>MU224579.1:1349218-1377568 GCA_018584345.1 Thuja plicata
AAGAGGAAATAGCACAAGTGGCACACACATTATGAATGTGGCTCACATGCACATGGGAGTTACATGCAACTCCTTTCTTCTCATCTCTTCATAAGAGATGCTTCTTTTCTCTTCTTTACTCACTTTTTCACATTATTCACTCTTTCACACATTCACTTGCAACACTTAGTTTTATTTTTCTCTTGAAGCATTGTATGAGCATTTTGCTCTCATTCTCTTCCTCTCTCTCTCTTAGGATTTTTGGCCCATTCTTAATAATATCACGGGGGTTTTTTTATGCTTTTCCCCCTTCAAAAACATTGTCTCATATTGTATGGTGCATGCTTCTAGATTTGGTTACTTCATGGTATGCATTTCTTCACTTTTCTCATTAGATTAAACAAGATCTTTTATGCTCTTTCTTATCATTTCTTACAATAATGGAGTATGGATGCATGTGGATGTTGGGTGTTTACCTTGTGAGAATCTTCCTAGGGTATATCTTGTGTTATCTTGAGGTTTGTCTATTTGATATTTTCATAATGGTGGTTCTATAAGCTTGTATGTATGCATGCATCTTATGGGTTATAGGAAATGGATAAGATATAATTAGGTATGATCATTATCTCCTATCACTCTCATGCATTATATACTAGACTTCAATCATTCATTGTGGTATTTGTTGGGAATATTAAGTCTTGAATCCTTCTTTACACAATTTTTAGGGAATGTCCAGTCCATGTTTTAGTATACAATAAAGTGAATAGGTGTGGTGATACTCATCTTGTAAAATATATGCATTTTAATTTACCATTTCCTTGCGCATGATTCACTTAATATTTATATTTTTTTCACCTACACACACAACACAATAAATTCTGATATACTCAGTCAAACTCATAAAACTTACAAAATTATATTTTCATGCAACTTTTTAAAATAAATTTGATACATATGAACCTAGAAAATCCTAGAAAACATATTACTTCAACCCAATCGCATACTCCATACACATTCAACATGAATGTGAATTTTGGTTTGTAAAAATCATTACCTTAATAAATGGCTTATTATTGGCTAGGGAGGAATCTTTCACCATCAAAACTAATCTTACATTAGAGTTTCGTCCAAGGTGGAGGAGATGAACAATGTTCAACCTTAAAAAGAAAATAAGACTTGAGAAAATATTCAAAATGAGCTTCATTTTCTCTAATTTACCTTTTATAAGAACCTTTGAAACCTTTTAAAAAAATTATAACTTAAATTACCTTTAAATAACGAACCTTTAACTTTAAATAAGATACTTTATTTTATTATTTACTTTTCTAGCACCTAAGTAACTTAAAATCCACCTGAATATGACATTTTTTAATATAAATCATTAGTGAATGGTCTTAAATTGGCTATGGAAGGGAAGATCATAGAGTTACATGTGTATGGTGACTCTTAGCTTATTATTAAACAAGTGAATGGAGACTATCAGACCAAAGATGAAAAGTTGATGCCTTATAAACAACTAGTTGATGACTTGAAGAAGTACTTTGTCTTCGTCACATTCTAGAAAATCACAAGAATAGAGAATAAAGTTGTAGATGCTATGGCTACACTGGCATACATGATATAATTAGAAGAACATTAGTTCCACTATGAATTCTTGGTGGAAGAACTATCCTACCCAACTTTTGATACCCCTGAGTACCAAATAATTTGTGTTTTGAACACCCAAGAACAATCCTGGTATGCCAAACTCATTTCCTATCTAACTGACCAAACTCTACCCGATGCTTTATCAAGGAATGAAAAATGAGCCTTAATTAGGACAACATCGCATTTTGTCCTCATTACTAATAACTTATATAGATGAGGTCTCGACGGTACACTTCTTAGGTGTTTAGAACATGAAGAATCAGATCACACATTGAAAGAAGTCCACGAAGGTGTATGTGGATCACACTCAAATGGCTTTTCACTAGCTAAGAACTTGCTAAGAGTAGGTTATCACTAGCCCATAATGGAAAAAGATGATATTCTATTTTCAAAGACATGTCATAAATGCCAAACACGTGGAAATATCATCCATGCTCCTGCTAGAGAACTCATACCATTCATAACACATTGGCCATTTCAGCAATGGGCCTTTGATTTGGTTGGACAAATATATCCTCACTCTTTAAGTGGACACAAATACATCATTATGGCCACTGAGTATTTCACTAAGTGGGTCAAAGTCATGCTGCTGATCAAAGCCACTGGAAAATAGGTGGCTATGTTTATCTTGAACTACATTATTTGTAGATATGGGATACCCTCTTCAATTGTAACAGACAATGGGGGCCAATTTAAAAACCAAGACATCGAAGACCTTTGCACATAGTCTCACATTACTCAGCATTGTTCCTCAATCTATTATCCTGAAGGTAATGGACAGGCTGAGGAATATAACAAAAATATTCTCAAAATCCTACATAGAACTGTGAGCAAGTATGGTAGAGACTGGCATTTACAATTAAATCTGGCACTTTGGGCCTACAGAACAAGCATTAGAACACCAAATGGAGCCATGCCATTTTCCCTATTCTATGGTGTTGAGGTAGTATTACCTATTGAGGTTGAAATCCCATATTTGTGGGTATCTTTACAAGGTCTTGTTACTGACTAACAATACCGCATTGATAGGGTAAATTCTTTAGACTTACTTGATGAGCGCAGGCAACAAGCATTCGATCATCTGAAAGTGTACCAAAAATGCATGTCAAAAGGGTACAATAAAAAGGTCAAACCATGACACTTTTATGTGGGGGATCTCATTCTGAAAGAGAATCCTAAGAACCAACCTAACAGAGAATAGAAAAGAAATTTTGAATCAAACTGGCTACGACCTTATGTCATTACTGCAACTTTTGGGACTGGAGCTTATCAGCTAGCTACACCTAAGGGAGATATTCTTCCTGATCCTATTAATACTCTACATTTGAAGTGGTTCTACATTTGATGTCTGGCTAGCTGAGCCTATGCAGTGAAAATCTCAACAAATACCAAAAAAAATAAGAAAATTGATCCTGAAGAAATCCAAAAATAGTGGAAAAGTCCTAAAAAAATGGTATCCATGGTGAAAACCTAACAAACAGGTGCCTCGATACTATAAAAAACTTTAAAAAGCAAAAAGAAGAACAAAAAAGAAGAAAAAGAAGAAAAAGTGCCTTGATGAAAACATGGTAAACAGGTGTCACTCGAACTATGTGCTCTATCTATCAATACACTGATGACACTAAACCTTCATATTTGCACTTGTGCTATTTGGTGACTCTGATTCCTTAAAAACGTTGTATCCTTGCTTGGGATTTGTCTGTATTTGTGTCTTAGGAATATTCATTCTACACTGAGGTATCTTTTCTAGCATGGTAAGTTCGCGTCTACTAGGTTGTCCTACACGTCTTGTCTAGGATGGTTTGCCTCTCAAAATAGTATTTCTCAATACTTGAACTTAAACATCACTGTCACAAATAAAGGTGTTTCTTCAACACCACCTACCTATAATAGACATCACACTAGTGTTTCTCAACACTTTAATCTAGAACTTAAATGAACTAGTGTTTTTTCAACACTTTAATAAAAAATGAACTAGTGTTTCTCAACACTTTAATCAACCAGTGTTTCTCAACACTACATTGGATTGCAATTAATGAATCTCTATTGTGCATGACAAATGACTCAACAATATTTCTCAATACTACTTAAACACATAGTTTGATGTTGGCTTGATTATGATTCTTTTATGTTCCCATGATGTTTCATACTAGGGGCATCTAAGTGGTTATAAATTTTCTTTGATTGATTCTCAATTGGTGATTTTTATGTCTTCCGAGTAACTTCATGACGTCTATTCAAAGACAAAGAGTCGCAAGGACAGGGGGCATAAATTTTTCTTATTTTTCTATGTATGGTGATTGTTCCAAATGATCCTATAAATTTCACCTAACTTGGATGTTTATGATAAGAGCTGCCAACATGAGTGGATAGCCGCATATATCTTGATCCTTGTTATGTGTAAACTACGGTGAGGTTGAAACAATTTCCTTGTCCATTTTCTAAAAAATATTCTCACTAAGGTGTACACTACATGATGTACCCAAGGATATGAATTTTCAAGGTCATTACAAGTCACATATCTTACATTACACTTGAACTGAACCTGATTCTAAACATTAAAAGGGGATAACTAACTTGTCGTCTTGGCTTCTATACCTGGATGCCTACGATTATTTCTGACATTGCATCCAATACACATATTATTCATACTTTCATGATACCATTGGGTATTAATGACAGTTGTACTATCAAGTGATGTCAGTTATAACAAACGCCCAATGATGATAAAATGCTACAATGTATACAAATCAGTGACAGTCCTAAGAGTCTACATGTAGATTCATTTAGAGGTTGCATGATTTATTTGAAAGAACAACATAAAAAGGACTTGAGCTTAAAATTATTTCTTTATTTATCCATAAATCAAAGCTAATTACATAATCTATATTAGTACTGATATCAATGATTCCCAAAATATTTGATCAATTGGGAATGAAATCGAACTCACATTTTAACGTGATTAACTTGGTAAAATTGTGTTTTCTCTTAACACACCTTCATTTATCCACTTATTCTAAATTTATTCTTTCTTGATTCATTTGATCAAATCAAGTGATGCATCATTCTACAGAGGGATTTATTCTTTTCCTTCGATTTCGTTCCCAAGGGGGCATGATCACACTAAAATCAATCAAATTCTTGCTTGAAATAGCATTAAAATGACTTTATTATCAAACAAACTAAAGGCATGACAATTCCTTGACTAAGTCATGACTTTTGGATTGAAGGGTTAGGTTCTCACAAGCTGGATATCCTATGTCTACTTTTATCATATTCTTATTAAAGCTAATGGCAGCTTTGTATTGACCTTCGTTCGATCAAGTTCAAAGTCGATATTATCAATTTTTGGACGATAACCAAGTTCAAAATTGGTATCTTTAAGATATTTTCTTATTGACCTTTGTTTGATCAAGTTCAAATTCAATTCTATCAGTTTAGTTCAATCAAGTGTAAGATTGATCTCATCATACATTTTGTTCGATCAAGTGCGAAATTCTCAAACTTTCTAACATCAACATCAAAAACTTTCTTTGAATCAATGTGCTGCTCACACATCTATTCAAAGAGGGGAAAATATAACCACCCTAATTTGGTTTTCTCTGACCATAGACCCTATTTTCTCTAAGTGTGATCATACCCCTAATTATGTCAAGACAATTCTTCAATTTATTAGCATAATTTATTAAATCAGATTTAATCTCCTAAGTGGTTTTAATCACTAAATCAAATTAATTGCCTTAGCCAATTAAATAAATTAAATCAAAACAATTGAATTAAATAAAAAAACAATTCAATTCAATCAAAACAATTGAAAACATGGCTAAAGTAATTAATAAAAAGGAATTAAATAAATCCCCAAATTACATTCCCATTTACAAAAGGGAAAATCAATTCCCTAACAAATGGGAGTGAAATCACTTGGATCACCTCACATGGATCACCAAAGATTCAATCTCCACATCTCTTCCACTTTCAATCTCAACCTCTCATTCACCTAATTCTTCTATAAATAGAATGAATTTTAAGCTCAATGGGCCCCTAATTCTTAATTTTTGAAATCATTCTTATGCTGCCCCTAATTTTAGAAGTAAACTTATGATGCTTGAATTCTTAGAAATCTTAATGCATTTTAGAGTAAATCGTAATTGCATTGTTATAATCTTAAATTATAGAACTAAAATAAACTAGTTCTTGAGCATTTAGGCTAATTTCAATTGAATCTTCCATTCTAGGTTGTATATGTCACTGATTAATGCATAATCTGAGGGAAATTATAGCATTCTTCACACTCCTCTTAGATAGGAAGCAATAAGTCAGTTTTAGTGTTTGATTTAATGGCTTATTCTATGTTTTGCACTAATATAATGACTTATTGAAGTGTTGTATTGCAGCTTGCAAGAACCATAAAATACACACACATGAGGATGAAAAGGTAAAGGAAAATCTAGAAAAAAGAACAGAAAAAGAGGAAACAGGGTATGAGGAAACATAATTCCATGAAAATGAGGAAACGGGCAATTATCATATGCCTGGTGGTATCAAGCAAAGAAAGGACTACATTGCGGACTTCACTGGTACGGTGAGTAATTTGATTGAAGAAAATGCTAATATGAAAAAACAAATTGAATTTTTGAGGGTCGAGATTAATATCTTAAAAAGCATTGGTATTGGTGAGAAACCAGTTGCTAAATGCTTGGATGAAATGAAAGAGGCTATTGGGAACTCGAAAGCCCGGGTGGAATTTGTGAACAAAGTGGGAAAAATGGAGAAACAGTTGAAGGACATCATTGACAGAGTGGAGGAAGAAGACAGCGTAGGGAAAATCAACAAATTGAACATAAAAGTTGAAAAACTTGAGGAAACGGTCAAGAAAATTGGGGAGCAATGCCTGGTGAGCCTAAAAGCCTATACTGGACACGCACAGATCCTGATGGACAAGTTAGATGAGGAAAAAGGGGAAAAGGACTATAGAGAGGGGAAGGAGATCACAGGACTAGGTACTCGTACAAGGGAAAGCACAAAGAAGATGAGTCCAAAGGCAGACAAAGAAACTGAAGACCTTAAGAATTTGGTAAATCAGATGCAGATTATGGTCATTCAGGCCCAGGAAATGGTGGAGGGAATGTAGCTATATTTTAGTTAGTTATGTCCTTTTTGTTTTTGTTGTCCCTATCCTTATTGTGTATCTGTGGGACTTTTTTTTTTAGGTTGTTAGCTTGTTAGATGTTGTTCTTTCCTTTCTTGGTGCTATGGAATAGATATTGTTGAACTCTCTTGAATATTTGTAAAACTTTTGTAAAGGTTTTAGGTCCTTGTAAAACCTATTTTTACTTAATCAGAACTTAAAATCCACCTTATTATAACATTATGAATAGGGAATTCACTAAAACGGTCACTGACGGGACAAATGGTGTTGGCGGAGAAAGGGAGAGCGGGAGGTGGTTTGAATTTTAATTCTTATGAGAGCGGTAATCTTGGTAATACTGGGATTCCCTCAGGAAATTTTGCAGGCAATGAGCATAAGGATGGAGGAACGTCAGGAAAGGGCTCCACAAAGGATTCAAAAGGGGACAAGGAGTTAGATGTGGTTCCTTCCCAAGGTGGTGGGCCTGAATATTCATCATCCGACGGTAAGTCAAATTCTTCTTTTTCTGCTGGCAAACTTTCTAAAAGATTATCGGGTAGTGGTAGCTCGTCCTCTCTTTTCGGGGTGAAACCAATGGGAACATCATCCTTCCCTTGTATCAACAATTTATTTCAGCCTCATAAGGAGGTTTTTTTTATTTCTCTTCTGCACCCATTAGTGGATCATAATGTAACCTCTATGGCACTTATTCTAGTGGGAAACTGTATTGGTCCAAGACCCAACATTGATATGGTCAGATCTGTAGTCAACATAAAATGGAGACTTAAAGGTCATGTTGACATAGCAGCGATGACAAAGTGCTTATTTTCCTTTGTCTTCTCTAACATGGAAGATTTATCCAGAGTCCATTGTGGAGGCACATAGATGTTTGGCAAGTCATCTTTGGCTCTGCAAAAGTGGACGACCAACCTTGACTTGAACTCAGATCTCTTTGAGTCAGCTCCTATTTGGGTGCATTTCCCAAGTCTCCCTCTGGAATATTGGCATAAAGACATTTTTGCTGGTCTGGTTGGATCTTTTGGAGAACTTTTGTCTATTGACCCTATGACACTAGAAAAGTCTAGGGTGGTCTATGCAAGATCTTGTGTGAACATACACCAAAATGCAGACCTCCCTGAGGTGATAAAAATCATATCTAAATTGGGGAAACATATTCAACAAGTGGAATATGAGTCAATCCATTTTTCATGCTTTTCAGGTAAAAAGTAGGTCATTGGGTGAAATAATTCCCACTGAATCATCAAAAGGAAAAGGAGAAAAAGAAAGATCTTAAAAAAGAATGGAAGGGAAAAAAACAACAAATATGAGACCTCCCAGATTGAATAGAAAGAAAATAAGGAAATAAATGTGGAGATAGAGGGGAAAATCTTAGAGACTACAGAGGGGAAAATCTTGGATACCACTAATCTCAGTGTGAAGGAAAATCCCCAGAATGAGAATGGAAGTTCAATGAGTGTCCCAAAGATTAAGGAACTAGACTTACATGGTTCACAAGAAATGGAAATGGGGTCTCCTGCATCAAGGTTAGAAGCACTCAACAAGGAAAAGATAGAAAATGAGAATAATATGAAGGGGCTTAACACATAGGAGAGAAATCTGAATGGTGAAATGTTTATGGATAGGGGAGATGAAGGTCTGGTGCAAGAGCACCTAAGGTTAGGAACATTTCTAGGATAAAAGGTGTTTTTGGTTTGTAAGGTGTTTTGTTCTACCATTCTTGTAATGACTAAGGTCAGCCGGTGAACAAACACCATATTTTCTTAGGTGGTTGTTTCTTAGTTAAGATGTGTGTTGAGGTATCTTATAAACCTATGGAAATGTAACAAGGCTCTAGCAAACGAAGATCAATGCTTTGCAGTCAAGTTATACTGATGCTCAAGAATCTTCATCAGTTTTTGTTCGTCGGTGTGGCTTGTTGGTGTTGCTCATCGGCGATGTCCATTGATTTTTGTTTGTTGGCAATGCTTGTTGGTGATGCCCATCGGCGTCTATGTTTTTTGTTGGGTTTGTGGTCTAATGATCGGGGTTGGAAATTGACGATGTTTTTGTTGTTTAGAAAGTCAACTCTGGCGCTCGATAATGTCGGCTGAAGACCCAAGAAATACAGGATGTGATGTTTGTGACCAGTTGGGTCATTTGCAATGACTCTCTATGTGTCATTTTTTATTGATATGATCAGGGACCCCTATTCCTATTCTGGAAGGGTCATTTATTTCTCATTTTGGCTGCCTATGCAGGGTGGTTGAAATTGTCCACGACTATCAGATATTTTGGAGATATTTTTGATGGTTGGATATATAGCTAAAAATATTTTGTAGTTAGAAAAAAAATAAGGAGAGATGACATAGATAGAAAGAAAATATATCATCTTGTAATATATTAGCTCTTGTGAATAAAAAGAACATACTTAATGGATTTTGTGTGCAGTGTGTATTGCTGTGTTCTTCAGGTTGAACCCGTCGATTTAGCTTGGAAGAGGGATCTATCCTTATAGGTTACATAGCATGAAATAGTAGCTTTACAATGTAATCCTGGTATAGGGCACTTGAGGTGAAGATCTTAGTGACTTACTCAAGCTAGGGTAAGATAATACCCTATAAGGTCTGTGCAAGAGACCTTAGAGCAGAGTCAAGCTGACTCTTGGTAATAACTGGACCTGGGCCTTACATCAGATTGGTATCAGAATGAGTTTGAGAATTGGGCTTGTGTTGTTTGGGTGTGATTTTTAGAAGAGTCTAAAAATTCATCCAAAATGGTGACCAATGCAGAGCTAGCAAGGAACGTGGATGAGCAAAGAGAGGAGAAAAAATTCCTAAAGAAGCAGTTAGCCAAAATGGCATACAAGCTGGAAGAAGTACAGCTTCAGACTATAGCAGTCAGTGAACTGATGAGAGGAGATGATTAGAAGGGTAAACAAATGGCTGAGGAGGACATGATCCCAGAGCCAGACCTGATATTTCAAGAAGAACCATTCTTGAAAGCATTAAAGGCAATGAGTGGTAAGTCCTTAGAAGGTGTACCTCTATTTAGTGGCAAAATGGATCCAGAATTAATCATGGAGTGGATAGAAGGTCTTGACAATCACTTTGATTGTGATAATGTGACTGAAGCTCAGAAAGTTAGAGTAGCCAAGACAAGATTGAGAGGGACTGCTCTCACTTGCTAGAATTTTTTCCAAGATGAAAGGACAAAGGGAGGAAAGAACCCCATAACTAGTTGGAAAGGTATGGAGGCGAAAATGAAGGAAACTTACCTTCCTTATGATTATGAAGTGCAACTGCATAAGAAAAGGTAGAATCTAAGGCAGAAAGACTTAGAGGTCAGTGCCTATATAGAAGAATTCCATAAGCTATGCTTAAGGTCCCATGTGATGGAAGAAGAAAACCTAAAAGTGGCAAGGTATCATAATGGCCTTAAATGGAGCATTCAAGAAGAAATTAGTCTCTTAAGCCCCAAGACTATCCACCAATGCTATCAATTAGTCCTTAAAGTGGAAGAGAAGTTCAAAAAGAAACAAGACTCAAATAGTACAGGTAGAGGAAGAGACAATAGAGGTCATAGAGGACGACATGGAGGAAGAAATCCTAAAGGTGAGAATCAGAGTGAGAATAAGCTCACAGAGAATCAGGGAGAGACCAGTAACACTAGAGGTGGTTACAACAAAGGAAGAGGCTCGAACAATAGTTCACAAGGAAAGACCGATGTCCAAGGAAGAGGATCTTATTTATCTTCTATGAAGTTCTATAATTGTCAACACCTTGGGCACCCTGCATATCGATGTCCTGAAAATAACTCTACTTCCCAAGGAGAGAAAAGAGCTAACTATGTGCAAGAAGAGTCTTCTAATAGCACGACTATAGATATCCCCATAGGATCAGAGATGGTAGAGAATTTGATGGTCCAGAGAACACTCCTAAAAGAGCCCATCAAGGAATAGCCAAGCCAAAGAAGATCTTTGTTTTGAGTCAATTGCAAAATACTTAGTAAGGTCTGTAAAGTTATCATAGATTCAGGATCTACTTATAATATTGTTTCTTTAGAAGCTATTAAGAAGTTAAAATTGACAAGGATTCCTCACACTAATCCTTATAAAGTTACTTGGTTGAATAGAGATCAACATGTAATATTCAATAAACAAGCTTGGGTAGAGTTGTCCATAGGGAGATATAGGGATAGAATTTTATGTGATATCCTACCCATGGATGCGTGTCATCTTCTATTGGGTAGACCTTGGCAGTATGACCGATGTACAATCCACAATGGAGTTAAGAACTCCTATTCCTTCAAGAAGGATGGAATGAATTTCAGGGTCAATCTTGGAAGAGGAGAAGGAAATAAAGAGAGGTACCAACCTATTGGTGGTCAGTGAGAAAGAATTCCTAAAAACATTGGAAGGAGATGGAGTAGGCTTTGCTTTGGTTCTAAAATCAAAAGGTGAGAAGAGGAATGATAGGGAAGAGTTTCCTTTAGAGATCCAAAGGTTGTTAACTCAATACCAGGCTATAGTTAGTGATGGTCAACCAGCTACCCTACCACCTTATAGATCTATTAGTCATCAAATTGGCTTCATTCCAGGAGCCTCACTTCCAAATAAAGTTGCTTATAAGATGACTCCATAGTAGAATACAGAGATTTCTAACCAAATCTAGCAACTAATTGACCAAGGGTTGATTAGAGAAAGCATAAGTCCTTGTGTTGTTCTTACAGTCTTGGCCCTGAAGAAAGATGGCACTTGGAGGTTGTGTACTAATTCCAGGGCCATAAACAGGATTACTATCTGGCATAGGTTTCCAATACCTAGGATAGAAGATTTGATGGATTGTCTTGGTGGAGCTATATATTACTCCAAGATAGATCTTAAGAGTGGATATCATCATATAAGAATTAAAGGGGGAGATGAGTGTAAGACTGCTTTTAAGACTACTGAAGGATTGTATGAATGGCTAGTTATGCCTTTTGGGTTGTCAAATGCCCCAAGCACATTTATGAGATTGATGAATGAGGTTTTTAAGGACTTCATTGGAAAATGGGTTGTAGTATACTTAGATGACATCCTGGTGTTCAGCAAGACAAAAGAGCATCATCTTAGACATTTACAGTTGGTAATACAAAGATTGCATGAAGAAAAGTTGACAATCAACTTGGAAAAGAGTGAGTTCATGAAGCAAGAATTGGTATATCTCAGTTTTTTTATCTCAGAAGGTAACTTGAAGATGGATGTAAGAAAGGTGGAAGCAATCTTGAATTGGCCTACACTGAAATCAGCTACGGAGGTAAGAAGCTTCCATGGTTTGGCACAATTTTACCGAAAGTTCATGAAATAGTTCAGTGAGATTAGTGCACCTATTTTAGATACCATCAAAGGAGGTATGAAAGCCAAGTTCAAATGGAATGGGTAGGTTGATGAAGGATTTGAGCATCTGAAGAAGAGAATTGTGACTCAACTGATTTTGACACTTCCTAGTTTTGACAAATTTTTTACTGTGGAATGTGACGCTAGTAATATTGTTGTCGGTGCAGTATTGAGTCAAGAGGGAAAGCCAGTAGATTTTCATAGTGAGAAACTCATTGATGAAAAGAAAAATTATTCCTTGTATGATTTGGAATTGTATGCATTAGTGCAAGCACTAAGTAAATGGAGACATTATCTCCTTCCCAAAGAATTTGTTGTCTTTACCGATAATTAGGCTTTGAGTTTTCTGAGTTCACAAGATAAACTAAGTCATAAGCACATGAAATGGGTGGAATACATCCAAGCCTTTACCTTCACAATAAAGTATAAGAAGGGAGTGCAGAATAAAGTGGCAGATGCATTAAGTATAATTTTACTCACAGTACAAGAAGTTCAGCTAAGAAGCATTGGCATTGAAAGCTTCAAAGATTTGTATCCAGCAGATGAAGATTTTGCAGCAGCATACAAGGTATGTCAGGAGTATCAAAATCATTTTCATAGTGAATATTCAGAGTATACTCTTCAAGAAGGTCTTCTATTTAAGGGAGGACAACTTTGTGTACCAAGAGGTTCCATGAGGGAGAATCTAGTACAGGAAAAGCATAATGGTTCCTTAAGTGGACATTTTGGGTTGAACAAAACTCTAGAATTGGTCAAGAGGTATTACTATTGGCCAAGAATAAATCGGGATGTCCAAAAGTATGTAGAGACTTGTCTGGTTTGTTAGAAGGAAAAAGGGACTTCATCCAATGTAGGATTATATCAGCCCTTTCCTATCCCAAATAGACCATGGGAATGCCTTAGTATGGATTTTGTTGTTGGACTACCGAAGACCAAGCAAGGAATGGACAACATCTTTGTAAGTGTTGATAGGTTCAGCAAGATGGCTCATTTTGTACAATGCAATACCACACATGATGATTTTTACATAGCCAATATGTTCTTTAGAGAAGCATTACAGATACATGGATTGCCTTTGAGTATTGTATCTGATAGGGACTCCAAGTTTATGAGTCATTTTTGGAAAACTTTATAGCAGAAGCTTGGTACAAATCTTTCTTTTAGCTCAGCTTATCATCCACAAACCGATGGTCAGACTAAAATGGTGAATCAAATCCTAATTAATCTTTTGAGATACCTTACCAAGGAGTATGGACAATCATGGGATCAGTTACTTGCTGAAGCAAAATTTGCCTACAATGATATAGTCAATAGGTCCACTGGAAAGAGACCTTTTGAAATTGTGCATGGGATTCATCCCAGGGGTATATGTGAATTAAGGGATCTTGGTAGAAATACAGAGAAGAGTGGGTATGCTAAATATTTTTCTCAATCCATGAAGGAGGTCCATGACTCAGTTAAAACAACATTGATAGAGAGTACAACTCATATCAAGCAGAAGGTAGATGCAAGGAGAAGAGATGTTTAATTTCAGGTTGGATATTTGGTCATGGTGCACCTCAATAAGGAAAGGTTGTAGAAAGGAGTTTCAAGTAAACTTCAGATGAGGAAGATAGGCCCTTGTACAATATTGGCAAAATATGGGTCTTATGCTTATAAAGTTGATCTTCCTGTAGACATAGGATTATCTCCTATTTTTAATGTGGCAGATTTGGTATCCTATAAAGGACCACTTCCCGAAGGAGACTCTGATCTCACAGGAGACACTAAGGATCTCAAATTACTTAAACTTCTTGTTACACTGAACTAAAGGTAGACACGATTCTGAATTCAGGAGTTGCCAAGCAGACTAGACGACAGACCTATATGGAAAATCTAGTCAAATGGAAAGACAGTTGATTCAGAGGCTACATGGGTACAGGAAATCGATTTTAAGAAGTTGAGAATCAATCCTAACTTACTCTAATCACCTGGAAGTTGATTTATTTATTTTTGGGGAGTATGGTGTAGGAGAACCTAAGGTTAGGAACATTTCTAGGATAGAAGGTGTTTTTAGTTTGTAAGGTGTTTTGTTCTACCATTCTTGTAATGACTAAGGTCAGCCGGTGAACAAACACCATAGTTGCTTAGGTAGTTGTTTCCTACTTAATATGTGTGTTGAGGTATCTTATAAACCTCTAGAAATGCAACAAGGCTCTAGCAAATGAAGATTGATGCTTTGCAGTCTAGTTATATTGATGCTTGGGAATCTCCGTTGGTTTCTATTTGTCGGTGTGGCTTGTTGGTGTTGCTCGTCGGTGATGTCTGTCAGTTTCTATTCATCGATGATTCTTGTTGGTGATTCCCATTGACATCTATGTTTGTTGTCAGGTTTTTAGTCTAACACTTGGGGTTGGAAATTGATGATGTTTTTGTTGTTCATAAAGTCAACTCTGGCGCTCGATAATGTTGGCTGAAGACCCAGGAAACACGGGATGTGACGTTTGTGACCAGTTGGGTCATTTGCAATGACTCTCTACATGTAATTTTTGATTGATATGATCAGGGACCCCTATACCTATTCTGGAAGGGTCATTTATTGCTCAGTTTGGCTGCTTATGCAGGGTGGTTGAAACTATCCACGAGTATCAGATATTTTGGAGATATTTTTGATGGTTGGATATATAGCTAAAAAGATTTTTTAGTTAGAAAAAAAATAAGGAGAGATGACATAGATATAAATAAAATATATCATCTTGTAATAGATTAGTTCTTATGAATAAAAAGAACATACTTAATGGATTCTATGTGCAATGTGTATTGTTGTGTTCTTCAAGTTGAACCCGTCAATTTAGCTTGGAAGAGGGATCTATCCTTATAGGTTCCATAGCATGAAATAGTAGCTTTACGGTGTAAGCCTAGTCTAGGGCACTTGAGGTGAATATCTTAGTGACTTCCTCAAGATAGGCTAAGATAATACCCTATAAGGTCTGTTAGAAACACTGAGAGGGGGGGTGAATAAGTGTTTGTCTATTTATTACTTTTCAACAACTTAAACAAAAATAAAACATTCATTCAATGAAGCTTAATACAAGAACTCACAACACAAGATATGATTACAGGGAAACCTTGATAAGAGGAAAACCTCGGTGGGAATTAGTACCCACAAATATTATACTAGTCTAATGAGCCTGTTAAAGTTCCTTTGCCCTATTAGAAGCAGTCTTTACAATGCAAGTACAATGACCTGGTTAAAGGTATGACCCTGTTAGAAGTCTTTTACAAAACCCTGTTAAAGGTATATGGCTCACTGCCTAGGCTCATTTCCCAATAGGATGAAGGCTACAACCTTCTAATAGTTGATATAAACTATATCAAAAGTGAACTTCTATGATGACACTGCTATCTGATCACTTCCGTGTATGTGTGAATGCTCTTACTCTCTTAAAGAGCTTTATCTCATACTAACTTCATCATACTACTCTTCTTTATCTTTCTCTTACATATTATTTGACACTTGTAACAGAACTTTACATTACATACTTATATGTTCATACCCGGATAGACATGACCCAAAATAAGACTTATGGTCGGCCCTAAAACATAATACACAATGCTTTTGAGGAAGTCAGCTTAAGCATATTTACAAAAATACTAATTACATCATTAAAAACATATAATCAAAGGAGCTTGGCTGTTACATAACAAAATAATTCACACTGATCAAAACACTAGTCGGCTTCCATGCTCTGTCTCCTGGACTGCTGGTGTACTAATTTATCTATAACTTCTCCATAATATCATGTTGTACCATGCATGTCTAGACTTAGTATGTAGACATCACATAGAACATATATCTGAATGTGCATACTCTGATTCGATGTCTAACATGTGCGATGATGTGCTGATCACTGTATATCTTTGTCTACCTTGTTTCCATACTTAGTCATTTTATCTTCTAAGTTATCTTTGACATAAACTTAATATGAGTTTGTTGCCATGATGACAACACAAAAATATTCAAATTTCCTCTAGGATTCAACTTTCCAACAAGGTCTGTGCAAGAGACCTTAGAGCAAAGTTAAGCTGACTCTTGGTAACAACTAGACCTGGGCCTTACATCAAGGCCCCCTATCACACCTAGCCGATTTATGGAAAGAATAAAATCAAGATGAAATATGGACATAAATCAATGGCAAGAAGAATCAAAAGAGCTCCTCTAAAAAAGGAAATGTTCCATATAAGGGACCTTATACTCCTAGATCTGTCAAGAAAATGAAATGCCCAAACCATGGAAGATTTCAAACTAGAGGACAACATAAGGCAGATGTGGGAACTCCTAAAAAGGATCAAGGTAGAATTTCAGCCAAAAATGCTCGGGAATAGGAAGAAAAGTAGAATATTGTGGGTGGATGTCAAATAACCATTCCAGAGGTATGCTCCCCATTCTGTAAATGAATATTATATCTTGGAACATTAGAGGACTAAATAGTCCTCAAAAATAGGGTGTGATTAGGAATCTTATTAAAGACAGTAAGCCGGATTTATTAATGATTCAAGAAACTAAAATGCTCACAGAAAAAGTGGAAAAATGTAAACCTATCATGAATGGGGGTAGAATTGGTTGTGACTCAGAGGGGGCTTCTAAAGGGGTGGTTATCTATTGGAACAAACAAAATTTAACTACACTATGCTGAAGAGTAAGAAAAACATTATCATAGTGAAAGTGACAAATTTAAGAGATAACTTCTCCTGGAACTTGATTAATATTTATGCCCCAAAAACCAGGAATGGTAGATTGAACTTTTGGAGAATCCTGAAAGACATTAGAAAGAACTATAAGGAAAAAATTTGGATGGTTATGGGAGAATTTAACTCCCTGCTCAAAGATGATGAAAAAATGGGAGGTATACCCTCCCAGATGGATAGTAGAACGGACCTGGTGGATTATATCAATGAGGAATCTTTTCCAGATATTGAGCTAGATGGTATATCTTATGCAGGGTCAAATAGGAGAACATGCAAGGATCTTATATAGGTAAAAATTGATAGAAACCTTATCTCTCCTAATTGGATCTCAAGGTATGCCTTCTCCCTATCCTCTTTGCTAAGAATTGGATCTAATCACTTCCCTATCTCTTTTATTGCTAACACTATGAATGAAAAGAAAAACTTTCCCTTTCGGTTTGAAAAGATGTGGATGGCACACCCAATTTTGAAGGACATAATAGTTGGCTGATAGAATTATACCTTGGATGGAGGAGCTATGTTTAGGGCTGCGAAAAAACTTAACACCATCAAAAGGAATATAAAGACTTGGAACAAGGAAGTGTTTGGTGACATCTTCCAATCCAAAAACAGGGTGCAATTTGAAATCAAGGAGATCCAAGATCAAATTCAAAAAGAGGGTCTTATGGAGTAACTCAAAAGCACTGAGAATAACCTGATGGCCGATTATCACAATATTATTTCTAAAGAGGAAACATTTTGGAGATAGATTTATAGAGCCCTTTTGCTAAGGGCAGGGGACAAAAAAACAAGATTTTTCATATGACTGCATTGAAACATAAAGTGGTTAACAGAATCTCAAGATTGAATTTGAATGGAAATATCATTAGTAAAGAAGACGACATCAGAAAATAAATGCTAAAATATTTCTCCTCCCTCCTCTCTAGGAAAAATAACTTGGATAGTTTGAATCAAGATAAAATATTGTTTGCCATCCCGTCATTGATTGATGCTGGAATCAAAAAGAAACTCAAAGCTATACCCTCAGATAAGGAAATCAAGTTGGTTTCTTTCTCTTTTGTAGGTGAGAAGTACCTTGGCTTTGATGGATTACCTATGATCTTCTTTCAAAATTTCTAGGAGATTTTAGGGAAAGATGTGATTGTTGCGGTCAAAGAGTTTTTTGGTACTAAAACTCTCCTTAGGAAACTCAATGTGACCTTTCTAGTTCTGATTCCTAAAAAACCTGTAGCCGATATGGTTGATTCTTTTAGATCGATTAGCCTTTGTAACTCCTTGTATAAAGTCATATCTAAAGTCTTAACTTCAAGGATTTTTTTGGTTTTTCCTTTGATTATCTCACCCCAGAAGAATGGATTTGTTCCAGTTAGGCAAATGGTGGATTCAATTATTGTTGCTCATGAAAACATTCATTCTTTGGAGGAGGATAAGAAACAAGGATTCCTTATGAATTTGAATCTATCTAAATATTATAATAGGGTGGATTGGAACTTTCTAGTGAAAGTCCTCAATGATTTTGGCTTTGATAAGGGTGTTACCAAATTAATTATGCAGCTGGTCTCTACTATGTCTTCATCAATTATTGTCAATGGGGGATCTTCTAATTTTTTCAAACCTATGAAAGGATTAAGACAAGGGGATCCTATCTCCCCTATCCTCTTTTTTATCTTGGTAGAATGCTTGAGAAGGTCTATTAACAAACTGGTAGGAGAAGGATTAATTTCTGGCCTCCAACCATCATATGCTAGATTAGTTTGATCCGATGAGAAATTCATTGATGGCACTCTCACTATGGAGAGTGCAACTATTAAAGAAACTAGAAATCTGAAGATAGCTCTCTCTTTTTACACCTCAACCTCTAGTCAACTCATCAACTAGAACAAGAGCTCTATCTTCTTTTTCAATACACCTAAGGTGAGACAAAGAAAAATCTCAAATATTCTAGGTTGCACTGTTGGTGCTCTACATTTGTCCTACCTAGGTCTTTCGATGTGCTCAAAACCGCTAGATAGTTTATGGAATTCTATTATAGATAGATTCAATAAAAGTTGGCTAGATGGAAAGGGAGACTACCCTCTATCAAATAACATGGTGAAAGAATTTTGGAAACTTCTTCTCCCCCACTTGTGTTGGTATATCTGGAAGGAAAGAAATAATAGGGTCTTCCATGATAAATATTCTAAACTTGAGGTGGTAGGAAATTATATTTGTAGAGGGTTGGAGGAGAATGTTAATTTAATGGTTAATGACAATCCTGAGATTATTTCTTCCCTTCAGAATATGGAGAATATGAGAAACTGGCAATTCAATACCCCTTCTATTTCTTCTCCTCATCCTATATCCAATGCATGGTGGTCTTCTCCCCCCAAGGAATTGGTCAAAGTGAAATTTGATGGGGCTGTAAAAGGTAATCCTGGTATTGCTAGAGGAGGTGGTATTATAAGAGATGGGCGAGGTAACTGTGTGGGAGAGGTGGCAGTCCCTATGGGATTTTAATCCAACTATAGAGATGAAGCTATAACTACCTTAATACCATTATAAAAGTTTAGCTGGAGGGAGATTCCTTAAATATTATTAATAATATCAAAGGTCTACGTAAACCCTCGTGTAATTTCAATCATATAATAGAGAAAATCAACAACATTGCCTCTAAATTTGATAGTTCCTATGTAACCCGTAACTATCACGAAGCTAACTAGGTTGCGGATGGGTTGGCCAACGTAGGAGTTAATATTGATGTCATCAGCGAGTGGAACACAAAAAATAAAATTAATGATGAAATCAATAACCTCATTAATCATGACAAGATCAACCAAAAAGAGGGAGTTATTAGAAATAATGATGATAGCGCATGATTTGAATCAGAGTGTGAGTAGTTTTAAGCCAAAGTGGCAAGTGGTCTACATTGAAATTAATACTTGTCTTGTCACGCACGCTTTGTGGGTGTTCAAAACAAAGTTGAAACTGAAAATTTCTTATTTTGGCTACTACGAGTTTAGAAGGAGAAGTCCAGAGCCAAAAAAATTTGAGAGAAAGCAGAGTAATAACGCTTGGGAGAAAAGATGCATGAAGGAAGAAGAAGAGATGGGAGGTGATCTTAAGAGGGAGGAACCTACTAATTGTAAATGGATTCAAGAGAAGGAGGTATGGAAAAAACTTAAGAAAGGAAGAGTCACTAAATACCTCAGATAGCTACATGGAAATGACAAAGAGATAACCAAAGAATTTGTGGCAGGTTGGAAGAATGGAAAATTTCATCTAGCGGGTAAATTTTTCCCTCTCGCTTTAGAGCTTATTTTTGAAAATACGGGTTTGCCTCTTAGGGGCATAAATTTTGCCAAGGATAAAAAGACTGGGAACAAGGCTTACAATAATTTCCCCAAGACAGACAAAAAAAGACACTGCTCATGAAAGGAAATGTTGATTTTGTTAACATTAATAATACTAAGTTTATTTGGGTTAAACTGTTTAGGTTCATTATGGAATACTTTACATTAGATGGTAGATTTACAAGAGTGTATAATTTTCACTTTGTGCTGGTGAACCACTTCTGTCATGAAGCTAGGGTTTCCTTCCCTGATTTTCTCCTAAGCTCCCTTAACCAGAGCATCATGGACCAGAGAGTTAAATCAAGTCTGGTGCTCCATGAGGTTCTCATCCTTATCATTGTAAATTATGTGCGTGATCATGTTCTAGAGCCAATACCTAAGTGTGTGGGCTCTTAGAAGTAGAAGATTGTGAATATTGATAATAAGGCTAGTCTGTCTGCCAGCAAGAAACCCAAAAAGGGTATTTATTATAAAAAAATAGGTTAATTCATCCATTAGATGAAGTGGAAGGAATGATATTGATGATGATAATGCCACTATTTATTCTGAGGATGTTGTTCTGGAAAGAGGTGAGCAGAGCACGATGGAGAATCGAGAGAAGGACAATGCTTCAAATGAGGAAAATCAGAATAAGCTGGAAGCTGGAAAAGGCATTGATGGGGATGATGTCAATGATGTTCACCAAGAAATACCAGATGAGATCATCAACCCAATAAATACCATTATTCATAGCTATTTGAAAGAAACCCATTTGGGCTCTAATGAGGATAATGAGGAAAGAAAAGAGGAAATGGAAAAAATTGACAAAGAAGCAAAAAATGAGGGGATTATTGGGAATGAAGCTGAGAACAAGGAGACAAAAACCCAAGAGAACAATGATCAGGATAACACCTATGTGGACTCCCTCAGGAACACCAACAACCAGAAGACTAAAATCAATCCTTCTAATAACCTGACTAGGGATGAAAATGTGGAGAAGGAGGAGAATAGGAAAACTCATAATAATGTTGTGGAATCCATTTCTGAACAAGATTTCAATTCTAAAAGGGTTACAAACATGAGCATCCTTCAAGCCACTAGAAATAAATCCATCTATGTGTTCAACATTAATAAATGGGTGTTCCATGATATCCAAGACCTGTTTGTCAAATACAGAGCCTTGGATGTGAGGAATGATGTGCTAGAGGAAACAATTGATAAAATGAGGAATGACACGGCTATGTATAGCAAAGGTGAGAATGTTTTTGATAAGGTAACATAGAACACTAGTTGGCTGGAAGACAAGATTAATAGTGCCATTGATAGAAAGATTTCCCCTATTATGGAAAAATCTAGCAATAATGACATTATGCTTAGGAAGCTACTAACTATGAACAACATGGGCATGAAATCAATGATTGAGAACCTCAAAGCCCTGTACGCCATGTTGGAGGGGAATAGTGCAGACAAAAAAGCCATCAATATTGATGAGGAAGGTGGGAGTCAAGAAATTCAGACCACGGCCTTGGGGACTAGGACTAGATCTAGCACTAAAAAGAAACCTACTCCCCAGTCCAAAGATCTTACTAGTTTAAAGGAGTCAATCCTGAACATGCAGATCTAGCTGGAGGAGTTAGAGGAGTTTTTGAAGACGCTGGGGTGACTATGCTTTTGGAAGGTTTTTTTATTTTCGTCTGCTGGATAGTTTCCTATTTTGTGTTCATCCTTTTTTGGGGTTTACTCTCTACTTGGTAATTTCTAGGGTTGAGCCCTTATTTTTTAATTATCATTTATGTTGGCAGTAGTTGTTTTTTTCTTGGCACTTTAATGCTTTTTCTCTGCTTTCTCTTGTAAAGGGTTCAAGGCCCCTTCAAAACCCTGTTGTTACCTTAATCAAAAACTTAAAATCCACCTTTATAAATAATTAATCTAAGTTCTCTTCTAATTCACCTTTTGACAACTTAAATAAAATTATTTATTAGTTTAATATTTTCCATGCATCTATGGGACAAATTTGTGAAAAGAATAAAAAATAGCTCAAAAATGAGTTTTAATAAAAAAAATTAATACCTTGTAGTTCTGGTTCTTTCATGCATTTATTACACATTTATTAAGGGTCAAAATGTGTACTTTTTTTTGTGAAGAAATAGAGTTCTTGTGCATGTGTACCAGGAAATGGTGCTTTTGATGTACAACTACACATCTGAGGCCTATTACTACGCATATGCAGAGTCTATGCTTCTAAGAGCTAAAGTTGAGCATCTATTCTAAAGCTACACATTTTATAGGAACCTACACATATTACTGGCATAACTGATGCAGAGCTTGACTAAATACTAATTGATATAGGTTTGATGAAAGGAGGATAAGTAATTGTGTTTTCATTGATGTAAACTTGGTATTGTATTTATTGACAATGTTCCTGATGTGCTACTAAGTATTTGTGCATATAATTATGTGTTGCAGTGGGAATTGGAGTGAGCGGTCATTATTGGAGACTTAGGGATGTCTCTCAATGCATTATGTATTACCGTGCATATGGGAAACAAAAATGGAGCAAGTTATGATCGATTGAAGAGCAACAAGGCTAATAGAAGAACATATAGTGAAAATTACTGAATGATTTGATTTCTCTACCAAATCAATATGGATCCAAGTGTTGTGGTCAGGATGTGATTATCTTGACTAGGATATGTTATTCATACTATGATTTATATAGTATTGGAGTACTGCAAGATGTCATTTTTATTGACAAAAGATTATTATATGAAAGATAGCAAAATATTTGAACAAGTTTGAGCAGTTGCTGTTAGATCAACAAGGGGTGATGATGCAATCCATTGTAGTGGATGTTTCTGTGATCTAGGTGTCAAGGTGAACTGACATAATAGATTTTTAATGTTTATTTCTATTTCATTGTTTGACGTGATCGGATCTATCAAATTTTTAGAAGCCTGTTGGGGAAGTTAACTAATGTTTGACTGCTCTTATTTTAAATTGGTGTGTGATGAATCTTGTGGCCAACCTAAATTTGTAATCAAATATTCTAGATTCATAATACATTTTAGGATTCAAGGATTGAGTAGGAATTATTGTAATGAATTAAATTCAAAAGTAATATGTTTTTTAAGTTGGATAATACCCTAATGGACATGTAATGTATTTATATGTAAATCAATAAATTATGCAAGTGTAGATCATGAATACAAAGGTGAGGTCAAATGAAGAGATAATTTTGTCTGGAAGAACCAGAAGTGTTGTGATTAATTGGATTTGAACAAGCAGAGTGTTGATGGGACTTTGTGATTGGGTCCACCAACATATGTAAGTTGTCACTAGGTACCAGGGTACCAGCCAACTTTTCCTGTAAAGGTTTTCATGCAAATAAAATCTTCGTGCCTTCAAGCACGTGAGAGTTGGGTCTCAATGGTGTGGGAGCTAAGTTGTGGGTGTGACTATTTTGTTCAGGGGGATAGCTAGTTTTCTTGGCTCATCTTCTCCGGGGATTTAGGTAAGTTGGTATTTCCTACAAGCACGCATGAGTTAACCAAATAAACTTCAAAAGATAGGCCAGGGTTAGAAGTATTCCATCTACTTATAGTCATGCAAATACATTTAAAACATCAACCATGCTCTAAAATACTACACTAAAATACTGAATGCGCACAGAACCATCAGTTCATACATATTCAATAGCAAGGGAAAAGAAGGTCGTTAATCTACTTAAAACATTAGAGAAAGGGACATTAGAAACATACAACACAAAAGAATGGTAATCCATAGATTAGAATACTAACAACATGATTTCCAGAACTCCTCTTTCTTCATTAACAGGTTTTCCAGCAAGCACTGGTGTGTACAATAATGGCTCCAGGGGAGCATCTATCTACTGAGGACTCCAAAGAACTAAGGAGCATTGAGCTTTGCCTCTGCTAGAAATGAAAATATTGAAATGCTATAGCTATGGACCGCAAAATCATCAATTTTGTTGACCCTTGGAATGACATCTGACTTGTTATTTATACATAGATTTGCCCTAAAATTAACCTAACTTAACTTTACACTCAACAATAAAATATAATTTCCTGTGGCCGGTACTACCTGCACCACGCTACAACAACCTTAAGAAGAAAAAAGGTCTGACATGTCAGAAGAATGAGATAAGAAAAGAGGTATGGAATAATTGGCCTTGAGAAGAGAGCTAGAGAGAGAATAGAAGAAATCTGATCCCCCTGGGATCGAGGCTACATGCCTCATAAATGAAAAATTGGCTCACTATCTCTGATGTGCCAGGTGTTATGCTGGAGCGGTGCCTTGGAAAGACCACTTGTCAGAACCATTCCTTGAGTTGATGTGCCTTTCTAGGGTTACATACTTTCTGACACCAAAGGAATACAAAATTGTGGCTCGGGAACTCCGGGATCCGGGTGCTTATGCTCAAAGAATAAAGAATGCTCAAAATATCACCTACTAGTGAAAATCTCCATAATGCAAAGAACCTTATTGTTCCTTAGTGTTATTGAATATTTCCAGGAGCTGGGTGATTCCATCTTCATTAATGTCTTTGAGGCTTGCCCGACGATATTTAGCTACCTCCACCTGTTCACCCAGATCCAGAGTTTTTGCCTTGAATTCAGTGGCCATCTTCATGGCGTCATGGCCTTGGACCACCATGTGAGATATATGGGACATTTCCACTCTATCAATTCCTTCCAGGGACTCATATTGAGCTTCCATAAGCTCATCAAATTTCCCTACAACATACTCCTCTAGAGTACATGTCTCAGTACTAAAGGGATCAACTCCTAAAACCCTCATAATGAATGCCTTGTATAAATTCAAAGAATAATCAATTTGTATCCCCTTGTCCCATAGGGCCCCTACCAGTTTCTTGGTTATCTCCAATGTGAGATCAAGTCTGGAGTGCTAGGTCTGGACAAAATCAAAGGACTCCTCTCCCAAAATTCCAACTTTGGAGACAATTTCCTCCTCGATGCTCATGAGTTATCCTAACTCACCTATCCAAGCCTTATATTTCTCGACCTCTCCTTCCCAGATGGTAATGTTAGTTTTAGCTTGATGCAATGCATTCTTGGCTGCATACACGTTGGGGAGTGTGGTCAATAGGAAATTTCATACATTCCCTACTTGTTCTGCTACCCAATCATCAACTGCCTGAGCTTTCCTTTTCATACTCCTAAGTGCGTCGATGTCACCCTGTGGGAGCGATGCTTCAAATGAGGAAGCTTCTGGAGGAATGGTGTTGATGGTTTGGGCAAGCTTTGTTATAAGTCTAACAAGATTTGTGTTCTTTTCTTTTTCTACCTTGAACTTATGGGCTTCATTTTCATAGCGGGCCTCTACCACCTTGGCTGCTTCTTTTAGTAGGTCCAACTCACCCTGATTTCCCCTCTTCCCCAGAGATATCTTTATGATTGTATTCTCTTTGGCCTTTTTTGTCGCCGCATCTACCTCTGGGGGAGGTGTTGTGACTACCGCAATTGTATCTTCGCTCAGCCCAGTCTGGAGGGTATGGACTATTCAAGATTTCTTTTCCTTGGGCAGATCTTGTGCTTATGTCATCATCTCTACCAAAGAGAGGTAGGCCTTGGCCAGCATTAGGGCCTTCCTTTTTATTGAATCCGCCATCCATTGTGGTGGTAGGGGTGGCCTTGCTACCAAAGTTTGATATTGTAGATCCCCTCCGGGGTTCTGTGGTGCATCCCTAGTATTTTGAGTCTCTCTAGACTCTTTTTCTATATCCTTGGGTCCACCGACATCATCCACCTTAGTGGCATTAGTATCATCTTCCCCGGTGTCTGGGTCTTTAGTGAAAGGAAACTAAGTGTGCGAAAAATAGTTCCCTATGCTAAACTCCCAAGAAGAGGATCGTCCAAATTCATATTTAACCCTTAGTAATTACATAATGATAATATAATAACATGCATACATAGAAAAAAGAGAATGACACAAAGATTTACCCTAGGGAAAACCTTTCGGTAAAAAACCCCAGCACTCCGAAACCTGCACAATGTATTAATCAAAACTATTACTGTTTACAATACACTTGCAATGCAAGTTCTTTCGGAGATAATCAACACTTGAATACAAAATTCAACAGCATAAAAATGTTCCAACAATACACTAACTTCTCACTAAGATTCACAACCCTAAAAAATTCTTATATCATGCGCTTCCCTTTTTAGGGCAACTTCCAAAGATGACTAAGTCATATTAGGGTTTTACCATTTTCTGAGAAAATAGGAACCCGAACCCCACGGTTGCAGAAGAGTGTATAGTACTCAACATGGTCAATTGCCACATGTCTTGCATGTCTTCACCCATCATCAAATCTTCCACAATTAGCTCTTACAAATATTAATGACCATCATAGGAATCTATCATAACCATTTCAGTCATGATTACCTTACACATTGTCCAAAGTGCTGACATTTGGAAAATATCAAATGTAAGGAAATATACAAGGTTGAGACGCCTTATTCCTAACATTCTCCCACTTGTTAAATACCTTGTAAGAGCAAAAGGAAATAATAGGATTTAATTGCTATAGGCCGAGAGGCCCATAGAATTCGAACACCATCTGAACTTCGTTGTGCCCACAGGTTTTTTCAATGCATCTGCAACATTCTTTATTGTATCTACCTTCTCCAAAATTACCTTTCCATATTCTACCATATCTCTCACAAAGTGAAAC
This sequence comes from Thuja plicata, assembly GCA_018584345.1. NCBI lineage: Eukaryota > Viridiplantae > Streptophyta > Pinopsida > Cupressales > Cupressaceae > Thuja > Thuja plicata. Next base: position 1,376,098 of record MU224579.1, read on the forward strand.
TACACATCAATGTGCTTCGTTCTGGCATGGAAAGTTTGATTCTTCGCAAGGCAAATAGCACTTTGACTGTCACAACAAATTGTAATTTGTCCTGCATTAATACCAACATCCGAACGCAGTCTCCTAAGCCAAATGGCTTCCTTACAACCATGAGTAGCTTCCATGTACTCTACTTCTATCATGGACAAAGTGACCACAGGTTGTCGCTTACTCATCCAATTGATAGCACCACCAAACATAGTGAACACATAGGCACTGGTAGATCTCCTGCTGTCAATGTCACCTGCCCAATCTGAATCCACAAACCCACGGATACAAACTGAATGTGGAGCTCCAAAAGAGTTTCCATAATAGCATATGGAAAACTCTAATGTACCCTTAAAATATCTAAACACTCTCTTAACTACATCCCAATGTACCCATCCAGGTTTAGCCATAAACCAAATCAAAACTCCCACTACTTGCGCAATGTCTAGTCTAGTACAGACCATAGCAAACATAAGGCTGCCAACTGCACTTGCATAAGGTACTTTTCTCATGTCCTCCACCTCACTAGGAGATTTTTGAAAATCATCCATAGATAACTTTGTTCCCATAGAAATAGGAACACACAATGGTCTGCAATTTGCCATGCTAAACATGTCCAACACAGACTTCACATACTTACTCTGACTCAACCAAAGTTTTTTGTTAGACCTATCTCTGTTGATTTCCATGCCCAGAATATAACTGGCTGCCCCTAGATATTTCATCTCAAACTGTACTGACAATTGAGACTTTAAATCAGAAATCATACCCATACCCTTCCCAATCAACAACATATCATCAACATATAATGCAATAATAAGAAGGCGATCATTGTCAACTTTGAAATAAACACAATGATATTATTTTGATCTCAGAAAACCAATCGACAAAACAAAGGCATCAAATTTAAGGTACCACATCCTAGGAGATTGTTTCAAACCATACAAAGACTTCTTTAATCTACAAACCAAAGACTCTTTACCTTTCTGAATATAGTGCTCTGGCTATGACATATAGATCTCTTCCTCCAAATCACCATGAAGGAAACTTGTCTCCACATCCATCTATTCTACCTCTAAATCATACGATGCTGCTAGAGATAACAAAAATCTAATGGATGTAAGCTTTGCAACAGGAGAGAATATTTCACCATAATCAATTCCCTCCAACTGTGAATACCCCTTTGCAACCAATATGGCCTTGTACCTCTCAACACTGCCATCTGCACAGAATTTCTTCTTAAACACCCATTTGCTTCCAACAGATTTTCATCCTTTAGGAAAAGGTAATAGGTCCCAAGTTTTGTTCTTCTCCAAGGAAGCCATCTCATCATCCATGGCCTCAATCTAGGAACCTGCATCTTCCATACCCATAGCCTCTTTCATAGATCTAGGTTCATCAGTGTTTGTAATCAAGGCATAAGCACAACTGGAATCTAACATAG
>MU224579.1:1387551-1414559 GCA_018584345.1 Thuja plicata
TACGCACTGGATATTACTGGCCTACTATGGAGCAAGATGCCTACAATTATGTGAAGAAGTGTGTACCTTGTCAGCAGCATGGCGATTTGATACACGCTCCCTCCCAAGCACTCCAACCCACCATCACTCTGTGGCCCTTCTCACGTTGGGGTCTCGACCTCATTGGCCAAATTTTCCCTAATTCATCCAATGGTCATAAATACATCCTCACTGCTACAGAGTACTTTACCAAGTGGGTTGAAGCTGTTCCTCTTACCTACACTACTGGAAAATAGATTTCAAAGTTTATCCTGAACTATCTTATCTATTGCTATGGCATTCCTCAGGACATTGTTACTGATAATGGAGGACCTTTCAAAAACAAGGATGTCACAGAGCTATGAGGGAAGTTCGGCATTACCCACCATACCTCTTCAAAGTACTTTCCACAAAGCAATGGTCAAGCTGAGGCTACGAACAAAACTATTCTCAGAATCATCAAAAAGACAGTCAATGAAGCTGGCTGTGATTGGCACCTTCACCTCAATCCCTCCCTTTGGGCTTACCACACCTCCATTTGAACCCCCATGGGAGCCACTCCCTTTGCCCTTGTTTATGGTACTGAGGCTATTCTACCCATCGAGATTGAGCTCCCTTCCCTCAGAGTCTCTCTGAAGAATTTGTTGTCCGAAGAAGAATACAGAGTTGCCCGCTTGCAAGAGCTGGAACTCCTTGATGAGAGATGCCTCAGTGCCCTAGACCACCTCTGCGTGTATCAAAATCGCCTTCGCCTTCAGTTCAATAAAAGGATCAAACCTCGTCAGTTTGAGGTTGGTGATCTTGTCCTGCAGCATAACATGAAGAACCTCCAGAATAGAGAAAAGAAAGGGAAGTTTGAACCTAATTAGTTGGGTCCCTTCATTGTTACAGCAAAGTATGGTTCTGGTGCCTATCAGATCGCGTCTCCAAAGGGAGATCCGCTCCCTGATCCTGTAAATATTGTACATCTCAAGCGCTTCTATGCTTGATTAGTCAGTAGTTCGTTGTACAGCAAAAATTGTTCAAAAAATCCTAAAAATCATAAAATGATCTTGAAAAAATCCTAAAAATCAGAAAATGATCCTGAAAAAATCCAAAAAAAAAAAAGAGAGAAAAATTTGTCCGTGTGTGAAAACCACTTCGGTGGCGCAATGGATAAGTACCATGGTGAAAACCTGTTTTAGGTGCCATGCGTAGTCAGATCCACCATCAATTCCCGCCATTTGTTTATATCACTTGCATTGCCTTTTCATAATAAGTGTCACTACCCATATTTGTGCAGGTAGTCTTTTGACCGTTCTCTCGCTTCCGCAATAATGATTCCCGCACGACTGAGCTTGCCAAATCACAAAACTGAGCTTTGTTCTAGACACAGTGATCACAAATGTTTTACATCAGATCAGTAGAACGATTGACTTTCCTATGATCATTCTATTCACAAGCGATTGCTAGCGAATTTCCATTTTCTATCAAATCGAATCTTTAGCCCATCAAGATGCATCCTTCCGGTGTCGGCTATTTTATCAATCCTCCCATCAAATTGTTCATGGCAAGAACTTTTGGACTGAATGACCACTTGGTCAGGATGCCTTTTTGTTGATTTTATCTTGTTTTTTACTAGGTCCTTATCGTGACAGCCTCCATCTTCTATATCTTGGTTCGTTATGGTGAGTATCTAGTGAAATACGTGTCTTTTGTGGTATGATCTGCTTATCATAGTTTGTTAGTGCATCTATGCTTTGATTTTCAGTTATGACTATGTATGCCTCACTGGGGGCAGGATTCATGCATCCCATGATCCCTTAACAGATCTGGGTGTACTGCGTCTCCTCATGAGTAACATTTCATAGGTCTCTTCATATCTAATATCTCACATTCTTGTTCCTAACAATATATTTGTTTGAGAGTCTAGTCCACGCAAAGGAACCATGTCACTTGTGTTTTCTAGCACATGGTGCATAATTCCTTTTGCAATATCAAACTAGGGTGTGCTCTCCAACATTAACATGGTATTGATCCCACTAGCATGTAGTTAGTCTTTGCATAAGTAGTTAGGTCATATTGCACTTTGCATTTTGCTCTTGGCAAGGTTTATGTTTATTCCCCCATCCCGATTGGGGCATCATGTCCCCTTTTTCTCTTCTTCCTCTCTTCTACCTTTCTTCGAGAAAATTTCATAAAATTTATATTTTCTATTATTTTCTTGAGGGGGCATCCCCCACCATAATTAGTTTTCTCTCTGGGGCATCTCATTTTCTTTTTCTTTGACACAACGTCACTTTTGACGCTGCATCAAAGAGGGGCAAAATGTAGACGTCTAAAATCATCCTTATATTAATTTAATTAATATTCCCATAACATTATAGTTAATTTTAATTAATCATATTTGTTATATTCTTCTATCTATTTAATTAAATTTATTTAATTAAATATGATTCATTCTCCTAAGTATTTGAATCTAATTTAAATACTATCCTTTTTTAATGTATTAAATCTTATCTAATACATTATCCCTCCATAAATCCCCTGTTAAATAAATTTTAGATTTATTTATTTCCCTACATTTATAATATTCTTCTAAACCACAGTTAATTCAAATTAATTTGGATTAAATTTAATAAGACCTATTAATCCTACCTAGAAACCTACTCTATTCCTACCCTACCCTACCTATTCCTCTTAATAAACCTACTTCCTCACTTAAACACACACTAATCACACTTAAAGTGTGATTCCTACTCCTTTTAACACTAATGGAATGCTCCCACATGTGTGAGAAACTCCTCAAAAAGGAAGCCACCAACTTCCTTCAATACAACCACTCTTTTGTCCCCCACTCCATTCCCCAAGTGTTGCTCACACATGTGTGAGCAAACCTTGAGCCTCTCAAACCTTAAAGGCTTGTGTTGACTTTTGCTTGGCTTGTCCTCTTGCCCTTGTGTCTTCTATGTGGCATCTATGTGGATGCCACATATGATCCACCTCATCCAACTCCTTCCCTTCCCTCCAAAACTCTATAAATAGAGGCTTCTCCAAGAGCAAATCCATCTCTCATTCTTGCATTGTTATCATGCTAGTTTGTTTCTAGGATTTCTTAAGCATTTTAGCATTCTTATCTTAGTTCATTTTCATGTTATTTCATATTTGAATCTAGATATCACATCTTAGGTTTAATATGGAATGAATCTAGTTCTATTATCTTAGTTAGATCTTGCATTATCATTCTATTTTAAAGCTTGCATTCTCATCCATGGTGAAAGCTTAAGACAAGTTCCATATACTTGTTCTTGAGTTATTAGCTTATCATTTTAATGTGTTTCTAGTGGGATTTGATATTGTGTTGGGAGAGCACACCCAAAAACCTCTCTAAGAGCAAATCAACAAGGCTTTGGGTGCCCTTGTTTGGCTCATCGGAGGTTGTAATGAAAGTTTATTATTTTGTTGCATGTACTAACATCTAATGTGTTTGTTTGATGTTTTGATGTTTTGTATTTGTAGCAAATAGGTCTACATTTTCATTTCATATAGTATCCTTTCACACCAACACTGTAGCCGATCAAGATACATTTGACAGCCTTTTTTCCAACTTAGATCTTCTCTCCTTAGGCACATGTGCATAAGCTTCACAACCAAAAACACGAAGAAGTCTAATTGAAGGCTTCTTACCAGACCACACCTCCAAGGGTGTCTTACCAACAAGAGCTGATTTAGGAGATTTGTTAACCAGATAGCAAGAAGTGGCCACAGCTTCAGCCCAAAACCTTTGTTTGAGGCCAGCTCCACTAAGCATACTCCTAGCCTTCTCCATCAGTGTCATGTTCATTCTTTCTGCAACTCCATTTTGTTGTGGAGTATAAGGAGTTGTCTTATGCCTCTCGATCCCTCATTCTTTATAGAACTATTCAAACTCTACCAAAAAAAACTCACCACCATTGCCAGTTCTTACACACTTAATTCTTTTACCAGTATAATTCTCTATGAGAGCTTTAAATTCCTTGAACCGACTGAAAACTTGTGTCTTTCTTTTAAGGAAATAAATTCATGTCCTACTGTAATCATCTATAAAAGATAAAAAATATATAGATTTGGAGAGTGAAGGAACTTTAACAGGACCAAACACATCTGAATGGATAAGATCCAAAATACTAGAAGACTTGTGAGAACTAGAGTAAAACTGAACACGATTTTGCTTACCATAAACACAGTGTTCACAGAAGTCAAACTCGAGACTACAATCATTTAACCCCTCAACAAGGTTTTTTATTTTTCAAGGTTCTGAGACCCTTCTCACCCATGTGGCCAAATCTCATATGCCACAACATTATCTTTTTTGTAGCAAGTTTGCCTTCCAAAGTTTTAGCACCCTTAGGTACACTTGCTGCACTACCATCGAAACCCATTACCACAGACTTCTTCACTGTTGGTTCAGATGGTGGAGATGAAGTGACTGTTTCTCTCTTCCTTGAAATAGAAGAGCTATTGCACTGTAAAGTGCAAGCATCCAGCTGAAATAGGGTACCTCTCCTAGTACCTTTCACGAGCACTATAGCTCCTTTAATCATCTTGCATCCATCTTTCAAAAAAAAAACTTGCACACCTACATCATTCAACATACTTACAGATAACAGGTTTCGTTCCAAACCTAGGATGTGCATTACCCCGTTGATCCCCTTTACTCATCCATTAGGGAATCTGATAGTGACTCTTCCTCATCCAACTATTTCTAGGTGAGAATCATCACCTAGGTACACCTTTCCACCATCAAACTCCTCATACTTTGAGAACCAACTTCGATGAGAGGTCATGTGAAAAGAAGCACTGAGTCAATCAGCCACACATCATCAAATGCATGAGTGGCCAAGGCTGCAACAAAAGCATCGCCATCTTCTTGAGATTTTTCAGAATCTGAATCTAGGATTTTCTTCTTCTTCTTTGGCTCTTTGCAGCCCTTACGGAAGTGCCCAGTCTTACCACAATTCCAATATGTTACCTTAGACTTTCCAGGAGTCTTAGATTTCCCATGATATTTGGATCTACCCTTTTCAGACTTATTGTCATTTTTCTTTCCTCTGTCTTTGGATCTACCGCGAACAGCAAGGGCTTCCTTGGTTGAATCAGAAGTCTTTCTTTGCATCTCTTCAGATAACAATAAAGACACCACATCATCCATTTGGAAAGTGAAAATAGTACTCCCAAGGGCCATCACAAGATGGTCCCATGAATCCAGAAAGGAACATAGCAGGGTCATACATCGATCCTCCTCCTCCAACTTGACACCAGTTGATGTCAACTGTGTAATCAGCATGTTAAACACGTTCAGGTGATTTGCAACGGATCCTCCTTCCTCCATTCTCATATAATATAGCTTCTTTCTCATAAACAATTTGTTCACCAAGGACTTGGCCTGATACACAGACCCAAGCTGTGTCCACAATTTGTTTGCGGTCTTCTCATTGAGAACATTTAGGAGAACAAAATCTGCTAGACAAAGTCTAATGAGACCCTTAGCTTTCTGATCCTTGAGATCCCAATCTACTTGAGGCATGTTTACTATTTTTATATCATTATCAACTACCTCCCATACATCATGGTATATGAGCTTGTCTTTCATCTTGAGTTTCCACAACTCAAAGTTTGTGCCATTGAACTTTTCCACCTCCATTCTACTATATGAAGAACTTGCCATCTCTTCCTGTAATAAGGTTATGAATACTCTGCAACAATACTCCCACTGAACTAGAGATTAGCTCAAAAAACCTGTACCCTAACAAATAGAACCAAAATAGGCCAGGATTTGATACCAACTGAAAGGAAACTAAGTGTGCAGAAAATAGTTCCCTATGCTAAACTCCTGAGAAGAGGATCGTGCAAATTCAGATTTAACCCTTAGCAATTACAGAATGATAATACAATAACATGCATACATAGAAAAAAGATAATGACACAAATATTTACCCTAGGGAAAACCTTTCGGTAAAAAACCCCAACACTCCAAAACCTGCACAATGTATTAATCAAAACTATTACTGTTTACAATACACTTGCAATGCAAGTTCTTTTAGGAGATAATCAACACTTGAAGACAAAATTCAGTAGCATAAAAATGTTCCAACAATACACTAACTTCTCACTAAGATTTGCAACCCTAAAAAATGCTTATATCATGTGCTTCCCTTTTTAGGGCAACTTCCAAACACAGTCGTATTAGGGTTTTTCCATTCTCCAAGAAAATAGGAACCCGAACCCCACGGTTGCAGAAGAGTGTACAGTACTCAACATGATCAGTTTCCACATGTCTTGCATGTCTTCACCCATCATTGAATCTTCCACAATTAGCTCTTACAAATATTAATGACCATCATAGGAATCTATCATAACCGTTTCAGTCATGATTACCTTACACATTGTCCAAAGTGCCGACATTTGGAAAATATCAAATGTAAGGAAATATACAAGGTTGAGACACCTTATTCCTAACATTTACCAGCGTCAGATTCTACATTTGTATTCTCCTGGTTTTTCCCCTCGTCTTTTTGTTGTTGTTGTTGTTGTTCTTTGGCCTTGTTTGTCAAGATGTTCTCTCCTGTTGGAATATCTTCTGGAGGCAGGTGAGGTATCTTACCAAAGTTTAACAATGTGGCTGCTAAAACTACCTCACCAAATTTTACCTTCTTTGAAGGTGGAATTTGGAGCATGGCAGCTGAGGTTGCGGTTGTTCCCGTAGGTCCGGTTCCCTTGGCCGATGCTGGTTGCTCGTTCTATATCTTCCCTATCCTCTGCGGTGCTTGTAACTTGTATCTCTAGGATGTCAGAGATGTTCGTCGGTTCAGGCTCCTTTTCTAGTTCTACCCTGACTTCCTTCTCTTTGGCAGCTTCTTTCTCTAGGGTTTTCTTCTCAAGAGGGATCACCACTTCCTATTGGGCAGCTATTTCTTCTACTACCTTCCCAATACCCCCTGTAAGTTCACTAGTTCATCTGCCCCAAATAAGTCATCATACTCATCATGTGGAGGGGAGGTCTCTGGGGGATTCTCAGGTTGATTGTCCAGCTCTAAAGAGTCTGAGAAGACAATCTATATTTCAAGGATGCTAGGCATCCCGAGCTCTAGCTCTACCTTTAGATGAGGATTAGTTGTCTTTTTCTTTTTCCTCCTTGTTACCAATGGGGCCCTGCATCCAACAGTTTCCCGTTCTTCCTCTGCCCTGGTCCCTATTGCTCAGACCATTAATGTTGTAAGTGAAGGGGAAGTGGGAGGGTGCACAGGTCCGTTCATAATGGATAGGGTGGCCAACTAGGTGATTAACTTTTCTTTCATTTGATGGGAGGTGGCCTACATTTGCTGCATTTTCTCCACTATGGGAGTGGCTACTGAGACTTGAGATGGGCTCCCTAATTTTCTCTTTCCTCTGTCCTCGCCCTAAGAGGAGGTTCCGGCCCTGGAAGTTGAACACCACACAAATGGGCCAACTTTACATGTACTCCTTGGGCATTACTTCTTGAAATATGTGTGACTATGCTCAATCACGTTGTAGGTGAGGTCTTCTATTGTTGGTCCCTCCTGCACATCCCAATCCACCAAAGGGAGGGCTATTTTATCTACTCCTTTTTCTTTATATTGTGGTTCCACTCTGGACCCGGTATCTGAAAATTCATCTGAGAACTTCTGAAGCTTGAGCCTCTTCATCATTCCCATTTTCATCCAAACAAAATATCGGTTCCAAACTTTGAATTCATCCTAGCAGTCTTCCCAAAAGTCTTTCATGTGATATTTGTGGGGCTCTAATGCCCAGGGAAGTGTCGTTACTATTTTGCCTAGCGGATCAAAATTCTTCTGCTCTAGATAAAACTCTGATAGTCCCAGACTTTTGAGTTCATTATCTGCCTCTTTTGTCATGGCCAAACTGCAAGATTAATTCCCAAAAATGATTGGGAATGAGACATTTGTCACCTTCTTCACTGTGAAGAGGGCGTGCAGGTCCAAGATCTGCCTGCAATATTCTAAAAGGATTATTTTATTTCCACAATGCTTGGGCAATAAATAGGGTTTTCTGGAGAAGCTGGTCACCCAAATATATGTATGTTGTTGAAATTGAATATAATAATGGCCATAAGTTCTGACCAAGTCCATTTCCTCCTTGGAGATCTGGTATTTGGCATCTCGAGTAGGTGTGAGGAGGTTGTTGTAGATGAAGGCATCGTTCACCCGGCAGAAGCTGGGGAAACTAGCCTCCCATTGGATCTATGGGAAATCATCCCAGGGAGCATTTTGGCCCAGGCCAATCCTGAGTACACCTGCTATAAGCAATATATTTGTGATGGGGCATTTTTGTGCTAGATCCCACAGAACATAAGACGTCATATAGAATTTGGAGGACTTTGTGACCTGGAGAAATTGGGAGTCCACATGATTTGCAATAATTGTGTCCCAATCAAAGTTCTGCTCGCCAGAGGCAATGACCAATAGGATATAGTACATCCATGCCAAGAATTCATGGGCATGGGGTTGTCTAAAGATCCTACATAGTGTGATGATCCCCATCTATATGCTTTCTTTAAATTCGGTCCAGGGGATTTCAAGCTTCATCTTCTTGAAGTCTTTCCTTGGCACCTTAAGCCATTTTTTGTTGAGATACTATCAGGCCATGTGTTCCAAATTTTAAAATTCCTCCAAGGCTAGTGCCCGGGTGAGGATGTCTGCATCATCGAATTGGGGAATTCCTAATCCCACCTAAAAAGTCACGGTGTCCAGAGACACCATAGGTGTTGGGTATCTGATTGGGACTAAGGTGGCAAGCATGACGACCCATATGGTTGTATTATAGTGTCCCGCCAGAGTGATAATGAGCTCTGGGGTTTGCACGGAGCAGGGGAAGCAAGAAGCTTTGAGGATCCCGGACTTGCCCACATTGATGGCCAATAGATCTCTACCCGTTCATTGTATGAACATCATTTTCACTAGGGCCTGCATTTCGGTCCACATCCTGACGTTGGTGTTGGTGATCAACTAAAGTTTGGAATCAATCTTTGATCCCACAATGGTGTCTCCCTTTAGGTACTTCATTGTCAATGGGAGTTTTTCTTGGGCCTTCTTGGCCTTCGTCCTGACAGGTGCTCGGGTGGCAGCAGTGGTGGGGAGATTTGGACTCCTAGGTGGAGATGATGCATAAGCTTCTGACATGATTGATGAGTGGTATTTTAGCAACCTGCAAGGCAAGATGAACATCAGTATTTATATAAAACAAAGCATTATTCTATATTCTATAGATCTTACCATCGTATCACACCTGTGCCTGAAAGAATTGTTAGCTCATGTCAAACCCCAAAAAGAGATATACATGAAAAAGAAGTGACTTAGGATTTGACCTCTTCTCGAGCCTCCGGGGATTCCAACACATGTGATGAAAATGAAAACAAGAATCAAATGAAGACCTGGGACCCGGAGTCCTAAAAACTAACCATTACTAATGGGATCAGAAATGAGTTGTATTAGGCTGACGTGGGTGGATTACGTGGCCATGTAGTAATGGGAGTTATGGCATTTACACCAACAACTATCTGAACATGAAAGGAAATTAATGCCACTTAGGCCAAACTTGAATACATGTGTGGGAGACTTAACCCGTCATTAAGACTGACTTGATAGGGGAGAGAGAAAAATGTCATGGCCAAAGCTGTGAGGTGTCGATTTTGAACCAGGCAGCCATCTTTCTCGAATGAGCTCTACATTCAGGGTTTATGATGCACAGAGTGCAATGAGCTTTCTACTAGGCAAAGTGCATAATATACAAGAAATGTACATATATGAAGCACATGCGAGGGCCAAAGCACGACTCACGCTAGCCCAAAATGGACATATATATAGATGCAAACAGAAATTTACACAATGTATAATATATATAGAAACTTACAGAGGTACGTACACAGAAACCTACTGAAATATACAAGGCATTCACACCTAAATTACAACTACACAGAGGGTGAAAAACCCTCTGTTAGAGCCAACCCACCAATGGGAGGCAAAAGAAAGAAAAACTAGAGACAGAAATGAAAGCAGAACAAAAACAAAACAAAAACAAACAAGAACCAGAAAATCAGAAACCAAAGAAAGAAGAGTTGAAGGCTTACCTGGAAACATAGGGGATGCAGGAAGGATGAGCATGGGAGGCTCTCCACAACAAGTTCACCTTTGAGTGACCATGAACAAGTACTACAAATCACTGTTTAATTAACCACTAAGCGCAGGGAGAAATTTGTTATTTAATCACCTTAATCACCTTTGAAATTGCTTTGAGTGCTCTAAGTATTTGATCACGGTAAATGTGAAAATGAAAAGTACCTTCTATTTATACCCCTACAGTAAAAATATGTTGCATTCTTTCCGCAAACTCTGGGACAAGAAAACCTCTAGACTCTAGGCCCGGGGATTCCATCCAGCCACGCCTTCCCATGAAAGAAGACGTGACGACAGAGAATCTCAGAGTCCAGAATATGGCCGACTCAAAAGAACAAAATGAACTCTAGGAATAGGTCCTAGAGAAAAAAGAAGACAAAAGAAAAAGAAAGACAACCCTCATGGAAGAAAATTTTGGAGGGAAAACAAAGAAAAAAACAAGAAACCAAAGGAAAGAGCAAAAAGTGAAAAGGGGGACCAAACATTTTGCCTACAAAATGTAGGGATTGGTATGTAGGGGCATAAAAAATGGAAACTATCAGAGATGAATGCCTTAGTGCATTCGAGAACTTCAAAATCTCTGGTTAGCAAAACTGGAATTAATCTTTACCTGGAGCCTTCTGTTTGCAAAGTGCGAGGCCTCTGAGAAAATCAGACTCATCATTGATTCAATTTTTTGGCCTTTTGTCAGCTGTGAAGTGTGTTCTTTGAAATAAAACCAAGCCGATGACCTCTAGGAGAAGCAGAGAGGAGGCACTAAGAAAATCAAACCAAAGTTGTCATATCTTTTCTTTAGTTCTTTCTTTTCTTTTTTCTTTTTTTTTCTATTCCTGATGGGAAGGCGGTACTTCTTTCACCGTGAAACTTAAGCTTAGCTAAGTTTAATGGCAGTACTTCTTTCACCTTTCCATCCACTTTAAATTTCCGAATAGGAGAGAATGTTTTGGACCTAGGATATTTTAATGATTTTCAGACTTGGTTGAATCAGTCAGTGCAAATGATCTACCCTCAAGGTGTCTGATTACTTGCTTCTTGAATTTTTTGTTAACCAATGTCCGAACTGTTGAGATGTGAATCTGATGAGGATTATCCATAACCTTTTACCATGCTTACAAAATAACTCTGGAATGTGGACAAATTTCATCATGCTAACAATAGATTCCAAATTAAGCAGAATGCACAAGGTATCGTTCCAAAGACTAGATGTTATGCAAAGCATACCAGTCTACAAAATGAAGGCAACACGCTGGGAACCTAGAAAACAAAAGGAAATGAAAAAGCCAAGAATAAAAGGAAAACACAAAAAGGAAAGGTGGTCCCAGAGGATGACCGACAAACTATTTACAAGGTACTTCAAATGGAGCATCGAGAAAGATATTTAGAAGCAAGAAATATACATATAGTACAACTCGGACAAACTCACCACCTACCTCATTCAAAGTAGTGCTTGAGAAACTACCCATTGATAGGTAATGGGATGGCTTCTCCAGTCATAGTGTTGAGGTGATAAGTATTTGCCCCACAGATCTTAGATATCAGGTATGGTCCAAGCCAGAGCCGTTGAAACTTAGTGTGCTTTCCCCTCTTTTCCCGGGCCTTGTCCCACAAGAGAACCAATTCTAAAATATGAAAGGCCTTATAATGGTCTTTGTTCAAACCATCATTTACTATTTCTTAATGATGCACAAAATGTTCAAGGGCGGTGTCTCTTTGTTCCTCCATTCGCACCAGGTTCAAAAGCCAAACCTTCACAATGTTATCTCGGTTGCTAAATTCTTGCATAAACTATAAAACCAAGATCTGTAAGTTGATGGGGAATACTAGATTCTGGCCATAAACCAGATGGAATGGGGATGTCCTCAGGGCTACCTTTATTTGGATGTGATCTACCTAGAGGGAGAATCTAAGCTTTTGGTGCCAGTCCCAGGGGTTCTGTTCTAACAGATGTTTGATCACCTCAAGTAGGATTTTGTTGGTAGATTCAGCCACACCATTACCCTGGGGGTAGTAGTTGTTAGATAAATTCAAGGTGATCTTTCTTTCATAGGTCCATTCAAGTAATTGCACCAAAGAAAATGTCAGACCATTGTCACACACTATAGCAAATGACATTCCAAATCTTGTGACTATGTTTTCTTCCAGGAATTTTATAACTACGTCGACCGTGTTATTTTTACAAGGAATCGCTTCAGACCACCGGGTGCAATAACTGGTAGCAATCAAAATGTACCAGTGGCTTGCAAAAAAGTTGGGGTTGATTTCCCCAATAAAGTCAAATGCCCATTGGGCGAAGGTTCTAGCTTTGAAGACCGACTACAAAGGCATGGTCAGGTTCTGCTCACGATGTGTCATTGTTTGACAAGTATGGCATCTCCTAACATGAGTGTAGAAATCTTTAAAGTTATAGGGCCAATAATATCCAGCCTGGAGGATCTAATGGGAAGTGGCATTAGTTGAGCCATGCTTAGTTCCAAACTGCCCATGGAATTCTTCGATCATCTTCACAGCTTGGTCCCTATCTATGCACCGGAGGCATACCCCTTCATAATTCCTGCAAAAAGTGTTCCATTTTTTTATCATGAAGTGTGCACCTTTTAGTCACAGAGAATGACATTTTTTTGGGGGTAGCCCCTACAGGCATCTTTTGTTCAACAATAAGTATACCAGGTCAGTATACCATGAATCTTGAGTGATGGACTCCACTGTATAAGTTTGGCATTCAACGTTTAGAGTCCCTTCTACCATCACTCTACATAGTCCCTAGCCTCGGACTATCTTCATGGGTTGCATTTCCAAATCATACTCTTGGAGGATGGCCATCCATCTCCCCTGTCACTCACCCAATTCACTCTGTAGGAGCAGAGACTTAATAGCTTGGTCTGGGATGATAGAGTGCACTTTTCTCTGGAGAATGTAATGCTAGAATTTCTTCACAGCATGGACAAGAGAAAATGCTTGATTTTCCAAAGGCAAATAGGAGACTTCAATTTTCTTAAAGGGGGAGCTCATAAAATCTATCGGTCATTCTTCCCTTTTAACCTTCTAGGTCAAAACTTCCATGGCAGATTGCAGTGAAGAAAAGGAGTATATGTGAAAAGGGAGGGAGTAGTCTGAACTAGCCAAGACTGGTGCCTCCACAATTATTTATTTAATCTCGGAAAATGCCTGCTTTGCTTCAAGACTCCACTCAATCTCGGTATCTTTCTTCATCATCTCATTGAGTGGCTTCACTATCTCGGTGAATCCAGTGATGAGCTACAGGAAAAAATTTATCTTTTCGAAGAAAGATCTCATTTCCTTCTTGTTGTCGAGCATCTATAGATTTAGCAGCACTTCAACTCTCTCAAGGTCAATGGATATACCCTTCTTGGAGACAATATGCCCAAGCAGCTTCCCTTTAGTGACTCCAAATATACATTTCTTAGGGTTGAGGGATATTCCATACCAGTGACATCTCTCACAAATTTGGGCGAGGTGGGCGGAATGATCACGCCTGTCCCAGTAAAAGATGGTCAAATCATCCATGTAGATGATTATGCACCGGTTTACTAGGCCTTTAAACACAATGTCCATAGCCTTCTAAAATGTGGCCCCTACATTGATCAGGCCAAAGGGCATTCTCCAGTATGCAAATGTTCCCCACTTGGTGGTGAATGTCTTTTTATCTCTATATTTGTACTTAACCATGACTTGGTTATACCTGGAGTACCCATCCAGGAAGGACATCATTTGTGATCCATTCACAATTTATAATACCTCATCCAATGAGGGGAGAGGATGATTATCCTTCTTGGATGCCTTGTTTAAATTATGAAAATCCACACAAAGGCAGATCTCACCACTTTTCTTTCTCATAGGGACAAGGTTGGCTACCCATGTAGTGTGCCAGATAGGAAAGATAATCTAGGCTGACAGGAGTTTTTGAACCTCCTGATGTATTAGAGGCTCGATCAGTGGGTTTACCAGTCTTTTCTTTTGCCAGAAGGCCTTAGCATCCAGTTTTAGTGGGATGGTATGGGTCATGATGGATGTTTCATAGGTCTTCAAATCCTCATACCCCTATGCAATTACATCAATGTATTGTTGGAGAACCATGAGAATCTTCTCCTTCTCCTTAGGGGAGTAGGAGGTGCCAATGTGTACCAAATTTTCTTGACCGGCCTGGCTAGTGTTTACTTTCTCAAATTTTCCTCCCTCTGAGGAGGATGATATCTTTTCCTAGCCCTGAGGGTCTGAGTCAAAGATTCATTCCAGTGCTATCATCCCCTTAGGGATGGTGTTGGTTGGTAAGTCTATGGTCCCATCATCTTCTTCACCCTACCCAGTATCTTTGTGATCTCTTTCTTCCACTATCTAGTCCTCGAAAACACCAACATTGTCCATGAAGGCCAGAATATATTGATCATCCTCAAAGACCTGAAAGTGGGTGATGTTGTCTGGAATGGACGGCGTGGGGGCCATCTCAATGGATAATTTCAAGATTTGGGACCCAGCCATTAGCTCCACAGTGCTAGCAAATACAGCGAGGGCATCCAGAATGTAGTTTCTTTTCCAAGGAATGAGTTTGATGTCAAAGGCATCAAAATATTTGATGAGGCTCCATGCCTGGTTGCAGTACGTGGCCAGCCTTTTATCATGACAAGTGTATTGGCTCCAGACCTACTTGACGATCAACTTTGAATCACCCAATGCCCGAAGGTGAGTGATTCCCTTTCTTAGTGCAAATAGGAGTCTGGGGACCAAGGCCTTGTACTCTGTGACATTGTTCATGCATTTGAACTATAGCCTATAAGATGTGAGGAAGAATTTCCCCAACTGGTTGATCAATTCCACTCCGGCCCCATAGCCTTGTTTAGACCAGGACCTGTCAAACTTCAAGGTCCACAAGTTAGTGTTCATTGTCTGGGGCTGGGAAGGTGAAGCGGCCTTTGGATTATTTCTAGGTAGGTTAAGAGGAGTTTCCTCTGGCTCTGATGTCACATGGGTAAGGTTCTTCTCCAAAGAAGTTTGTGATTGGGATACCTGGGTAAGCAACACCACAGGGTGCTGCCAGATGGACTACTGGGTCCAGGCATGTTTGCTTTGTGTTTCTTCTCCCGAAGGGAATTGATGTGACGGGTAGCAGCGGCAATGCAAGGCTCACACTCTAGTTCTGAATATTTCTGATAATGCACCCAGTACCAAGTGCCAAATAAGAGTGTAGTGGGGGTTGTTGTGATACCCTATGAGTTATCCTCACCCCTTAACTTTTTGTCCAGGTCCTGTGTTCTCTAAGAAACTATGGGATCTTCCCTAGGGGTGAAATCAAAGGTCAAGATTTTTAGGGGTCGGTACACCATAGGGGAAGTCTCAGAGAAGAGGACTTCATTTACCCTCCTAACTTCGGTGAGGGCCTGTTTCATCCTAGGCTCACTTTCTACCTAGATCTGGTAAGGTTTTCCCTTCTACGGGAGCCACGAATGGGAAAATTCAGTGGAGAAATACCCATTAAGGGACTTAGACCAATTCCAACTTAATAACATCCCATAATTCTCTGGGATGTCCACCACTTAGATGTCGATTATGTTTGCTATCTGGTGGTCTTGGATGAGCTAAATCTGGATGGTCTTCAGCTCACCTACCATTTTTACAGTAGTTTTGTCCAACTAGACTACATCCCCTTTGGATCGAGTGGGATGTAGTCTGATCTTCTGGCATATTGATAGAGGCATGATGTTGCCCGAAGCTCCAGAATCTACCAAGAAATTATGTAGGTTCTTCCCTTGTATGTTTAAGCCTAGTAGGAAGGTAGGATCCTCAGTGTTTCCTCAGAAGATAGTCGCATTGGCATCGTCAAAAGTGACAGTCTTGGGTGGGTGACTAACAGCTTCTGGGTTTCCCAAGATCTTCAGAAGAGACTTCCTCTACTCGGGATAGTTCAACAAAACCTCCATCAAGGTCATAGAGGTGGTGGTGTGTTCTAATGCCTTTGTGATGTCAAAATTCACCCCTGGGAAATGTTGGCTTCCCTCAGCCAAATCTGTAGCTTAGTTAGAGCTAGACCTTTTTGATGGGAAGGGGCAATCAGTTATGTTTTCCTAGGGAGGGGTGTCATTGAGTGGTGTAGGCATGTAAACTGGTCCTTTACTAGCCTGACTCTGAGTGTTGTAAGGAGTCAGTGGTTTGGTGAAGGCATTGACCTCAAAGGCTGAAATAGATTCGTCAAAGAGCCCCTATAATTTAGGTTCTTCTTCATCCTCTTTGTCTGCTCCAAAGAAGATGGTCTCATAGGTGAAGGCACCATGAGTGGGATCTTGTATAGGAGGTTCTGAGGGAGTAGGATCAATAGTTTATTGTCTATCCAGCTGGGAGATCATGATGACCTTCTTTAGTATGGCACAGTTCACCTCAAAATGAGATTCAATATCGTGCAATCTACACCAATTAGTCAGGGGATAGAGTTTTGTGACTAGCGTGAAATGGGAAGGTCCAACACTACCCTGAGTGGTGTTTTGGTTCAGAGGAGGACCTTCGGTGTTGGCATTATTGTTCCATTGTTGTTGGTTGGGCCGACGCCCATTGTTATAATTTTTTCCTTCGGCATTGGTATTTCATTGGCCAGAGAAGACATTCCCTCTCTAGGAATTGGTGTTGTGGGTCACCAAAGACCCCGCCTTCAGATGTCCCATGTCCATGGTCAGTGAGGACAATAATTGCCCAAGAGATTCAACCTGGGCAAACAGCTTGGTGTTAGCGTCACAATGTGAAGGTTATTGTTCATTCTTAGGAAAGGAAGCAATAGCTACCAAATTTGAGGGTGGCAGTCCTCTAGCCACAAGTGACTGGAAGAAGTGCACTCTAGAAGGTTGTGTCAGTGGTTTTTGTGTTTGCTACGACTGGTTCCAGGGAACAAATTTCAGAACCAGTATTGTCTGGGCTTGCGATGGGTATACATACCAGGCCTATTGGTCTATCAGTGGTGGTGGGGGATTCATGGCCATCATAGGGGCACCCATTTCCTCATTGAGGTTTTATCACCCGGTGTAAGAAGTTCCACAAAGTATCATGTTAAAAGGTATGCTCTACCCAATCCCGCTGGGAGATTTGTTCAGGCCGTGGGACAACTCCAAGGCTAGGTTGTAAACCTTCACTAGAGTATCCTAGTCAGTTGGGTAGCATTTCTCCATAGGAAAGTGGCAATGAAAGGGTCCATTGCATTAAGATATGTCTCGATAGTCACTTCCAGGGATGGGATGAAAGGAATCGTGCACCGCTTCAAGGCGCATTGGAACCGATGGTTAAATGTTGCAAGGGGCTCGTTCAGTTCCTTCCTAATGGAGATGAATTGGCTGTAGGACCATGCTAGGTCCAAATGTACGTGAAAGGCCGCTAGAAAAGAATCTTCCATGTCCTACCAACTGTTGATGGATTTGGCAGGCATGTTAAGGTACCAATTCAACTCATTATGTCCCAAGGATAGAGGGAACATCTGGGTCACAACGTCTTGATGTTGGATCTGGTGTTGGTTCATGGCATCTTTGTATGCCTGTAGATTCTCCTCTATGGTTTGTGAGCCTAAGTGCTCATATCAGGGGTAGATCTTTTCTAGGTGTGTGGGAAGGTTGTTGGTTGCACCTGGAAACTATCTCATTAGGGGCCCAGTGTTATCAAAGTAGGCAGCCATCAGGGGTGTTGGATTTTGGCTAGATTGAGTGTTAATCAACGGGGTTGTCTGGGAGACTTGGGTATTCTAAGATGTAGAAGATCCCCAGACAATGTTGGTTGGCTTGGCTTTTGGGGTCCATTTATTTCGAGCGGGAGGCTCGAGTTCAACAAACCTTCTGGGGTTGGGGTTGATTTAAGGACTCTTTCGAATCAGGTAGGTGAAAAATATCCAATCCCACTAAAGGCTTGATTCCTAAAACTATGGCTTGGGGAGACCTCAAGTGGAGTAAAATCTAAATTCTCAGAAGGGGACAAGCTCATGACGTCCCTCTAGCGCCAATTTTTGTTGACAGACTTTGTGACCAGGTCCACCAACAGATGTAAGTTGTCATCGGGTACAGGGGTACTAGCCAACTTTTCCTATAAAGGTTGTCTGGGGAATAAATTTTGTGGGCCTTAAAGCATGTGAGAGTCAAGTCTCGATGGTGCGGGAGCTAAGTTGGGGGTATGACTATTTTGTTCTGGGGGGATAGCATTTTCTTGGCTCATCTTCTCTGGAGATTTAGGTAAGTTGGGATTTCCTACAAGCACACGTGAGTTAACCAAATAAACTTTAAAAGATAGGCCAGGGTTAGAAGTATTACATCTACCTATAGTCATGCAAATACATTTAAAACATCAAGCATGCTCTAACATACTACACTAAAATATGGAATGCGCATAGAACCATCAGTTCATACATATTCAATAGCAAAGGAAAAGAAGGTTGTTAATCTACTTAAAACATTAGAGCAAGAGACATTAGAAACATACAGCACAAACGAATGTTAATCCAAAGATTAGAATGCTAACGACATCATTGCTAGAACTCGTCTTTCTTTATTAACAGGTTTTCTAGCGAGCACTGGTGCGTAAAATAATGGCTCCAGGGGAGCATCTATCTACTGAGAACTTCTAAGAACTAAGGAGCATTGAGGTCTGCCTCTGCTAGAAATGAAAATACTAAAATTCTATAGCTATGGACTGCAAAAACATCAATTCTATCGACCCTTGGAATGAGGTCAAACTTGTTATTTATACACAGATTTTCCCTAAAATTAACCTAACTTAACTTTACACTCAACAATAAAATATAATTTCTGGTGGCCAGTACTACCTGCACCATGCTACAACAACCTCAAGAAGAACAGAGGTCTTACATGTCAGAAGAATGAGACAAGAAAAGAGGTATGGAAGAATCGGTCTTGAGAAGAGAGCTAGAGAGAGAATAGAAAAAATTTGATCCCCCGTGGATCGAGGCTACATGCCTCATAAATGAAAAAGAGGCTCACTATCTCTGATGCGCCAGGTGTTATGTTGGAGTGGTACCTTGGGAAGACCACTTGTTAGAACCATTCCTCAAGTTGATGTGTCTTGATGGGGTTACCAAATTTATGACACCCTTATTAACTGCCTGATAATGACTGGTCGGCTCCAGGGAACCTGGACACGGGTCACCAAAAGAATACAAAACTGTGGATCTGGAACTCCAGGATCCGGGAGCTTGCACTCAAAGAATAAAGAATGCTCAAAATATGACCTACTGGTGAAAATCTCTAGAATCTAGAGAACCTTATTGTTCCTTAGTGTTATTGAACATTTCCTGGAGCTGGGTGATTCCATCGTCAATGTCTTTGAGGCTTTCCTGGTGGTATTTAGCTACCTCCACCTGTTCACCCAAATCTGGATTTTTTGCCTTGAAGTCAATGGCCATCTTCACGGTGTCATGGCCCTAGACCACCATGCAAGATATATGGGACATTTCCACTTTGTCAATTCCTTCTGGGGACTGGTATCGAGCTTCCATAAGCTCATCAAATTTCCCTAGGACATACTCCTCTAGAGTACATGTCTTAGTACTAAAGGGATCAACTCCTGAAACCCTCGTAATGAATGCCTTGTATAAATTCAAAGAATAATCAATCTCTAGCACCTTGTCATGCAGGGCCCCTACCAGTTTCTTGGTTATCTCCAATGTGAGATCAAGTCTAGAGTGTTGGGTCTAGAAAAAATCAAAGGACTCCTCTCCCAAAATTCTAGCTTCAGAGACAATTTCCTCCCCGATGTTCATGAGTTATCCTAACTCACCTATCCAAGCCTCATATTTCTTGACCTCTCCTTCCCAAATGGTAATGGTATTTTTAGCCTGATGCAACACATTCTTGGCTGCGTACAGGTCGGGGAGTGTGGTCACTAGCAAACATCAAATGTTCCCTACTTATTTTGCTACCCAATCATCAACCATCTGCGCTTTCCTTTTCATACTCATAAGCACGTCAATGTCACCCTGTGGGAGAAGTGCTCTGGATGAGAAAGATTTTGGAGGAATGGCGTTGATGGGTTGGGTGAGCTCTGTCAGAAGTCTGACAAGATTTGCATTCTTTTCTTTTTCTACCTTGAACTTCTAGGCTTCCTTTCCATAGCCAGCCTCTACCGCCTCCCCTGCTTCTTTTAGCAGGTCCAACTCACCCTGCTTTCCCCTCTTCTCCAAGGATATCTCTATGATTTTATACTCTTTGGCCTTTTTTGTCGCTGCATCTACCTCTAGGGGAGGTGTTGCGACTACCACAACTGTATCTCCACCCGGCCCAGTCCGGAGGGTGTGGACTGTCTGGGCTTTCTTTTCCTTGGGTGGATCTTGTGCTTGTGCCATCATCTCTGCCAAAGAGAGGTAGGCCTTGGCCAGCGTTGGGGCCTTCCTTTTTCTTGAATCTACCAGCTATTGTGGTGGTAGGGGTGGCCTTTCTGCCAAAGTTTGATATTGTAGATACCCTCAGGGGTTCTATGGTGCATCCTTAGTATTTTGAGTCTCTCTAGACTCTTTTCCTATATCCTTGGGTCCACTGGCATCATCCACCTTAGTGGCATTAGTATCATCTGCCCCGGTCTCTGCATCTTTAGAAGCGTCAGATTCTACATTTGTATTCCTGGGGTTCTGCCCCTTGTCTTGCTGATGTTGCTATTGTTCTTTGACCTTGTCTAGCGGGATGTTCTCTCTTGTCAAAATATCTTCTGGAGGTGGGTAAGGTATCTGACCAAAGTTTAACAATGCGACCACTGAAACTACCTCACTAAATGTTACCTTCTTTGGAGGTGGTTCTTGGAGCATGGCAGTTGAGGTTACGGTGGTTCCTGTAGGTCTGGTTCCCTCGGTTGATGTTGATTTCTCATCTTTTATCTGCCTATCCTCTATAGTGCTTGCAACTTGTATCTCTGTAATGTTAGATATGTTCATCTATTCAGGCTCCTTTTTTGGTTCTACCTAGACTTCTTGCTCTTGGGAAGCTTCTTTCTCCAGGGTTTTCTTCTCAAGAGGGATTGCCACTTCCTCTTGGGCAGCTATTTCTTCTACCTTCCCGATATCCCCCTGTAAGTTCACCACTTCATCTGCCCCCAAAAAATTCATCAAACTCATCATGTGGAGGGGAGGATTGAGGGGGATTCTCGGGTTGATTATCTGTCTTCAGAAAGTCCGAGGAGACAATCTGTATTTCAGGGATGCTAGGAATCTCAACCTCTGGCTCTACCTTTGGCTGAGGATTAGTTGTCTTTTTCTTTTTCCTTCTTGTTACCAATGGGGGACCTACATCCAACATGGTTGCCCACTCTTCTGTTTCCTTGGTCCCTATTGCTCAGACCATTAATGTTGTAAGTGAAGGGGAAGTGGGAGGGCAGACGAGTCCGGTCATAATGGATGGGGTGGCCAATCGAGTGATTAACTTTTCTTTCATTTGCTGGGAGGTGGCTAACCTTTGCTACATTTTCTCCACTATGGGAGTGGCTGCCAGGACTTGAGATGGGGTCCCTACTTTTCTCTTTCCTTTGTCCTCGCCCTATGAGGAGGTTCCAGGCCCAACAGTTGAACCCCACACAAACGGGCCAACTTTACATGTACTTCTTGGGCATGCCTTCTTGAAATATGCATGACTGTGCTCAATCACGTCATGGGTGAGGTCTTCTATTGTTGGTCCCTCCTACACATCTCAATCCACTGGAGGGAGAGCCATTTTATCTACTCCTTTTTCTTTATATTGTGGGTCTACTGTGGACCCGGTATCTAAAAATTCATCTGGGAACTTCTGAAGCTTGAGCCTCTTCATCATTCCCATTGTCATCTGGATGAAATGCTGGTTCTGGACTTTGAAGTCATCCTAGAAGTCTTCCCAAAATTATTCCATGTGATATTCCTGGGGCTCTGATGCCTGAGGAAGTGTCATTGCTATTTTTCCTAGCGGATCAAAATCCTTCCGCTCTAGATAAAACTTTGACAGTCCCAGACTTTTGAGTTCATTGTCTGCCTCTTTTTATGCAGCCAAACTACAAGAGTAATTTCAACAAGTGATTGGGAATGATACATTTATCACCTTCTTAACTATGAAGAGGGCATGCAGGTATAGGATCTACCTACAATATTCTAAAAGGATTATTTTATCCCCATAATGCTTGGGCAATAAATAGGGTTTCCTAGAGAAGCTGGTTACCTGAATGTATGTATATTATTGAAATTAAATATAATAATGGTCATAAGTTCTAACCAAGTCCATTGCCTCCTTGGAGAGTCAGTATCTAGCATCTCGAGTAGGTGTGAGGAGGTTGTAGTAGATGAAGGCATCATTCACCCGACAAAAGTTGAGGAAACAAGCCTCCCATTAGATCTGTGGGAAATAATCCCAGGGAGCATTCTGGCCTGGGCCAATCCTGAGTACACCCGCTGTAAGAAATCCATTTGTGATGGGGCATTGTTGTGCTAGAGCCCACAAAACATAAGATGTCATGTAGAATTTTGAGGACTTGGTGACCTGGAGAAATTGGGAGTCCACATGATTTGTAATAATGGTGGCCCAATTGAAGTTCTACTCGCCAGAGGTGATGCCCAACAGGAAATAGTACATCCATGCTGAGAATTCTTGGGCATGCGGTTGTCCGAAGACCCTACATAGTGTGATAATCCCCATCTATATGCTTTCTTTGAATTCGGTCTTGGGGATTTCAAGCTTCATCTTCCTGAAGTCTTTCCTTGGCACCTTAAGACATTTGTTGTTGAGATACTGTCGGGCCATGTGTTCCAACTTCTGAAATTCCTCCAAGGCTAGTGCCCAGGTGAGGATGGCCGTATCATCGAATTGGGGAATTCCTAGTCTCACCTAAAAAGTCACGGTGTCCAGAGACACCATAGGCATTGGGTATCCACCAAAGTAAGAATGAGCTCCAGGGCTTGCACGGAGTAGGGGAAGCAAGCAGCTTTGAGGATCCTATAATTTCCCACATTGATGGCCAATGGATCTCTGGCCATTCATTGTATGAATATCATTTTCACCAGGGCCTACATTTCAGCCCACATTCTGATAGTACTGGTGTCGGTGATCAGCTGAAGTTTGGAATCAATATTTGATCCTGCAATGGTGTCTCCCTTCAGGTACTTCATTTTCAATGGGAGTTTTTCTAGGGCCTTTGTCCTGACATTTGCCCAGGTGGCAGCATTGGTGGGGAGATCTGGACTCCTAGGTGGAGATGATGTAGAAGCTTCTGACATGATTGATGAGTGGTATTTCGGCAACCTGCAAGGCAAGATGACTATCAGTATTTATATAAAACAAAGCATTATTCCAGATTCTAGAGATCTTACCATCCCATCACACCTGTGCCTAAAAGAATTGTTAGCTCATGTCAAACCCCGAAAACAGATATACATGAAAAAAGTGACTTAGGATTTGACCTCTTCCCGAGCCTCCAAGGATTCCAACACATGTGATGAAAATGAAACAAAGGATCAAATGAAGACTTGGGACCCGGAGTCTGGAAAACTAATCGTTATTGATGGGACCAGAAATGAGTTGTATTAGGCTAACATGGGGGGTCACGTGGCCATGCAGTAATGGGAGTTATGGAATTTATGCCGACAACTGTCTGAACATGCGAGTAAATGAATGCCACTTGGGTTGGACTTGAATGCATGCATGGGAGACTTAACCTATTATTAAGACTAACTTGACAGAGGAGAGAGAAAATTGCCATGGCCAAACCAGCAAGGTCTCAAGTTTGAACCAGGCAGCCATCTTTATCGGACGATCTCTACATTTGGGGTTTCTAACGCATGGAGCGCAATGAGCTCACCACTAGGAAGAGTGAAGAATATACAAGAAATGTACAGAGCCGAAGCACAGGCGAGGGCCAAAGCATGACTCATTGGCTGGCCCAAAATGGACATATATATAGATGCAAATAGAAATTTACACAATGTACAATATATACAAAAACTTGCAGAGGTATGTACATGGAAACCTATTGAAATATACAAGGCATTCACACCTAAATTACAACTAGATAGAGGGTGGACAACCCTCTGGCAGAGCCAACCCACCAACGGGAGGTGACAGAAAGAAAAACCAGATAAAGAAATGAAAGCAAAACAAAACAAAAACAAACAAGAACCAGAAAACCAGAATCCAGAGAAAGAAGAGCCAAAGGCTTACCTAGCAACATGGGGGATGTAGGAAGGACAAGAATGGGAGGCACTCTACAACAAGTTCACCTTCGAGTGACCATAAACAAGTACTACAAATCACTATTTAATTAACCACTAAGCACTAGGAGCAATTTTTTGTTTAATCGCCTTTGAAATAGCTCTGAGTGCTCTAAGTATTTGATTGCAGTAAATGTAAAAATGAAAGGTAACTTCTATTTATACCCCTAGGGTAAAAATATGTTGCATTTTTTCCACAAACTCTGGGACAAGCAAACCTCTAGACTCTGGGCCTGTGGATTCCATGCAGCCACACCTTCCCGTGAAAGAAGACGTGATGACAGAGAATCCTGGAGTCCAGAATCCGGTCAACTCAAAAGAACAAAATGAACTCTAGGAACGGGTCCTAGAGACACAAGAAGATAAAATCAAAAGAAAGATAACCCTCACAGAAGCAAAACCGGGAGGGAAAACAAAGAAAAAAATAAGAAACCAAAGGAAAGAGCAAAAAGCAAAAAGGGGGACCCAACATTTGTTCTACAAAATGTGGGGACGGGTATGCAGGGCATAACACAGAGGAGGAGTGCTACACCTAGATGATTGTACTTGTTGAATACTAATAGGTTCTACAAGAAGATCCTTTGAATGGGTAGATCCTAACAGTTCTTGATCAGTAAATCTTTTAACCAGGTGGCTCTTTAATTAGGGTTTAAATCCTTTAACAAGGTTACTCCCAATAGGTTAAATCTTTTAATAGGGCTAGATGAAAATCCCTTGACCGAGTGACTCCCGACAGGGTCTGCTCCTATAATAGGGCATTATTATAAGCTCATAATAGGGATAGGCCTTTAACATGGCACATTTCAGAAGAGTGAAAATACTTGTGGGTATCGATTCCCATCGTGGTTTTTCCCTCTAACCAAGGGTTTCCACGATAAAAATACTGGTGTCACTTTTTTGCATGTTTCGATGTTTATTTGGTCACTTTGTTTATTGTTGCATAAGGTTTAAAGTTTATGAATATTGTTAATGTTGTTGAATGAATTGTGAAAAGTTCTAATCTGATAGATTATTGATTCACCCCCTCTCAGTAACCTTGGACCTTATAGTATTAACAATTGGTATCAGATCATAAGTCCTCTTTGTGGTAAGCTTAACAGCTTGAGGAAAAGATCCAATGATGAAGAAGGAAGGTCCTAAGTTTACAAAAGACAACTACATCATATGGAGCGATCAGATGAAGATATATGTAAAGGGTATGGGATCATATTTCTAGAATCATGTAGAGCATAAATATGTGGCTCCTAATGGGCCTCTTAATGCAGATCAACTAAAGGAGCAATAGGAGAACATGGAAGCACCATAAGAAATTTAAGTACCTTGTATGATACTGAGTATTTGACATTCATGGACTTGAGACTACCTTTGATGTTTGGTAAAAGTTGAAGCTAATCTATGGTGGAGACAAAGATGTGCAAAAAGCTAGGGTTTATAGTCTAAAAGGAAAATATGATGACATGAAAATGGTGGAAGGTGAAAACATTGCTCAATATGGACAAAAGATAAAGTAATTTGTTGGTTTCATCAGAAGTGTTGAAGGAACAATTGAAGAAGATGATGGTAATTAAAATTTTGAGAACCTTTCTACCTGCTTATGCCATTAGAGTTTCTTGTTAGAGTAGTCGAGTATTGCTAATAATTAAATCAGTTAATTATTAGTTATCTACTCTTAGCTTAAGTTAGACTTAGGAAGTTTCTATTTCCTAGTTGTTTCCCTTTTAGGGTTTTGGTATTCCTTTATAAGGAATCACCTCTTTGTATTTTGAAAAGGAGATAGTTTTGTAAATCATTATTGTTGAATATAGAAATCATTTCTGTCAACATGGTTTTCCTGTCTCTGGCCTATCGGCCACCCTAGCTTTCTCTCCTGTCTTTTGCTTCTGTCTCGTAATAGTCTTTGCATGCAGGTGATCTTGGTTGTATTGCAGTTCAGCAATTCTAACATGGTATCAGAGCCACTCTGCAGCTGGCTGTTTGTTCTCTGTTGAAGCAGTGAGGGTTTGAAGGTTTCAGAAGCTTTTTCAGCTATTTTTTGTGGTTCTGGGGGGTCTCTATTTTTGGAGGCATTTTGGGCCCAAACAGACACTTCCATTGCGTCCGAAAGGCCCAAAAACCATATAAAGTTTGTCCATTTTGGACACCGGGGCTCTGGAGAATTTTTTCGGCCTCCCACAGGAAGTACGGACACGTTTTTTGAAAAAAATATTAAAAAAACATTTTTTTTAATGTTTTTTTTAATTAAAAAAACGGGCGAAGTTATGTTCAAATCGCGCCGCCGGCGCGCAACCGGCGCACCACCGTCACCGGCTGCGCCCGGCGCGCCGCCCTGGCACTTCGGCCCCTGGCCCTCCTCTCTGCACCGCCCTGCCTGGTCTGCGGCCCACGCCGCCCCGCCTCCCGGCCCGCTCCGCCTCTCTGCGGCCCGTTTGCAGCGCTCCGCCCGCGCCGCTCTGCGCCCGGCCCCAGCCACCACCTGCGCAACCCGCGCGCCGCTCCGCCGGCGGCGGTCTTTATTTAGCCCCTGCAGGCCCTATCTTTGTAGCAGGCGGTCATATGGAAGTCCTAGGGTTGTGGCCCAGCCCCCGGAGCGCGCCATGCACCCGGGGGCCTAT
>MU224579.1:1415820-1427769 GCA_018584345.1 Thuja plicata
AATATAGAAATCATTTCTGTCAACATGGTTTTCCTGTCTCTGGCCTATCGGCCGCCCTAGCTTTCTCTCATGTCTTTTGCTTCTGTCTCGTAATAGTCTTTGCATGCAGGTGATCTTGGTTGTATTGCAGTTCAGCAATTCTAACATTTCTTCTATACAAGAATTGAGGGCATTTGATATTGTTTTTGTTGATGGATTTATTGGTAAGCTCATTGCTTTTGAATTAAGTAACTATGATAACATTATGCCTAAAGTTGAAGCATCTTTTAAGGCCTCTTTGTCATTAGCATCAGATAAAAAAGAAAATAGATAAGTCATGAATATACCTGCATGTCAAGTTATTCTAGGGAGCTTGAATCTATCTTGGATGAAGAGAAGAAGAAAGAAGAACTTGAAGTATTACTTGCAAGAATGCTACCTAGAAGTACTGGTAAGTATAAAGGCAAGTTGCCTTTGAAATTTTTTTCATGTAACAAGATATGACATATTTTTTCCAGGTGTCCTAATGGTGAACAAAAATAGAAGATCAAAATATTCAAGGGAAAAGGAAAGAAACAATGCTATGTTGTAGTAAATGAAGGTGTGACTGATGAAGAATCCGATGACAATGAGTTTGTTGTAGTAAAAGAAGAAACTTTTGAAGATGAGAAGGCATTGGTCTCACACATGGAACATGTTAATGTATGATTAATTGATAGTGGGTGTTCACATCACATGACCGGTGACAAAAATAAGTTCATAAAGCTAGATGAATTTGATGGTGGTGTGGTCAGGTTTGGAAACAATACACCCTACATGGTAAGAGGTAAAGGTTTAATCTCTTTGAATGGTAAAATAAACATTGATGATGTCTATTGGGTTGAAGGTCTTACATTTAAATTTTTGAGTGTTGGTCAGTTACATAAAAAAGGTTATCATTTAAAGTTCAAAGGACCTATGTGTAGGATATTTGGAAGCTCGGGAGATCTGGTTGCTACTAGGAAACAAAGAAAATGTAACTTATTCCATATGAATACTATTTTTAGTAGTTGTTTGGTTGCTAAGGATGAAGATAGTTGGTTGTGGCATAAAAGGTTATGTCATGTGAATTTTGATAATTTGATCAAGGTTAGTAAGTCAAATGTTGGTAGGGGATCGCCACAACTTGTGAAACCAGACAATGTAATGTGAAAGGAATTTCAGTTGGGTAAGTTGACTTGTTCTACCTTTAGTAGTAAGTTATTTCATCTTAAAATATATTGGATTTAGTAGATACTAATATTTGTGGCCCTATGAGGATAAAGAGTTATCATGGTGGTAAGTATTTCATGTTTTTTTTATTGATGACTATTCAATAATGATGTGGGTTACATTCTTGAAGGATAAATTTGAAGCTTTCTATAAGTTCAAAGTATTCGTGGCATTTGTTGAGAATGAAATAGGTAAGATCTTAAAGTGTTTAAGATCAGACAGAGGAGGGGAGTTCACTTCATGGTAATTCATTGAGTATTGTGAAGAAAATGGAATCAAGAGACAAATGTCAACACCAAGGACTCCTCAACAAACTATAATTCTGTGAAGCAGGAACAAAACTATAGTTCATGCTACCAAGACAATGATGATTCAAGGTGATGTACCTAAGTCATATTGGAGAGGATTCATTGGCATTGTAGTCTACACAATGAACTAGGTACAAGTGAAGAAAGGAACCGGTAAGACACCTTATGAATTGTGGTATGATCATACACCTAGTGTTAATTATTTCAAAGTTTTTGGTAGTAGATACTAAATCAAGAGAGATGATTTCACTAGAAAGTTTTATCCTAAGAGTGATGAAGGTATTTTCTTTGGATATTCTACCAAAAGAAAGGCCTATAAGTGTTTCAATAAAAGGACTAACAAGTTGATTGAAAGTGAAAATGTAAACGTAGATGAATACCCAAATAAATATGATGAAACAAGCAAGAAAGAACCAAAAAAGGATCAGGAATTAATGTATGTGAAACTATAAGAGAAAGAAATTGTTGAACAAAACAATGAAGAAGAAGTGGTTCAACTAGTGGAACAAGAAGAAAAAACACCTAGACATAACCTGTTATTCCAAGGTATGTGAAATTGAATCATTTTACTGATCAGATCATTGGTGATAAAGATCTTAGAGTGCAGATAAGAAGGAGAATCAGAGAGAGTACATGTATGATTTCAAAGTTTGAGCCTAAAACTGTGAAGGAAGCCTTGAAGAGTGAAGATTGGATAAAAGCAATAGAAGAATAATTTGATCAGATTGAGGAGAATGACGCATGGATACTTGTTCCTAGACCAACAAACAAGAATGTGATTGGTACAAAGTGGTTTTTCAGGAACAAATTGAATGAAGATGGAGAAGTGGTTTGTAATAAGGCAAGACTTGTGTGTAAGGGCTATGCACAACATGAAGGAATGGACTATGGAGAGACATTTTCTCCTTTGGAAAGACTTGAAGGGGTAATAATTTTACTTGCTTGTGTTGCCTATAATAAGTTTAAAGTTTTTCAAATGGATGTTAAATCTTCTTTTCTAAATGGGATTCTTGAAGAAGAGGTTTAGATAGAGAAACCAGATGGGTTTACATTGACAGAGAACAAGGACATGGTGTGGAAGATACAAAAGGTGTTGTATAGACTGAAACAAGCACCTAGAGCATGGTATGAAAGATTACACACTTATCTCATAAAGATTGATTTCATTAGAACAAGTGAAGATAGTAATGTGTACTTGAAGGTTGAAGGTGATAAGATAATTTTAGCTGAAGTATTTTTGGAGGAAATGTTGAGATGAGCTTGGAATTTGCAGAAGAGATGAAGAAATAGTTTGAAATGTCAATGATAGGAAAAATTAAGTTCTTTATTGGATTGCAAATTTCACAACTAAAGGATGGTGTCTATATCACTAAGACCAAGTACATAAAGGAAGTACTGAATACCTTT
The DNA here is from genome assembly GCA_018584345.1 of Thuja plicata. NCBI lineage: Eukaryota > Viridiplantae > Streptophyta > Pinopsida > Cupressales > Cupressaceae > Thuja > Thuja plicata. Next base: position 1,418,766 of record MU224579.1, read on the forward strand.
GGAATGGAAGATTCCAAGCCAGTTGGAACCCCCATGGTGACAGGATGAAAGATATCTAAGGATGATGATTAAAGTGCAGTAGATGCAACTCTATACATATCCATGATTGGTAAGTTGCATTATATTGTTCATAGTAGACCAGGAATTGCATAAGCAGTTGGAATAGTGGCTATATTTCAAGCTAATCCTAAGGAATCCCACATGGTAGCAATGAAGAGGATATTCAGGTACTTGAAATGGACAGAAGACTATGGTCTTTGGTATGCTCACAAAGGTGATTTCTCTTTGAGTGTTTTTACTGATGCATATTGGGAAGGAAACATTGATGACATAAAAAGTACAAGTGGAGGAGAATTCTTCCTAGGAGGAAGACTTGTGTCATGGACAAGTAAGAAGAAAAATTGCATCTCCCAATCTACTGCATAAGTTGAGTATGTATTAACAACAAATAATTGTACACAAATTGCATGGATGAAGCATATCCTAAAAGGTATCAAAGAGAAGGTAACTAAAATTGTGACTATATATTGTGATAATACAAGTGCAATCAATATTTCAAAGAATCCAGTAATGGAGTCCAAGACTAAACACATTGCAATCAAGAATCATTTCTTAAGAGAGCAAGTGTATGAAAAGGTAGTCAAGTTGGAATATGTGCCAACAAAGGAGCAACTAGAAGATATATTTACTAAACCATTACCTAAAGATAATTTTGTGTATCTAGAGGTAAGTTAGGGGTTATCCCCTACCTAAATTACACTAAGATGTTGTTGTAATAATCAATCTAGTGGACTCATTGAATACATTTCACTATTGGATTGATGTTAAAGGGAACTACTCCTTAGGGGGAGCATTCAGAGACAAAGGAAGATATTGCGGCAGTAGGTGGCCTATGTGGTGCCTTTGGAATTGTTGTCAAAGGGGGAGAAGAACCAGATATATGTATTGGGGAGAAGATCAAAAGAAGAATTTGAAGGAGACGAACTAGATGAAGACACATGGGGAGAAAACTAGGAAGATCAAGACAAGAAGTTTGGTGCATCGGCTAAGGGGGGAAATTATTATCAGATCAATGTGGTGTTGTCATAAATGCTAAAGGGGGAGATTATTGGAATAATTGATGCAGAGCTTGTTTTATTGTTGATTGGTACATGTTTGATGATAGGAGGATCAAATTTTGTGTTGTCATTGATGTCAACTTGATGTTGTATTTGTTGACAGTGTTCCTGATGTGCTACTAAGTATTTGTGCAGATGAATTTTGTGTTGAAGTGGGAATTGGAGTGACCAATAATTGTTGGAGACGCATGGATGTATCTCGATGCATTATGTATAATTGTGTATGCTTGAAATAAAAATGGAGCAATTTATGATCGATTGAAGAGAAACAAGGTAGACAAAAGAACAAACAGTGACATACAATGAATGATTTGATTGTTCTATCAAATTAGTATGGATCCAAGTGTTGTGGTCATGATGTGATTATCTTGAATAGGATATGTTATTGATACTATGATCACTACAGGATTGAAGTACTGCAAGGCATAGTTTCAGTTGACAAAAGATCATTTTCTGGAAGATAGCAAAATGTTTGAACATGTTTGAGCAGTTGGTGTTAGATCGGTGAGCAGTGATGATGCGATCAGTTCTAGTGGATGTTTTTATGATCCAAGTGTCAAGGTGACATGCCATAACAGATTTATAATGTTGATTTTTTATTTTGTTGTTCGAGGTGATCAAATCTATCAAAGTTTTGGAAGCTTGTTGGGTAAGTCAAATAAATTTTCACTATTCTTATTTTAAATCAGTGTGCGATGAATCTTGTGGTCGAACTAAATTGTTAATCTAATATTCTAGATTGATAATGTGTTTTAGGGTTCTAGGATCGAGCGGGAATGATTTTAATGAATTAAATTCAAATGTAATACATTTTGTAAGGTGTGTTAGGGATTTTTCTTGTATGAATCACAATGCTTGAAATGTCTATGTGAACCTTGTACCTTCTAATTTTGATTCAGAGACAAGAAAAGCCTAATTGCTAAGGACTGGATAAGGTCCTTCTTCATTTTTGAGCTCCACAAATACTCAGGCAGGTTTTACCTTTCAAGATGGCTGTTAAAACAGTATTTGTTGATGTGGACACTGATTAGCTATGTATCTTTATTGGACCAACTTATGAATTATCTTGCTGATGATCAACCATAACCATAAACAAGATATTACCATACAAATCATAGTTATTAACATAACAATAACCAGTGAAATAAGGATTCTCATCCTTCTTCCTTTTCTTGTAGGAGGGACAACCTAGTTGATTCACTCTTCAAGGAATCAATATTATGGACAGTGTCCTGCTGACAGAGGTCCTTAAACAAGTTCAGCTTATATGTTCTTAGTAACAGAGTGTTTAATTTGATTTGGTTTCGATAACTTGGAATATCTGAGACATAGATAGATAATCAGATAAATTTTTGAACTAGTGCCTATCCTTAGGGCTGCAGAGTCAATAATAAGAAAAGAAATTACAGAAATGACATACACTGAACTGCCTTACAGCTCAAACAATTAGGATAGATTGCCTTACAAACTATCTTGTTACCTCAAGACCACTATATCAGATCCTTAACAAAATAGTATACTTCTTGAAATCATTCACAATATTTAATCCTCTCCTTGAGAGAAACTTGTAAACAATTAGATGGTTACCTTATAACCAGAGTGTTACTGAATACCTTATAAACCTTAACACAAAAAAGCATGCATACAAAGTAAAGAGACAACAATTGAGAAGAGTAAAATTGCACCGTATTTCATTTATGTAATCTAGCTCGTTCATACATGAAAATTTTACACAGCTTCAAAAGATATACATGAACCAGAATATCTCAATTCTGTAGTATATTTATCTCTTCATTACAAAAATGTTCCAAAAGATCAAAGACCCTTTACTACTACAAGTCTTATGATATATATAGATTCGAGACCACCTTGGAATCCCTAAGGATGAAACAAGCTTCGGATGGTCTCAAAACCCTAACCCTAAAGATGTAAGACAGAAAAAGAGAGAGAGAGAAGGAACGATGAGATGACTGAGTCAAAAAGGTAAAATTTGATATTTTTTGTTCTTCTCCCGACCTAGCGACTGCAATCTGATTTGTAAGTGGCAGCTGGTGTAGTTATGCAAAGTCCTGGTAGCTGTTCTCGTCTGCTCACCTACATTTATTTTTGAAATAATTGTCCATCATGTCCATGAACAGTGCAGTGCCAAGTGGTACCTCACTCATCATCCAAAATCTCCTCCTCTATCATAGGTTTCTTTTTCTTGGGTGTTGTCATGACTTCCCATCTCTTTACTTCATCATCTGTCGGCCAATTGAAGTCTTGGGTACTCTATACCTGCACTTTCTCTCTGTCCCATCTTGCATCGGTGATTTTTTTAACATCTACGAGGAATTTGTTAATATCTATTTCAGCCTTGAAGGCTTCATCTAGTATCAAATTAAAACCATCAATATCGACCTCCTTACCCAAAAGAAAAGCCTCTTCACTAGGCATTTTGCTGTCAAACTCACCTCTCCAGGCATCAATTGTTTTTACCTGGTCATCTTCTCCTTTCAAGGCAGGAATGAACCTATTAAAATCAGCTGAGAAGAGGCTCAACTTAGCCTCTATTTGGTTCAATTTTCCTTTGAAGAATGAGAGAGCAACATTTACCCTTTTGATCTCATCTTCTACCTCTGTAACTATTCGAGGGAAGTTTGCCCTTATGTTCTACAATGATGTCAATTTCTCAAACAGACTTGCTCTGGCAGACCATTTTGTGAAGTAGGGGTTCAAAATTAGAAGGTACCTTAGTACTTCAGCATGAAATGTAGGCAACTTATTATAAGTGTTAATTACAACATCAGCTTCTTCTTTTAGGATCTCAATCCTATGTTGTAATATGCCTCTTAATGCCTTCAATGCTACAGCATTCTCCTTTTCTTCATCCACTTTCTATTCTACAGCCTCTTCTGATCTAGGCTTGTCTTCAATCTGGATGGGTGGTGGCTGGGCAGGCACATATACTACCTCTGGTTTTTTCTCTAATTCATCAGTTAATACTTTTATCATTTGATCTCTTTGGTATAGCTGTATGTGGCACATATCTCTATCTTTTGATAGTGCACTTGTTTCTTCCAACAGATTAGTATACCTTTCAAACAACTATTTTTTCTTGTCCTCATTTAGCTGAGCCCAGTGTGTCATTATTTGAGAGATCTCTAAATCCCCTGTGTTTTGTACTGACCATACCATCTGGTTCCCCACCATATTTTCTTGTATGTTTACCAATTGGGGCTTGTGCTCTTTAGGGCTCAGATTCCACATTGCAAAGGCTTGTGATTTTGGGTCATACCCAAATCCCTTGATCATGTCTCCAATTTGGACTTCACTGACCATCTTAAGGTCAGACTGCTTCCTGATTTGATCAATGAAAAATGCAGATGCCAAATCCCAGCCTTCAGCTAACAAGATACCACTTCCCAATACCAATTTCCTGGCATCTTCAGGAGAAATGTCCTCAATTTCAGGATCATATCTTTGTAGGGCCACAAGAGCTTCATTAGTAATTGTCTCCTCCCCATCTATAAGTAATTGGGACTTCAGTTGCTCTGCTTTGTGCCACCTTAGGAAATCTTTGAATTCCTCTGTCTTCACAAAATTATCATCATCCAGGAATTTCTGCTGGTTAAGCAGTCTTTCATCCACACATGACCTCAGTGGAATCTCAACGTTATCTTCTGGATTAGGCATCTATTTTTTACCTTGTCTGATTGCCTTTCTTAGGTTATGATCATATAACCTGGTACCTGGTATCAAGGCCTTAACCTTGTCCTTCTTCTTGCTCTGCCCTTCTCCTGAAGGTTGGCCTGATTCTAACTTCTGCCTCTCTGTTGCAGGCTCTTCCAAATCATCAGGCTGTGTGGCAACTGTTAAATCTATAATGTGTTGCTCTTCTGCTCCCTACAACTGTGGGACCTCAGCCATTTTTTGTTCTTGGGCTTGTTGAGGTGGAGGAGACAAGTAAGGTCTTTCATAGTCACTATCATCTCCACTCTCATACTCTGACTCAGAATGCTCAGGAGATTGGCCTCCTTTCTTAGCCAAGACTGTATCCAATTGATCTAACAACATATAATAGTTGTCAATCATAGCCTTGATCTTGTCAAAATACATAAGATCAGGGAAAAAACCTCCAAAGGATAAACCGTTCCTTTTTATTTGAAGTTGCAATTTGAGAAGCTCTTGAATTCTTAATCTCTTCATATGGATGTCATCCTCATCCAAGTTATTTCTTGTAGCATCCTCCTCTATGCACTCACAATGCACATTTGTATTCGGGATAGTAGGAGTGTACAATTTTCTGACCCCTGCCATCAAGCCTTCTGGGTCAATATATCTGTAAGGGGCTGCCCCCATTCTGAACTTCTCTAGCCATTGACTGACTTCATCCATGGCATTCTTTCCTATTGTAAAATTTGCAATCTTAAATTGCCTAGGGGTTATGGTTCCCTTCTTGTGTGGAGAAAAATGCTCATTATCAGTTAACATTAGCTGCCAGATGAATTCCATGGCAGCAATCCTCATTGGCACATAATAGGGCAAAATATGGGGTGGGTGAATGCACCCAAACACTCTGAAAATAGTGAAATTTTCCTCTAAGTAGAAATCACCCCAATTGTGATTTCYAGGCCAATTTTCTAAGTACTCACAAGGCCTAAGMAGTTGAATGACCTTCAAGGGAATTCTSGTCCTGTTAATTCCCAAACTCTTTATTATTGGATAAACAATCCAATTCTCGAAGGCACAKAAGTCACAATCCCTAGATGTATAGTTCCAAACCCTAACCCAGAACTRGACAGGATTTGGTTGTGCTTRRAAGAATCTCTGAGGAGATAGATTATTGGGATCCATAATTGCAAAATTGAAATAGAGGAGAAGGTGCATCAGGACTGAATAGTGTAAAAATTTTGGCTCTTCCTTCTCCTTAGGGTTTTTCAATTTCTTTTGTGTAGTAATGAAACCCTCGTGCATCTCATCGATTATATGCTGGATATAATCATAACTGGTGCTTGAATGCACCTCTTGTAGGTCCAAGACCATCATCAAAATACCATGCCCTATTCTCTCAGCATCTCCATCTATTCACAATACTCTGCAAAGGGCATAGGCATTGTATTTGATATAAAAATGTAGGTCCTTATAATAATAAGGATAGGGTTTAGCTTTAGGACCTACATGATCTCTTAACTCTTTTGGCATGTGCTTCTTCAACAAGCCTCTAGCAACGCCAGGCTTAGCACTATATCTTTTCTCCTGCTTCTTCATGTCAATTTTGGTGGACATGGTGCTAAATAGACCAAAAGCTTGCATGAAAGAACTTCTATTTAAAACCAACAAATTAGTGCCATCATCTCTTTTGATGGTCTTTGTTAGGGAATCATAATGGTTGGCCAGGTCAAGAAACAAGTCAACATCCAGGAACACATCAGGCACTAATAATCTACCCAGACCAGATGTCCAAGGGTTTGAAACAGGGATAGGTTTATCTGAATTTTTATAAAAGTATGTAAATAGAGAGTAACCTGTTGTTCCCGGGGTTGCAGCATCTCTGATATTTGCAAAGTCATCTTTGAACACACCTGCATCAATCTTTCTATTCTGTGTTGAACCTGGCAACAGCTGAAGAAATTCGTCTGAAAAACTAGGCTTTCCTTTTTGCTCCTCCCCACTGCCTCCACTCGTAGAAGAAACGCTCACAGCTCTGCTCATCTCTGCAAACACTTTGATTCTCTGTCTGGAATGATATTGAAACAAATCTAAATTCCAATATCAACTGTCTGTTCTGAATGCAATTCTCTGTAACTTTAGAAATTTCTTATCTCTTGAAAACACTGCAACTGCTCTGAATATCTCTTTTTTGCTGAAAATAACAATTTGGCTCTGAAATCTTAAAATTCGGTGAACAAGAATGAATACACTATCCTCTGTTTATAGCCACAGGATTCAGAGTACATGGCTCATAATTCAAAAATGTCAGTTCTGCCATTAAGTTGCCATGCCGTGAGCTTTTAAAAACCTAGCCGTAGTTGCACGAAGTTGACAGAAAATTGAATTTGAAATTATGAATCTTTGGCGCAATCATCAAATGTTTAAGACAGCTGACATGGCATCTTCTGATTCATCCTCTATCATACATCTTAGCTACCTTCTGTGCACAGTAATCAAAATTCAAGTATCTGATTGGCCGCCGAGAGATCCGTTCTGTCATGTCATCTACTTGGCACCGCATTTTAGATTTCATTATCAGGCGACCTTGCGACCATGTTGAGTCTCTTTGTCGTGAGAACTTATCCCTAACCATGGTTTGATCTCCAGATTAGGCAACAATGAACTTACTTTACCCTGACTGACCCAAGTCCATCAAGCGATCAGGCGACTACAGTGAAATCAAAGTCGCATGGAGTTAACACTAACTCATCATTCTTCTCCAGACTTGGTGACAAGCCGTTGCTTTTAACTTTTCATGATTATTTCTTTGGTCGCTTAGTCGAGAGATCCTTTATCTTTACCTCTAACTCAAAGCACGTGCCTTTTTTCTGTTCATAGCGACTTTGCGACCTACCCTAATCGCCAAGTCGGGAGGACATTTTCCCTGGGACACTTTCCTCTCCAGACTTCACGACTGCCACAGGATCATCTTCTTCTTGCATCGGACGGTTGTCGTTTAGTCATTTGATGATCAGTTATGCCCTTAAATTATCTGGAGACTCTGCGACTAAAGGTAAACATACCTTAGTCTCCTTATCGCTTGATTCGTTTTCTCCTTCTAGCAACCTCATGACCACCTTTTACCTTATGACAGATGTCACATGTTCATTTGCCCACTTAATACATACTGGAAAGCTGAGTCACCACCCTGTTCTAGCGACATCTCGACTGAGGGAGATCACTAACACCAAACAGTTAGTCGCAAAATCGGGGCTGTTATCCCTTAACCGTCATTTGATCTCGAGACCACGTGACTGAAGAAATACTTAACCATTTGCTTTGACCTGCTCTGGCGACTACGCGACATGAAGTGAATCGCGAAGTCTGATATCATTTCTTTGACTTTCTGATTTATCTTGCGATCACCCAACTGAGCAGTGGGTCCCATTCTTTTCAAAGCTTAATGACATGAGGTTCATGCGACTATCTGACTTAAGTGAAATCGCTAAGTCTCAAGACATTTAAGGAATATTCAGTTTTTTCATGAGACAATGCGACACAAGGCAAAAGCAAAGTCGGGAAAACTTTTAGCATATTCATTCTTGGTAATGCGATTAAGCGACCTAACTTAAAGCACATGTCTTAAGTGATAGAAAAAGGTAACGATGAAATATAATACATGACCAAGGGTTTCAAATACATCGTTTAACACTCGGTTGCTTAGGGTTTTCAGGGTTTTGACAATTTTAGCAAAGCTCAGACATGGAAACCCTGAAATTTGCAGAGGGTAAGACAAGGAATCAAGGCAAAGCAGCAAAAATAGGAAATACAACCAACAGTGGCTCTATTTGAGGACAGTTAAATGCAAATTTATACTGAGAGCCACAGAATCTCTGGTTGCAGACCAACTAACTCGGGCAAAACCCTACAGTGGAAAGGGAAATATATACAGCAATTTACAGACAAAGAACAGGGCAAGGAAATTATGATACATACTTGCTTGTGCATCCCAAGCCTTTACTCAAAGAATGGCTTCAAAAATTTCCCATGCACAGGCAACTCAAACTGGTCTCCTTCCATGTTCTTCAAAAAGTATGAATCTTTGCCAAAATTTTCAGCAATAATGAATGGTCCTAGCCACAAAGATTCAAATTTCTTATGCTTCCCTTTATCTTGTGCCCTTGCATTCCACTGGAGAACTAGATCACCAACTTGGAATTTTCTCTCAGTAGCCCTTTTGTCAAAAAGATATT
>MU224579.1:1433656-1453261 GCA_018584345.1 Thuja plicata
GGACTAAAGCCAGCTGCTTTAAAATAAATTTCTCTTCATTATCCAACATATCAGAAGGGTTATCTTCTGAGTCTGAACTAGGTGTGGTAATTTCTTCCCTTTCATTTGAAGTGGAAGTTGCTGTGGGTGTGTCCAATACTCTTTCAGCAGCCTCCTCATAATATGAAGTATTTCCATCATAAGAGTGCTGAACAGTATTCCTATCATTTATGACATTTGTTTCCTCACCTTTCAAAGGAGTTTCATCCATATCAACCTGGTTTTTCTTTTTTCTCCAAGAGGATCCAACTCTTGAGGTTGATGGGATCCCTTCATTCAATGCCCTCTCAGGGTTAACCCTTGTTTTTGATCTAGTATTCATTCTGTAAGACATCTTATAACTCAGCACTAATCTCAGAGATGTTTCCTTTTTCAGAGTCGCCACCCAATAAATGGGATGAATGAATAACTATCAAGGGTTAGTATAACAACACAACTGGAATAAATTTTAAACCTTAATGTACCAGAGATGTCTGAAAATTCTTCAAGATTTTACAATCTCTGATTCCCCAGTAGAGTCGCCACTTTGTTAGGGATTTTTCTTGTATGAATCACAATGCTTGAAATGTCTATGTGAACCTTGTACCTTCTACTTCTGATTTAGAGACAAGAAAATTCTAATTTCTAAGGACTGGATAAGGTCCTTCTTCATTTTTGAGCTCCACAAATACTCAGGCAGGTTTCACCTCTCAAGATGGCTGTTAACACAGTATTTGTTGATGTGGACACTGATTAGCTATGTATCTTTATTGGACCAAATTATGAATTATCTTGTTGATGATCAAGCATAACCATAAACAAGATATTACCATACAAATCATAGTTATTAACATAACAATAACCAGTGAAATAAGGATTCTCATCCTTCTTCCTTTTCTTGTAGGAGGGACAACCTAGTTGATTCACTCTTCAAGGAATCAATATTATGGACAGTGTCCTGCTGACAGAGGTCCTTAAACAAGTTCAACTTATATGTTCTTAGTAACATAGTGTTTAATTTGATTTGGTTTTGATAACTTGGAATATCTGAGACATAGATAGATAATCAGATAAATTTTTGAACCAGTGCCTATCCTTAGGGCTGCAGAGTCAATAATAAGCAAAGAAATTACAGAAACGACATACACTGAACTGCCTTATAGCTCAAAAAATTAGGATAGATTGCCTTACAAACTATCTTGTTACCTCAAGACCACTGTATCAGATCCTCAACAAAATAGTATGCTTCTTGAAATCATTCACAATATTTAATCCTCTCCCTGAGAGAAACTTGTAAACAATTAGATGGTTACCTTATAACCAGAGTGTTACTGAATACCTTATAAACCTTAACACATAAAAGCATGCATACAAAGTAAAGAGACAACAGTTGAGAAGAGTAAAATTGCACCGTATTTCATTTATGTAATCCAGCTCGTTCATACATGAAAAGTTTACACAGCTTCAAAAGATATACATGAACCAGAATATCTCAATTCTGTAGTATATTTATCTCTTCGTTACAAAAATGCTCCAAAAGATCAAAGACCCTTTACTACTACAATTCTTATGATATATATAGATTCGAGACCACCTTGGAATCCCTGAGGATGCAACAAGCTTCGGATGGTCTCAAAACCCTAACCCTAAAGATGTAAGACAAAAAAAGAGAGAGAGAGAGAAGGAACGATGAGATGACTAAGTCAAAAAGGTAAAATCTGATATTTTTTGTTCTTCTCTCGACCTAGCGACTGCAATCTGATTTGTAAGTGGCAGCTGGTGTAGTTATGCGAAGTCCTAGTACCTGTTCTCGGCTGCTCACCTACATTTCTTTTTGAAATAACTGTCCATCATGTCCATGAACAGTGCAATGCCAAGTGGTACCTCACTCATCATCCAAAATCTCCTCCTCTATCACAGGTTTCTTTTTCTTGGGTGTTGTCATGACTTCCCATGCCTTTACTTCATCATCTGTCGGCCAATTGAAGTCTTGGGTACTCTGTACCTGCACTTTCTGTCTGTCCCATCTTGCATCGGTGATGTTTTTAACATCTACGAGGAATTTGTTAATATCTGTTTCAGCCTTGAAGGCTTCATCTAGTATCAAATTAAAACCATCAATATCGACCTCCTTACCCAAAATAAAAGCCTCTTCACTAGGCATTTTGTTGTCAAACTCACCTCTCCAGGCATCAATTGTTTTTACCTGGTCATCTTCTCCTTTCAAGGCAGGAATGAACCTATTAAAATCAGCTGAGTAGAGGCTCAACTTAGCCTCTATTTGGTTCAATTTTCCTTTGAAGAATGAGAGAGAAACATTTACCCTTTTGATCTCATTTTCTACCTCTGTAACTATTGCAGGGAAGTCTACCCTTATGTTCTGCAATGATGTCAATTTCTCAAATAGACTTGCTCTGGCAGACCATTTTGTGAAGTAGGGGTTCAAAATTAGAAGGTACCTTAGTACTTCAGCATGCAATGTAGGAAACTTGTTATAAGTGTTAATTACAACATCAGCTTTTTCTTTTAGGATCTCAATCCTATGTTGTAATATGCCTCTTAATGCCTTCAATGCTACAGCATTCTCCTTTTCTTCATCCACTTTCTGTTCTACCGCCTCTTCTGGTCTAGGCTTGTCTTCAATCTGGATGGGTGGTGGCTGGGCAGGCACATATACTACCTCTGGTTTTTTCTCTAATTCATCAGTTAATACTTTTATCATTTGATCTCTTTGGTATAGTTGTATGTGGCACATATCTCTATCTTTTGATAGTGCACTTGTTTCTTCCAACAGATTAGTATACCTTTCAGACAACTATTTTGTCTTGTCCTCATTTAGCTGAGCCCAGTGTGTCATTATTTGAGAGATCTCTAAATCCCCTGTGTTTTGTACTGACCATACCATCTGGTTCCCCACCATATTTTCTTGTATGTTTACCAATTGGAGCTTGTGCTCTTTAGGGCTCAGATTCTACATTACAAAGGCTTGTGATTTTGGGTCATACCCAAATCCCTTGATCATGTCTCCAATTTGGACTTCACTGACCATCTTAAGGTCAGGCTGCTTCCTGATTTGATCAATGACAAATGCAGATGCCAAATCCCAGCCTTCAGCTAACAAGATACCACTTCCCAATACCAATTTCCTGGCATCTCCAGGAGAAATGTCCTCAATTTCAGGATCATATGTTTGTAGGGCCACAAGAGCTTCATTAGTAATTGTCTCCTTCCCATCTATAAGTAATTGGGACTTCAGTTGCTCTGCTTTGTGCCACCTTAGGAAATCTTTGAATTCCTCTGTCTTCACAAAATTATCATCATCCAAGAATTTCTGCTGGTTAAGCAGTCTTTCATCCACACATGACCTCAGTGGAATCTCAACGTTATCTTCTGGATCAGGCATCTATTTTTTACCTTGTCTGATTGCCTTTCTCAAGTTATGATCATATAACCTGGTACCTGGTATCAAAGCCTTAACCTTGTCCTTCTTCTTGCTCTTCCCTTCCCCTGAAGGTTGGCCTAATTCTAACTTCTGCCTCTTTGCTGCAGGCTCTTCCAAATCATCAGGCTATGTGGCAACTGTTAAATCTATAATGTGTTGCTCTTCTACTCCCTGCAACTGTGGGACCTCAGCCATTTGTTGTTCTTGGGCTTGTTGAGGTGGAGGAGACAAATAAGGTCTTGCATAGTCACTATCATCTCCACTCTCATACTCTGACTCAGAATGCTCAGGAGATTGGCCTCCTTTCTTAGCCAAGACTGTATCCAATTGATCTAACAACATATAATAGTTGTCAATCATAGCCTTGATCTTGTCAAAATACATAAGATCAGGGAAAAAACCTCCAAAGGATAAACCGTTCCTTTTTATTTGAAGTTGCAATTTGAGAAGCTCTTGAATTCTTAATCTCTTCATATGGATGTCATCCTCATCCAAGTTATTTCTTGTAGCATCCTCCTCTATGCACTCACAATGCACATTTGTATTCGGGATAGTAGGAGTGTACAATTTTCTGACCCCTGCCATCAAGCCTTCTGGGTCAATATATCTGTAAGGGGCTGCCCCCATTCTGAACTTCTCTAGCCATTGACTGACTTCATCCATGGCATTCTTTCCTATTGTAAAATTTGCAATCTTAAATTGCCTAGGGGTTATGGTTCCCTTCTTGTGTGGAGAAAAATGCTCATTATCAGTTAACATTAGCTGCCAGATGAATTCCATGGCAGCAATCCTCATTGGCACATAATAGGGCAAAATATGGGGTGGGTGAATGCACCCAAACACTCTGAAAATAGTGAAATTTTCCTCTAAGTAGAAATCACCCCAATTGTGATTTCYAGGCCAATTTTCTAAGTACTCACAAGGCCTAAGMAGTTGAATGACCTTCAAGGGAATTCTSGTCCTGTTAATTCCCAAACTCTTTATTATTGGATAAACAATCCAATTCTCGAAGGCACAKAAGTCACAATCCCTAGATGTATAGTTCCAAACCCTAACCCAGAACTRGACAGGATTTGGTTGTGCTTRRAAGAATCTCTGAGGAGATAGATTATTGGGATCCATAATTGCAAAATTGAAATAGAGGAGAAGGTGCATCAGGACTGAATAGTGTAAAAATTTTGGCTCTTCCTTCTCCTTAGGGTTTTTCAATTTCTTTTGTGTAGTAATGAAACCCTCGTGCATCTCATCGATTATATGCTGGATATAATCATAACTGGTGCTTGAATGCACCTCTTGTAGGTCCAAGACCATCATCAAAATACCATGCCCTATTCTCTCAGCATCTCCATCTATTCACAATACTCTGCAAAGGGCATAGGCATTGTATTTGATATAAAAATGTAGGTCCTTATAATAATAAGGATAGGGTTTAGCTTTAGGACCTACATGATCTCTTAACTCTTTTGGCATGTGCTTCTTCAACAAGCCTCTAGCAACGCCAGGCTTAGCACTATATCTTTTCTCCTGCTTCTTCATGTCAATTTTGGTGGACATGGTGCTAAATAGACCAAAAGCTTGCATGAAAGAACTTCTATTTAAAACCAACAAATTAGTGCCATCATCTCTTTTGATGGTCTTTGTTAGGGAATCATAATGGTTGGCCAGGTCAAGAAACAAGTCAACATCAAGGAACACATCAGGCACTAATAATCTACCCAGACCAGATGTCCAAGGGTTTGAAACAGGGATAGGTTTATCTGAATTTTTATAAAAGTATGTAAATAAAGAGTAACCTGTTGTTCCCAGGGTTGCAGCATCTCTGATATTTGCAAAGTCATCTTTGAACACACCTGCATCAATCTTTCTGTTCTGTGTTGAACCTAGCAACAGCTGAAGAAATTCATCTGAAAAACTAGGCTTTCGTTTTTGCTCCTCCCCACTGCCTCCACTTGTAGAAGAAACGCTCACAGCTCTGCTCATCTCTGCAAACACTTTGATTCTCTATCTGGAATGATATTGAAACAAATCTAAATTCCAATATCAACTGTCTGTTCTGAATGCAATTCTCTGTAACTTTAGAAAGTTCTTATCACTTGAAAACACTACAACTGCTCTGAATATCTCTTTTTCGCTGAAAATAACAATTTGGCTCTGAAATCTTAAAATTCGGTGAACAAGAATGAATACACTATCCTCTATTTATAGCCACAGGATTCAAATTACATGGCTCATAATTCAAAAACGTCAGTTCTTCCATTAAGTTGCCATGCCGTGAGCTTTCAAAAACCTAGCCGTAGTTGCACAAAGTTGACAGAAAATTGAATTTGAAATTATGAATCTTTGGCGCAATCATCAAACGTTTAAGATAGCTGACATGGCATCTTCTGATTCATCCTCTGTCATACATCTCAGCTACCTTCTGTGCACAGTAATCAAAATTCAAGTATCTGATTGGCCGCCGAGAGATCCGTTCTGTCATGTCATCTACTTGGCGCCGCATTTTAGATTTCATTATCAGGCGACCTCGCGACCACGTTGAGTCTCTTTGTCACGAGCACTTATCCCTAACCATGGTTTGATCTCTAGATTAGGCAAAAATGAACTTACTTTACCCTGACTGACCCAAGTCCATCAGGTGATCAGGCGACTACAGTGAAATCAAAGTCGCATGGAGTTAACACTAACTCATCATTCTTCTCCAGACTTGGAAACAAGCCGTTGCTTTTAACTTTTCATGATTATTTCTTTGGTCGCTTGGTCGGGAGATCCTTTAGCTTTACCTCTAACTCAAAGCATGTGCCTTTTTTCATTTCATAGCGACTTTGCGACCTACCCTAATCGCCAAGTCGGGAGGACATTTTCCCTGGGACACTTTCCTCTCCAGACTTTGCGACTGCCACAGGATCATCTTCTTCTTGCATCGGACGGTTGTCGTTTAGTCGTTTGATGATCAGTTATGCCCTTAAATTATCTGGAGACTCTGCGACTAAAGGTAAACATACCTTAGTCTCCTTATCGCTTGATTCATTTTCTCCTTCTAGCGACCTCACGACCACCTTTTACCTTATGACAGATGTCACCTGTTCATTTGCCCACTTAATACATACTGGAAAGCTGAGTCACCGCCCTGTTCTAGCGACATCCTGACTGAGTGAAGTCACTAACACCAAACAGTGAGTCGCGAAATTGGGGCTGTTATCCCTTAACCGTCATTTGATCTCGAGACCACGCGACTGAAGAAATACTTAACCGTTTGCTTTGACCTGCTCTGGCGACTACGCGACATGAAGTGAATCGCGAAGTCTGATATCATTTCTTTGACTTTCTGATTTATCTTGCGATCACCCGACTGAGCAGTGGGTCCCATTCTTTTCAAAGCTTAATGACATGAGGTTCATGCGACTATCCGACTTAAGTGAAATCGCTAAGTCTCGAGACATTGAAGGAATATTCGGTTTTTTAACGAGACAACGCGACACAAGGCAAAAGCGAAGTCGGGAAAACTTTTTGCATATTCGTTCTTGGTAATGCGATTAAGCAACCTAACTTAAAGCACATGTCTTAAGTGATAGAAAAAGGTAACGATGAAATATAAGACATGACCAAGGGTTTCAAATACATCGTTTAACACTCGGTTGCTTAGGGTTTTCAGGGTTTTGACAATTTTAGCAAAGCTCAGACATGGAAACCCTGAAATTTGCAGAGGGTAAGACAAGGAATCAAGGCAAAGCAGAAAAAATAGGAAATACAACCAACAAGGTGGATAATGCCCTAATGGACATGTAATGTATTTATATGCAAATCAATGAATTATGCAAGTGTAGATCGTGGGTGTGAAGGTGTGGCTAAGTGAAGAGTGAAGATTGTCTATAAGAAGTAGAATTGTTGTTCTTAATTAGATGTGAAGAAGAAGAGGATGAGTGCTAAACCCATATAATTGTACTTGTTGAATCTTAATAGCATCTGCAAGAAAATCCATTAACTGGGTAGATCCTAACAGGTCTTGATCAGTAAATCCTTTTAAAAGGTGGCTCTTTAATTAGGGTTTATATCCTTTAACAAGGTTAATCCTAATAGGGTAAAGCTCCTAACAAGTCTAGAGGAAAATATCTTTACCGAGTGACTCCCAATAGGGTTTTCTCCTAACAGGAATAGGCCTTTAACAAGGCACATTTTGAAAGAGTACAAATACTTGTGGATACTAATTCTGATCATGGTTTTTCCCTCTAACCATCGGTTTCCATGAGAAAAATACTAGTGTCACTTTGTTGCATGTTTGGATGTTTATTTGGTCACTTTGTTTATTGTTACATAAGGTTTAAAGTTAATGAATGTTGTTAATGTTTTTGAATGAATTGCAAAAATTTCTAATATGATAGATTACTGATTCACCCCCCTCTTAGCAATATTGGACCTTATAGTATTAAAAAATATGATGGATATGCCAGGGAGATTGGGCATAACTAATAATTTATTGAATGAGTTAGGGTAGCTTGTTCAATAGCTAGTAAATTTTTTTGGTAGTTGATAAAGTTATTTAGAGTTTATTAGCGCTTGATAGGTTAACATAGTGTTTGATTGATTATAGGCAGATGCTCTAGTGTTGATGTAGAGGGAGCAATACCCTTTGACTTAGTTTAGGAGATTAGAATAGTTATTGGATGAGAAAGAAACAGTTGGATCCATGGGATTATGGTATGTCACATTCATGTCCGAGATTAGGGTGAATTTAGGTTTGTTGTCTATGTTAACAGAGTGGTGGCATAACGAGCATTGTTTGTTCCACTTACCTATGAGAGAGACATTTTTCACTCTAGAGGATGTATATGGGATATTGATTTTTTTCATAGGGGAGTTGGTGTAGTATGACTAGAGAGGAGATGTGGATACTTTTTTCTAGGCCTTTGGCGATGATGACAAAGATATGGAGATTAGGGGTAGAGAGATAAGCTAGGTTGAAATGATCACCTACAGATTGTCATTGCCTTTGGTTCTAGTATGTGTGATTAAGGGCTTCATATGCCATAACAAGAGGTCACATGGTTTTTCTACTAAATGGGGGAGGATACTAGTGAGGATGGTGATGGATGAGGCTTAATTTTCATGGGCTCCTTATTTGTTAGCCCACCTATATTATGATCTCCAATATGTAGTATATTTGGGGAGTGTGAGCTTGTTGGTAGGGGTCACACAATTACATGTGTGGGCTTTGGAGAAGATTGTAGTGCTCCAAATAGTTCACTCTAGGTTCATGGGAGTAGGATAACCTTATATCCATTTTATGGTTAGATCAAATCTGTGCCCAAATTGGGAAAGATGGAGTACTAGAGGCATGTGTTAGATGAGGTGGACTCAGTGATTTGGTGTCCCTACTTGGATTGAAAGGAGTGGAATGAGGAAAAATATTTTTTACCTTGTTACTTTAAAATTAAGTTCTTTGATAGGGAGGAAACCCTATGTAATAGAGATGCATTTGTCAAATAGGGTGTTGATATAGTTTTTATAGATATAGAGCATGCCTAGTGGTTCTAGTAAGTTTGAACTGAATAGGTGGGAGAGGAAAGGGTGGAGACCTACCTTTTCATTTGAGGTAGTTGTTGAAAAGTTTAGAGCCTAGTCTACACCCTTTTCATTTGAGGTAGTTGTTGAGAAGTTTAGAGCCTGATCTCCACCCTTTTTATTTGAGGTAGTTGTTTAAAATTTTAGAGCATTGACACAAACTCCATGAGATATATGGAGGGATGTAATAGATGCAAGTACCACTACAGAGTGTGTTGACTGGTTAACAACACATTTTTTCCTAGGTTGACAGGTTTAGGGGAGTTGCATCTCATATTGGAGGATGAGGATGAGGATGAACCACCAAGAAAAAGGTAGCGGAGGGTAAAAGGAGATAATTATGATAAGGTTGGAGGAGATGGAGGAGGAAAAGATGATGGTGGAAAAGGACTGTTAGAAATAACTGAGAGTGGGGATGAATCAGTGGCCTCAAAAACTTATCCTTATATTAACCACCAAACAAATAAACCTCAAATTATTATGTCCCTACAAGATGCATGCCAAGAAATAATTATTATGACTAACTATCTGTCAGTTTACCTTGTCTGTCCTTGTTCTCCTTGATTACTAATAGGCAGGAAAACTATTTACTGAAATACAGTAAATGTGCAGAGTATACTGATAAATCAAAAAATGCATATGTGAATTGTAAAATAGTAAAGTAATAAACCATACACACATAACACATGGATTTTATCGTGGAAAACCTGTTAAGGGAAAAAACCACTAGGAATGGTACCCCAAATTTTCACTCTTCCAAAGTGAGCCCTGATAAGAGCCAACTCTGTTAAAGGTTACAAACACACTGTTAGGTGTGACTTTGTTAGATGATTTTACACATATAGGTTGTCACTTAATATCGGGCATCTAATGCTTCCATCCTTGAATCATCCTCTCTCTTAGACCATCAATAGGCATCAGGCATATCCAATGCTACTTTCATGAATCAAACTTTTTGGCACTCCTTGGGATGTACCTCAATATATAGAAGATTGTTAAGTCCTGCTCTATTAAGATACTTGATGCTTCAATGGTTAAACTGAAACAAAATGACCTATTTCTAATGCAACTTGAATTGCAGATTTTTAGATCTATTTAAGTACATTGCCTCTTTGATCAATGTATCAATTCAATTCTTTTGTGCTCCATACTTTATGCTCTGTGACATTGTGCTCACTGTTCATCGGTGTCTGCAGAATTCCTTAGCTCTTCTTTAGCTTAATTGATCAGGACTGTATGAAGTTATCCTTCATCAGTTTCTCTTCAACATCCTCTTTCTATTCACCCTCATTCATGTGATGTGGAAATGAATTAAGCTTGTCTCTTATATAGACATAATATTTATTGTTTCTTGATTCTTGATTCTTGGCGTGATAAACAATCCAACCAATTAGATTTAAAGCATAACTCATGATTTGTCTCGTAGGTATCTTCTTGCCAACTGTACAAATCATCTTTAAATCACTCACTTATCTCTGGTTGAATAAAACAAAGTAGACAACCAGTTAAGTCTATTTTTAGCTCTTGCCAACTAGATATTTTGTCATTTTCTAAACTCTTTGTTCCGTCGGCTAACTCCTTATTTAGTCATCGGTTACAACTGTTAGTTCCGTCAGTGTGACTCCAATCAGCTTTGAAATCTCCGTCCATCAGGCAACTCTATTTTTATCTCGTCGGGCATCCTGTGGTTTGCTTCATTGGAAAACACTATCTTCTGCTCGTCGGGTATCACTATGACTTTTCTTCTTTATCTTTACCGATGGTGTGCACTCTGTCGGTGTTATTCGTCACTTAGTGAATACTTGACTTTTATGCATTGCTGAAAGCATAACCTTTGTTCCATTGATTCTATGAAGCCTTTGGCATTTTGTATATGACCATACAGATGATATCAAGTTGACATCAATGACAATACAAACCATTAACTGATTTAATACCTTACATTATCTTCAACTTAACATTATCAAACATTTAATCAGTTACATGTCATCAATCTCTCCCTCTGGCATTGATGGAAATAAAATTATATTATCACACTATACTATTTCTAATATAATATGAAATACAATTGTTGAGATTCATCAAACTACCAATCTTTGTTTGATAACCGATAAAAATGTCTGACTGCCAGTAAGCTCTGTTCTATCTTAGATTTGATTCTTGCAGCTCTCTGTGTTTCTTGTTCTGATGTGTTGCATCCTTCACATTTGATGTCTTTCTCTCTTGTCTGAAACTCTTCCTTTGTATTAATTCCTTCATACAAATTCTCTCCCTATGGATATGATCTCTCCCTGTTGGAGTAATCTGATAATGGATAATCCTTCTTCTGTTTTTGAAGACTGTGATAATATGGATACTTTCTCTTTCTTTGACAACAATGCCAAACAAATATCTCATAGATATCTGACATTAATGTCAAGTGATCTTTCCTCTTCCATCCATAATATATTCCTTGAATTTCCCTTATCGATCAGAAATACAACAATATGATCTGGTGCTTAGTTTTGATATATATACATGTTGTATATAGATGTAGCTTTGAAGTTCTTCTCTTTGTCGGCATCAACATGAATGATATTCTGATAATAATTAGGTTGATGCAGCCTTCAATTTTTTTTTACTGACTGCTAGACAAGGGTTTGACCCCTAGTCTCTTTCTTAAGTACTCAAACGTATCCTTGGGTAGTGGCTTGGTGAAGATATCGTCCAATTGTTCTTTTGATTGCACATACTCAAGTATCACCTCTTTTTCTTGAACTTGCTCTCTTAAGTATGATACTTGATGGCAATGTGTTTAGTCTTTGCATGCATGACTGGATTCTTGGAAATGTTTATTACACTGGTCTTATCACAATAGATAGTCACTGGTTCTAAGATCTTCATATGCATACCTTCCAGCAATAGTTTGATCCTTGCAATATTTGAGCAATTTGCAGTAGCAACAACATATTTTGCTTCTGCAGTAGACTATGAGAAGCATCCTTGCTTCTTTCTAATCTATGTGACAAGTCTGTCACCCATAAAGAATGCTCCTCCAGTTGTGCTCTTCTGGTCATTAAGATTTCCAGCCCAATCAGCATCGCTAAACACCTTTAGTTCAAATTTTCCTTCTCTTCTATACCATAAGCCAAATTCCTCAGTATTCTTCAGATATCTTAGAATTATTTTTATAGCAGTCATATGTGATTCCCTGGGGTTAGTAGAAAATCTAGCAACAATTCTTACTGCATGTGCAATATCTAGTCTTGTGTGTACAACATACATGAGTTTTCTAATCATTGATCTATACAAAGTCTGATTTACCTCTGTTGTCTTGTCTTCTTTTGTCAACTTACATCCAGTAGCCATCGGTGTTCCAACTAGTTTGGATTCTTCCATCTTGAATATTTTCAGCACCTCTTTGATGTATTTGGACTGTGTAATGAAAATATCTTCTTCTTGTTGCATGATCTGGAGACCAAGAAAGAACTTGATCTCACCAAACATAGCTATCTCAAATTCTTTTCTCATCTCATCAGCAAATGATTTGCATAGCTTATCATTGCCTCCAAATATGATGTCATTAACAAATATTTCAGCAATCAAAGTGTTAGCATCAGTATCTTCCTTCAAATAAATATTATTGTTTTCACTAGTCCTTACAAATCTAATACTTACTAGATAGGAATGAAGTCATTCATACCAGACTCTTGGAGATTTTTTTAATCCATACAAGGCTTTTTGAAGTCTACATATCATGTCCTTCTGGTCTGGATCAACAAACCCTTCTGGTTGTTCAATGTATACCTCTTCTTCAAGTATTCCATTTAGAAATGCTGACTTGACATCCATTTGGTATACCTTGAATCCTTTATATGCAGCATAAGCAATCATTATTATTACTCCTTCTAGCCTAGCAATGGGTGAAAAGGTCTCTCCATATTCTATACCTTCCTCTTGTGCATACTCTTTGCATACTAGTCTTGCTTTGTTCCTTGTGACTTCTCCATTCTCATTCAGCTTATTCCTGAATATCCATTTTGTACCAATGACATTCTTGTCATCTAGTCTTGGCACAAGTGACCATGTTTTGTTCTTATCAATTTGCTCAATCTCATCATTCATATCACTTATCCATTCTTTGTTATATAGTGCAGCATTGACAGATTTTGGATCAAACTCACAAATTAAACAATTTGAGTTTAAAGACTTACTTCTTGTTCTTGTACCAACTTTCTTATCTCCTATGATCTGGATCTCTAGATTGTTCCTTCTTACATATTTTTCAAGTACAGGTATAGCTCTTTGTCTATCAGCTTGATCATTGTTCTGACCTTCATTATGTTCTTCATTACTTTGCACATTGTCTTGATCATTATCCTGACCGTCGGTATTCACAGCCTGATGCTCGGGAGCAATGATTTGTAGCTCAGGGGCTCTCCATTTTTTGTGGGGTGGAGTATTAGGTTCTTCATTGTAAGTGAACTTATTGTAGTCCTTTGGTTCTTTAGTGCTTTCCTGTTCATTCTTCTCTACAAATTCATCTATCTTTACATTTGCACTTTCAATAATTTTGTTATAGGCTTTGTTTAGACATTTTTAAGCCTTTCTCTTGGTAGAATACCCTAGAAAAATTCTTTCATCACTCTTGGAGTCAAGTTTTCCATTTCTATCATCTTTTAAGATATAACATTGACTGCCAAAAATTTTGAAATAACTCACATTGGGTGTGTATCCATACCATAGTTCATAAGGTGTCTTCTTGGTGTCTTTCTTCAATTGTACTCTGTTTAATGTGTAAATAGCAGTGCTGACAGCTTCCCTCCAGAAGATTTGGGTGATCCCTTTCTCTATCATCAGTGTTCTTGCACAATCAACTATTGATCTGTTCCTTCTCTCAGCAATCCCATTTTGTTGTGGTGTTCTTGGTGCAGAAACCTGTCTTTTTATACCATGCTCATTACAAAAGTTAGTGAATTCATCTGATATAAACTCACTTCCTCTATCTTATCTTAAAAATTTTAGATCCTTACCACTTTGTTTCACTACCAAAGCCTTATACCATTTAAACATCTTAAATGCTTCAGATTTATCCTTTAGAAACATAATTGTCATCATTCTAGAGTAATCATCAACAAAGAGAATAAAGTATCTATCTCCATAATAAATATTTGTCCTCATGGGTCCACATAAATTAGTATGGACTAATTCTAGAATTGCATTCGATGTATGGGTCTTGCTTTTGAAACTAGACTTTGTCATTTTACCTTTTTGACAGTTTTTACACATGATGTTGTCGGGCTTGGTCATTGTTGGTAAGCCTCTAACATTTCTCTTTTTGCTAATTTTTATCATGTTGTCAAAGTTCACATGACATAGTCTTTTGTGCCACAACCATATGTATTTTTTTGTAGCAATCAAACAAGTGGAGTCAATATCATTCAGATAGAATAAGTTACCTTTTGTCTACTCACCGGTACCAATCAGGTTTCTAGATTTGTTGAAGATCTTTGCCTTCTTATTTTCAAATGCTACTTTGTGACCTGAATTATTCAACTGAGAAACACTCAATAGATTATAATTCAATCCATTTACCCAATAAGCATTCTCACACTTTATCTGGTTATTCAACATTATTGTTCCTCTACCTTCAACTGGACAAGGTGTGTCATTTCCCATTCTTACTGATCCACCCTTGTAGTATTCAAAAGTCTTAAACTTTTGCTTATCCCTGATCATATGATGGGTGCAGCCACTATCTTTGATCCAAACATCATTTTTGCTAATTTTAGATATGAGAGTTGTTTCTACATACCTTTCTTAATCATCATCTGAATCATCTTTTATAGCCACAAACACCATCTCAATGTCTTCATCAGATTCGGTGTCAGTATCATCATCCTTGCATTTTTCTAGGTATCTGACCTTCTTTCCTTTGTCCTTATAGTCTCGGGTATCTCTTCTTTCTGATTGTTAGTAGCTTCTGTAATCACCTCTGTCAGACTTCTTCTCAAAAGATCTGTCATTACTTCTATCATCTTTTCTTCTATTAGTACATCTTGCAGCAAAGTGCCCAATCTTTTTACAGTTAAAGCATACAAGCGGTAACTTGCCTTTATATTTACCTGTGCCTCTCTGCATTCTTCTAGCCATAAGTGTTTCTATTTCATCAAGATCATCTTCTTCACTTTCACTATCACTATCTTTTCTAGATGAGTGTCTATGACTTGATTTGCTTATCTTCATAGAAGACTTAAATGTAGACTCTAAGTTTGGTAAGACACTATTGTCAAATTTATTCATCTCAAATGAAATCAGTCTACCAATTAAACTATCAAAAGTAACTATATTATTTTCTACTACTCTCATTTCTTGAATGGCAGAAACTCTAATAGCATAAGTAGGCAGCAAGGTTCTTAGAATTTTACTTACCACTGTATCTTCTTCTAGTACACCTCCAACTCCTCGGATAGAATTGACTACATCTTTAATTCTTGTCTTGTATTGAGTTATGTTTTCTCCTTCTTTCATTTTGAGATCATCAAACTTTCCTCTAAGGATTTCTGCCTTGGCTCTCAAAACATTTTTGTCACCACTATGTACAAGCTTCAATTTTTCCCACATCTGCTTTGCAGTTTTAAATTCTTTGACATCTTCAAATTTAGCATTGGAGAGTGAGGAAGCAATCTCTATCATCATGCCATTATGTTCATGCTTTTCTCTCATTTGTTCAACTGTTGGTGCTCCTATGGGTAACACATATTCAGTTTCAAGGAATTGAGTAACATCATTACCAATACCTGATAAGTGGAGTCTTATCCTACTTTGCCATGAAGAAAAATTATCTTTGTTCAACTTGGACACATCTTGTCTATTCATCCTATGATCTTTGACTTAGGTCTTGAAACCTTCCTTCTAATCACACAAGCTCTGATACCAATTGTTAGAAATAACTGAGAGGGGGGGGTGAATCAGTGGCCTCAAAAACTTATCCTTATCTTAACCACCAATCAAATAAACCTTAGATTATTATGTCCCTACAAGATGCATGCCAAAAAATACTTATTATGATTAACTATTTGTCGATTTACCTTGTATGTCCTTGTTCTCCTTGATTACCGATAGGTAGTAAAACTATTTACCAAAATACAGTAAATGTGCATAGTATACCGATAAATCCAAAAATGCATATGTGAAATGTAAAATAGTAAATTAATAAACCATACACACATAACACATGGATTTTATCATGGAAACCCTGTTAAGGAAAAAAACCACTGGGACCGGTACCCCAAATTTTCACTCTTCTGAAGTGAGCCCTGTTAAGAGCCAACCCTGTTAAAGGTTACAAACACATTGTTAGGTGTGACCTTGTTAGAGGATTTTACACATATAGGTTATCACTTAGTATTGGGAATCTAATGCTACCTTCCTTGAATCATCCTCTCTCTTAGACCGTTAATAGACATCAGGCATATCCAATGCTACTTTCATGAATCAACCTTTTTGTCACTCCTTAGGATGTACCTCAATATATAGAAGATTGTTAAGTACTGCTCTGTTAAGAGACTTGATGCTTCAATGGTTAAACTGAAATAAGTTGACCTATTTCTAATGCAACTTGAATTGCATATTTTCAGATCTATTTAAGTACATTACCTCTCTAATCAATGTATCAATTCAATTCTTTTGTGCTCCATAATTTTTGCTCTATGATGTTGTGCTCATTGTTTGTCAGTGTCTGTAGAATTCCTTAGCTCTTCTTCAGCTTGATTGATCAGGACTGTATGAATTTATCCTTCATCAGTTTCTCTTCAGCATCCTCTTTCTATTCACCCTCATTCATGTGATGCGAAAATGAATTAAACTTGTCTCTTATATAGACATAATATTCATTGTTTCTTGATTCTTGACTATTGGCATGATAAAAAATCCAACCAATTAGATTTAAAGCATAACTCTTGATTTGTCTCGTAGATATCTTCTTGACAACAATACAAATCATCTTTAAATCACTCACTTATCTCTGGTCGAATAAAACAAAGTAGACAACCAGTTAAGTCTATTTTTTAGCTCTTGCCAGCTAGATATTTTGTCATTTTCTGAACTCTCTGTTCTGTCGGTTAACTCTTCAGTTAGTCATCGGTTACAACTGTCAGTTCCATCGGTGTGACTCCAGTAAGCTTTAGAATCTTCGTCCATCGGGCAACTCTATTTTCAGCTCATTGGGAATCCTATGGTTACCTTCATTGGGCAACACTGTCTTCTACTCGTCGGGTATCACTATGACTTTTCTTCTTTGTCTTTACCGATGGTGTGCACTTCGTTGGTGTTATCTGTCACTTAGTGAATACTTGAATTTTATGCATTGCTGAAAGCATAACCTTTGTTCCATTGATTCTCTGAAGTCTTTGGAATTTTTTATATGACCGTACAGATGATATCAAGTTGACATCAATGACAATACAAACCATTAACTAATTTAATGCCTTACATTATCTTCAACTTAACATTATCAAACATTTAATCAGTTACATGTCATCAAAGGACCATTACCACATCGATAATAAGATGACCACTGAGGCCACCATGAGGTTAGGAAGGAGTGCCACAACAAAGGGTATAGGCATAGGGATAGGGAAAATCTCCTATATAGAAGAAGAAATAGGTATAGAGATAAGTGATATGATAGGATTGTGGTATGGATGCAAGAAGTGGGGATATAGATTTCAAGGTGAGAGACTCATATTGCACAATTGTAGTGAGAGGCTGCAATTGTGGCTTAGGAGATAGATATTGTTATAGCTAGGTTTTGCTAGGCCAAGGACACATACAATAGGAATAGGTGGCAGTAAAAAAATATAGAAACTTTGTTAAATATGTTATCAGGATAGGGTAGGAAATTTTGTAGTGACATCAATTATATGAGTCACTAGTACCTCCAGCGCAAAGGACATGCAATTTTACGTAGAGCTCATATGGGAGATCTCACATGAAAATCTTAGAGAGAAGAGGAGTTTTAATACCTTGGAGGCCACCACAACCACCACCACTAGGTACATGAGGGACATGACCATCAGGAGATCAAATAGGCTTAGGATCAATAGACCCTGATAGGGTCGTACATCATAATTCCTTTATGTCTCTATGTACCAGTGAGATATAACAATTTTTGAGAGATGATGATGTATTTTGGGGCTCGTTAGTAGCCATTTTGTATATTGAAATCATTGTACTCTGACACTTATATGATTTTGAGATGTGTGTGTGTGTGTGTGTGTGTGTGTGTGTGTGTGTGTGTGTGTGATGATGATGATATTATTGTGATGTTCTACATGAGTGTCTTATGATTCTTAAGGATGCATTATGGTTTCTATATGAATGTTCCTTATATGATTCCATGTGGTGCAATTTATATGGATGTTCTATTATGCTTATGATATTATATGATGATGCATGATGTTTTATACTTATGTAATGTATGGATGTATACACTATGATTACTAGTATGTGATGATGCAAGATGTGATTTTATATGTGCCTAGTTGACATATGATTTTGTAGGTTATGAAACTAATGCAAGGATGGTCCTAATATTTTAAATGTTTTATAGTACTTAGTCACTCAATGTAGGGATACCAACAATAGAAAAGTGAGAGATGATGAAAAGGACATGAAAGTGATGAGAAGAAGGTGAAGTAATGAAAATCTTGTGATTTTTAAGTGCTATATCATCATTGAGCTTATTATGGAAAAATGATGAATTAATTTGGATATGTGTTAGACCCAAATGAATTGACATGCCAAATGAAAGGATAGGAAAACACATTAGACCGTTAAGGAATGCCCCTCTTCTCATGCGACTCATACATCCTTGATGATCATAAATAATCATGTCCTAATATGATTCAACATGATACTAAAGAACAATCCATAGGAAAAAAACAAGTGACCACCTCCCATCATTGCCTCGCTAGTAAAATACATATTGGATATAAGATATCTTGTTAGATACATCCTAGAGAGACATAAAATACATGTCACCAAAGATAAAACCAAAAAACAATCAAAGACCTAAAACAAACAATCACCATGCTTCATGCAAAAAATCTTTTTGTCACAATTTATATGGTTTTGGCTTTGATACATTGATAAGGATTTGTGTTATGTTTTTTTTTTTTTCTTCATTCTCATCATGTATTTATTTGTTATAGTCCAAAGCTGAATGTTTATTTCATCTAAAAAAGTGTTCTCAATCCATGAACTAAATGTCTTTATTATGAAGCAAGGTGGAATGATACAAATTAATGGTACAAGTAAGATTTATTATAGGTTATGAGTATATGAGAGTACAAGAAAAGTGAAGTTCTTCTAACCATGTAGGTGAAGTTCCTCTAACCATGTCATTCCAGGTATCCAACCCCACTACCAAGGTTGAAGAAATTCCCTAGGAAAAATAGGAATAACTTATTATGCATGGAGAAGTGTGTGTGTGAGTGTGTGTGTGTGTGTGTGTGTGTGTGTGTGTGTGTGTGTGTGTGTGTGTGTGTGTGTGTGTGTGTGTGTGTGTGTGTGTGTGTGTGTGTGTGTGTGTGTGTGTGTGTGTG
>MU224579.1:1475236-1505095 GCA_018584345.1 Thuja plicata
CTCGCCCCCCCCCCCTCTATATATTATCTCATCCATATCTATATATCCCTCTCTATTTTACTTCTGATCTCTATCTTTATCTTTTTATCTCTCCCTCTCTATATATTTATCTCTTTCATCTCTATTTATCCCTCTCTCCTTGAGTTCTCTGTATATCTCCTTCTCCTACCCATATCCCTCTTTTTCTATATCATCTTCTCCATCTCCTTCCCCCTCTAATTTTCTATTTCTCTTCTCCCCTCTATCTCTCTATCTTTTTATCCCTATTTCTCTATATTTTTACCCCTATTTATCTTGTCTTTTTACCCCTATTTCTCTGTCTTTTTTTTTAAAATCTCTATTGCAAAAATAACACGAGCCTATTAGTGATAGAACTTGATTATATCTTTGATTCAAAGGATTTTTTTTAGTCATGTTTGGACTTTCGCAAGTGGATGGATAGTTAATTTGAAACTATCACTTCTCCATTGAGCCCTTTGTTGCACAAATAATATAATTTCATAAAAGTCCTACCAAATGATCTAATGCATTTCACAAACATATACATAAAATATTAATTTTTCCCCCAAAATACCTTCCACACATCTTTAGTATACCCATTGCACATGAAGGTAATATACTATTAATTATTTTATATGAATAATGTCTCAAATGCCTTTTTTTAATGAAATAAACTAATAAAAAATACACTGACACATATAGATTTGCAAGACCAAACTAGAAACCCTTCTATCCTTATCAAAGACACCTTAGAATGGAGAAATGAGCTCCCTTTGACATATATTTTGAGGGGAATTTCCCTAAGAAACACTGTGAGTTTCTCAAACATCTTTATTATGATTCATCAAAAGATCTTAGATCACATCGACATGATGACTAGATGCGAAATAGGGCTTCTCAACCTAAAATGTGCAAACAGGGGATTAACCTTTCAATAATTGGGGGAACTCACATTAACTCATGCATAGAATCCCCTTGTTGAGGTTGGAGAAGCTCAAAATGTTGATCCATCTATATCTAGAGGTGAGCCTATGGTTTTAGATCACGCTACTTCCAGGGAGGTATTTCTGCAGAATGAAGCTCATTGATCTTCACATGATGTGGCTCAAACCTCTTCTAAAGAAGGGTATAGGGTTCCTCCATTTAATCCTATTTTGAACACAAAGGAATTGCATGTAGAAAATGATCTTTCCCATGCATGACCAATGAAGATCAAATTCGTTCCTTACAACCTGCTAGGGCTCCCTTCAATCCAAAGACAAACCTAGACATACCATACGAAGGAGATAAGAATGTTTCTCATAAGATCCCTACTATGCACAAGAGTAAAAAGAAGAAAAGTAAGTTTGCTATAAAAAGGAAGGGCAAGCAGACTTAGGGTAACAAGATCCCCAGGTCTTCTTTTTTATGGGATCACAAGGAGAGGAATAAGGGCGCCCAGCAACCTGAGAAATATCTTCTTTCACCAATGTGCATAAACAATACAAGGTAGAACTTGATATACAAGGATATTTGCTAGTTACCTTCACTAAGTTGAACCTTCACTAAGGATCAACTACAGTCAAAAATTCATGATCTTTGGCAACATGTTTTACTCTATAAGTTTTGGAACCTAAATTTGGGTAATTATAAGCTTAGGTGTTTTATATTTGAATAATAGTTTGTCATTTCTAAAGTTTTCTATGTTGACTAGGCTAAGGGTATCTTTTGTGTGCTCTTTAATTCTCATTTAGAGAGAGATAATGTCTTTAGAATTAAGTACTGGGTCCTTAGAGGGTCTGGCTTATGCATGAAACCCCGTTTACCTAATTTCAAAGCTTAATAATTCCAAGCTAGGTTTGTCCATTTCTCAATGCAATTCTAATCTCTTGCTTTATAGTATAGTGAACTTCACCTTATTGAAGTTATGGATAATCATATAGGGGTCTTATTAAAACATGATATATCTTTCTATAAGAATCACACCTTGCCTATAAGAGTGTGTATCTCGGTTGACACATTCAAAAAATTTCCACAACACATGATATTTACCTCTAAATTTGGGAAATGGGAGCAACAGATATTCATTGAAAAACCTCTTAATGTGTGTTGAATCTATCACAACACCAGCCACACCACATTTGAATGTGCTCAGATGGACCTCAAATTAAACTCCAATCCAGTTCCATCACCTTCTGGTAAAGAACAATCTGAGTCAGTGGCACAGGAAGATCAAGCTCCATAACATATAGAGTGCAAGGACCTTGGGAATTTTTTGCAAACACATACTCAAAATAGAAGGAGTTGCAAAGTATCTAGGAAGAATTAGGGAAAAGGGAGGAGATATATTGGTAGAAAATCTTGAAAGCTTTGGTTTCATGAAGGTGACTGTAACACTAAGCATTTCCATGCTTTAGCCCAGATCAAGAGAGAAATGCAAACCATCTTTTCAATTTGGGATTCAATCACAAGAAAGAAGATTACAAATGCTCAACAAATTCAGGAGGAAGGGGTAAATTTTTTTACTAATCTATTAGCCCCGCCACAAGCACAATGTCCCATTTATACCCATGTTGAACAAGATCTATTGACATATATTCCTACATTGATCTCGCAAGAGGATAATGAATTAATCATGAGGTCATTCATGTTAGAAGAGGTCAAGAATATGATCTTCTCCTCTCCACCAGATAAAACACTGGGTCCTGATGGATACATGACACTTTTTTGTTCCAAACAATCTAGGATATTTTAGGCTTTGTTCTGATGTTGAATCTGGAATAATATTATAATAATGGGGCAATGCTAAGCCACTTCAATGATGCTAATATTTTTGTTATCCCTAAGACCAAACAACCAAGGACTTTTGTAGATTATAGGCCTGTATCACTGTGTAACACAATTTATAAAATATTCTCAAAATCCATTTATCTGAGACTACAAAGCCTTATTTTGAAACTCATTTCTCCTAAGCAGGGTGGATTTGTACTAGGTAGGGAGACAAAAAAATGAGCTTTAATCTCTCATTAAGTTCTGCATTCTATCAAAGAGAACCATCTCTCCACTTGTGTGGTAAAAATGGATATGATGAAGGCCTATGATATGGTCAACTATGATTTCTTGATGAAGTTGTTGAGAGGATTTGGTTTCTCCATAAAATGGTGTAAGTGGGTTTTATCATGCTTGAAAGGTGCCAAGTTCTCAATGATAGTAAATATCTCTTTAGTGGGCCTCTTTAGTACACCTCAAGGTGTTAGGCAGGGAGATCCCCTTTCTCCATTTATTTTCATTATAATGGAAGAGGCACTGAGTAGAATAATTACTATTAAGCATTCTCAGGGGGTATGGAAGGAAGTACACATTACTCACACTAACATTGCCATAACATATTCATTATTTGCAGATGACACCCTCTTATTTCAGAAAGCAACAATTAAAAAATTTAAGCAGATAAAACATGTGTTAGATTTGTACTCATAGGTTTCCGGACATAAGATCAACCCTCAGAAATCCAAGGTATATGTCTTCAATGCAAAGCTGATAATTAAGAGGAAAATTATTCATATACCAGGCTTTCAAACTATGGATCTACCTTGCACTAGCTGGGAATTCCCTTTTTCATGGGCAGCAACAAGATGTCATATTGGCCCAATGTAGTAAAAAAATTGAAGGCAAACATCTCATCTTGGAAGGCTGGGTAGTTCTTACTCTCAGGCCATATTCTTCTAAGTAAAATGGATCTAGCTGCATTTCCCAACTACTTTCTTGCAGTCCTTAAAGCCCCAGTAAGAATTGTGAAATAGATTGAAAAGGTTATTAGAGACTTTTTATGGAAAGGAAACATGAATGAGGCTGAGAAAATTCCATTGATTTCCTTACAAGGTTTGACAGTTGATAAGAGGTCAGGGGGAGCTGGAAGGCATGATATTGCTAAACAAAATTTAGCATTCAGTGGAAAGTTAGTTTGGCACATGTATTCAAAAGTAAATTCTAACTAGTGTAAAGTCACGCAAGAAAAACATATAGACACCTCAGACCCCTCAAGAATTTTAACCATTAAAATCCTCCACAGGGGCTGACAATGTGGAACTTTATTACAACTTCAAGAGATATAGTCACATCATATATTTCGTAGGAGGTATATAGTAGAGATGAGGTGAACTTTTGGATTGACTCCTGGAATGGATTTAAACCTCTCTCACAAGTAAATGAGATTTATTTGGTCATACCATTAATCTCCTAAGTTTGTGGTGGGAAGTTAGTTGATTATGTTGATGCATTAGAATTATCAACATGCAAGGCAATTTCAAAAGATGTTTCCAACCTACAAATTAACGAGGATCATGAGAAGTTGTTGAGGCTGATTTTTAAGGAGAGAGTGGTGTTTTTTAACAAAGAATGAGATAACATCATTTGGGCTCCCTCTGCAATAGGGAAATACTCAGTTAAGCTTGGCTATGAAGTAATTCACAATAAGGAAGCTCAAGAACTCTCACAGAGAGCTTATTATTTTTGTTGGAGCAACATGGTTCCTCCCAAGGCTGGGAGTTTTACTTGGTTGGTTCTCAAAGGCAAAGTCCTCACAAGTGAGAGAGTGGATAGGTTGCATATTTCCAATTAGTTCACTTGTGTCTTGTGTAGGGATAGTCTAGAGGATACTAATCATCTTTTTCTCTTGTGTTCATTTGAACAACAATGTTGGTAGTATATGTTATCTAAACTTGGATTATCTATGTCTCTACCTCTTTCAGTATGAGATCTTTGTCAGTCTCAACTATTATTTTACAAGGATTCTTTCTTTGTAGGGACATGGCATGTTATACCAACTATGGTAATATGGTCCTTATGGTGGGAGCACAATAAGTGCATATTCAAAAAAATTCTTCCCCCATTCAAAATGTTCATACAAGGATTGAACAATCACTCTCAAAATTAGCATTGGCTCATGTCCAAAATAATAAAAGTTGCACATCAATTTCCTCTTCTTGGTATAACCTCATCCTTAACACATGGAAATATTTTCTCTACCATTCAAAGGCTCCCCTAATGTGCATCCATAAAGCTAAAGTCAATAGAAGTGAGGCTAGCTGGCTACCTCCAACTCTACCATTTCTTAAATTGAATTTTGATGGAGCCTCTAGAGGCAACCCAGGGGTATCAAGCATAAGAGTATACATAAGAGATGGAGTTGGAAACTTAGTGTTAGAGTAAAAATTTATTTTCACTTATTAATTAAATCGTTATGATTTAATTATTCAGTCACCTCTTTATCTCTAATTCACTTAAGCTAAACTTTAGGCATTTAATAATGAATTCTTTATTAATTATTATCATACAACCTAGGTTTCTCCACCTTCTAGTGTTCAGTCTCCTTTATAAGGATTGATCTATTTGTAATTATTATTATTTTTATTGGTAATAGAGATTTTTATATTATTAATAATAAAATAAAGCATTGCAGTAGTATACTTCAAAAATTACATCTTGAGACAGAAAGACAAAAACTAGCTATGGTTGTGTAGTAGAGAGATATTGACCTATGCAACTATCTGATATCAATTGTATTTATATACAAAAAACACCTTATGGGTACTAATCAAAAGAGATTTCACAGACCCCTATAACCCACTATGCTTTAGACAGAAGCTAGTCCTCTGACTTCATAAATGACTATGCTGAAATTTTTTAAAAACAAGACTATCAAAAAGACTATTAACAGAAAAAGCTTGCTTCTCTATCTATTTGTTACTTTGTTGGGAAGTAGCGTGCCTTTCACTACATTATAGAGCAAGCCCTCCTTGGGATTTCCCTTTGCACTTCTATGACCAGGGCTGCAGATGGTGCATTCACAGTTTGTATTTTTGTTTTGATTTTACACCATTCAATCCATCGTTGATTGTAATAGTCCACACTTCCTACTTTTCCCACCCATCAGAAAAAGGGGTTCACCCCATGTTCTTTTGCTTTAGCCTCATCAGCTATGCATTCTGAAATATCAGTTCCCCATCCTGGCACCGCTCATTCTAGAATGGTCTCCAAATCTCCCAAAATATCTTCCTTGAAAAGTGCTTCTACCACCAACTTCACTATGTCTGTGGGCTCACCTAATTCCAAGCCCCAAGCCATCACCATGGAGATGATCATCGTGTTATCTTGACACAGAAGTTTGAAATCTTGAAAGCTTGGGCCTAAAACACCCAACACTTCTTGTACCATGATATTTGTCTTGATCTTTAACAGACCTGTGACTCTTTCCTTGCTCGCTACTCTGGAGAAGGATTTCATTTGTCTCTTCGTGGTCATAGTGAAATTAGCATGCATTTTGTTGTCACTGGAAACCTGCAATAAACAAAAAATGCAAAGACAAAACACGGGATCATTATTTAAAAACCCGGGCACCATCAAAAAATGAGCGCACATTAACACTTATGTCCTTCATTTGCCATGAGATGTCTAATCTCCGCTTGAATCATTAAAGATCTGCTTTCCCCTTAACATACTTACTCCACAATGACACTTCCCACAAGTGCAAAGCCAATTTGGGACTACTTGTCACTTCATAATTACAAAGCACTTCATAATTACGGAGCGCCGCTGGTATCCATAATTAATGTAACCAGCAAATCTTTGGGGTTATCACAACATACAAACTTTAACTAAAATGCCACCTCACCATAAATTTAATTACTAAACGGTGTCCCCCAATTGTCTGCCCCTCTTACAAAAAATTTAGTCAAGTATAATTTGACCGTTGGATTTCAAAATATCCATTTGCAGCTCGCCTACCTTATCAAAGGTCAATGCCCATTTAGAGAGCACATCTGCTTCTCTATTTCCCTCTTTGTATGTATGAGTAATTCAAAACTCTGTAAAATTTTGAATAATTGACAAAATAGAATTAACCAATGGTTGTAAATGCCATGCCTCCGCACGCCCATTCTTTAAGGCATTAATAAGAATCAAGGAGTATCCTTCTAAGTGGAGTTTTTTAATCCCCATTATAGCCCCCATCTTGACTGCTAGCAAGGCTGCATTGCCTTCCGCCAAGTTATTTGTTCCATTTTGTAATCTTAATGCCCCATATGCCAAGATCTCTCCCATTTTATCTCTAAGAATGGCCCCTGCACCCAATGGCCCCGGGTTTCCCTGGGAAGCCCCATCAAAATTTGCTTTAATCCAATCTACCTTAGGAGCTAGCCAACTCACCTCCTACCTACTCTATTGCTACTTTAATCTGATTCCTCCTACATGTCCTGATCTACATCTTAACCCATTCCATGCCCTTTGGAGTGACTAATCCCATTTGCTAAATGGAGTTGATAATGGGATTGAAGCTGCATAAGCATTAACATTTTTTTCAATTAGAAGATTGATTCTTTTCTTAAGTCTATTAATGTCTTCTTTCTTATCCTGGAACAGTCTACAGTTCCTTTCTTTCCATAACTCCTAGATAAGGATAGAGGGTCCCGCTGCCCATGCCAAGGAGAATGTGGATCTCATGGGAGCCCTTGGCCATCCATAGAACATATCCTTTAGATTATTTAGGACGGGGGCATGCCACCCCAATTTGCATATGAGCATCTCCCAACATTCTGCTGCAACACTACAAGTGACCAGCAAGTGGTTAACATCTTCCTCTCTATTCTCACAAAGGTAACATCTTGATTGTCTAGGAATAACTAATCTTTGTCTTCAAACCCCAGTCAAAATTTTATCTTTCATAGTCACCCATGCAAAGGTGCCAGCTTTGGAGAGGCATTCCTAGCTCCATAAGAGTCTAGCCGACCATTCTTCCTCCTCCTCTATTCTTTGTAAAAGTTGGTATCCCAACTTCACTAAATAGTTATGACTCGTGGCAGCACACCAAATGATAGCGTCCCTCTTATTAATAATATTGACACTCTGAGTAGCCATTATATCTCTCATAGCTTCCTATTGATTTATGTTTAGCCCAATATTCCCAAAGTATTTCCAAACCCATCCCTCCCCCAAGGGTCCATGTTTAAGTTCTACTTAATCTCTTACATGGATACCCTAGCTATCATAAAATAGGGCTTTAAGGTCCTGATATTTTGGGTTATCCACTAAAACTGAGTATCCATTCCAGGAGTCATCCCAAAATTTTGCACTATTTCCATTTCCAATCCTCCATGTTAGGTGTTGTGTTATCATAGGTCTACAACTGGAAATGAAATTTTGCACTGCTGAGCCTTTAGGAGGATTAGGAGTAGTAAGAATCCTCTCAGCTTCCAAAGAATCCAAATATTTGGTCTTAAGTAATTTTACCCACAGTGCATCTTGGTTTTGAAAAATGCTCCACACTAGCTTTGCTCCTAGAGCTTCATTCCTCTGATTCCACTCTCTCAAATCTACACCCCCAGGACCTTTTGGTTTACAAACTTTACTCCATGAAATGAGGGGTTTTTTATCCTCCACATTCTTACCATTCCACAGAAAATTCCTCATTTTTGTAGCTATCGTTTGATTCACTTTCTTAGGGATATTTAAACACATCATCATTAAGATTGGAATCGCATTAATGACTAATTTGAGAAGTAAAATTCTGCTAGCAAAAGTTAACCATTTACTCTTCCACCCTTCCATCTTTTTAGTGCACTTATCTATTAATTCTTTCCAAAGATTAGCTTTAAAGGCTCCCTTGAAAAGTGGTATACCCAAATACCTACTAGGTAGTTTACCACTACAGATCCCTAAGATTCTACAAATGGATCTCTACCTTCTGAAGTCTACATTAAAGAAATAGATTTTAGACTTCTGCCAGTTTATGCATTGACCCAAGGCTATACTGTAAGAATCTAAGGTTTCTCTTATAACTCTTTCCTCTTATAAAGATGCTTCTCCTAGTAGATTAGTATCATCTACAAATTGAAGATGAGAAAAAGGGGGGAGCTCCTCCACCACCTTAATACCTTTCCAGGCCCCACTTATCCTTTTATGTTTTATTAGTCTGCCCAATGCCTCTGCCATAATGATGAAAAAAAAAGGTGAAATTGGGTCTCCTTGGCGGATGCCTTTATTTGACTTGAAAAAACCTTTTGGGCGGCCATTGATTAGAACTAAAAATCTAGGATTCTGAATACAACATTCCACCCAACTTATCCATTCCTGACAAAAACCAAAATTTTGCAGCACTTTGATTAAAAACTCTCGATTTACTACATCATATGCTTTTCTTATATCCAGCTTAATCATCATTTTCTCTTCCTTAGTCCAATGAAGTGTATGTATGATTTCATGAGCAATTATAATCCCCTCATGAATGGACCTCTCAGGAATAAACCCACTCTGTTCCTCTGAAATAATAGACTTTAAAACCGATTTTAGCCTATTTGCCATGACCTTAGCAATAATTTTATAAATGGTATTACACAGGGACATTGGCCTATAATCATCAAAAGATACCCTACTCTCCTTCTTGGGAATTAGGGTAATGAAAGTGTTATCAAAATCTTGGAATAAAAAACCACTTTCCCTTGATTCTTCCACCACACCCCAGACTTCATGTCCAATTAGGTCCTAGAAATATTGATAAAATAGCGCTGAGAATCCATCTGGACCTGGGGCCTTCTGAGCTCCAATACTGAAAATTGCTTTCTTAACTTCCTTAAGTGTGCATGGTTGTTTCAACAAATTGTTTTTGAGCATTAGAAAAGTTGATCAGTATGATTTCTCTAAGGTCAAAACCCTGATTTATACCTGTGTGTTCACTCCAAAAACTATTTTGGAAATATCAGATTGCTTCTTAATTGATTTCCTCTAGTTTTTCCAAAATCATCCCACCATTATCTTGAATGGAGAAAATTTTATTCTGAGCTCTCTTAACTTTTACTGAATTATGAAAAAAGGTAGTATTTCTATCCCCTTCTTTAAGCCACAACTCCCTAGATTTCTGTCTCTAGAAGATTTCTTCACGGCATAAAGCTTCACTATATAATTTTTTAGTCTAGTCTCCTCCACAAAGTCTACCTCTGACATCCCATTTGCAATGATAGCTATGTTTATCTATTCTAAATCCCTTTCTATAAGCTTTTTCTCTTTGAAGATATTCTTAAAAACTTCACAATTCCAACCCTTCAACCTCTCTTTCAGGTATTGTAATTTCTTGGCAAAAATGAAAGCCTTATAACCCTGCCTCTCTGGGGCCTCCTTCCACCAATGTGTGACTTTCTCTTTAAAGGCTGCGTGTCTAAGCCACATTGCTTTGAATCTAAATGGAGCATGGTCTGGAGCTATATCTGCTTGTAATTAGATGCAGATTGGGTAATGATTCAACCCCGAGATCGGTAGGCTCTCAGCCACACTTGTCCAACTAGTGGCTGCCCAATTCCCTTCCAATAAAAACCTATCCAATTTCTCTGCAATATTTAGGAATCCACTCCTCCTATTTGTCCATGTGAATAATCCATTTCTCAAGTCCAAATCAATCAAACCGTTATCTATAATGAATTCTAAAAAATGTCTCTGACTCTGTCCTTCCCAGCCACACCCTCCCTTCTTCTCTAGAGGGCTGATGATAGCTTTAAAATCACCCCCAAGTAAGAATATTTTATCTATGTTGTTGTTGAGGATAGAAGTTAACTCACGCCACACAGCTTATTTTAAAGTTGTGTTATTTGGGCCATATACATTAATTGCTTGGAAACAAGTGTGCATAAGTTTAGATTTGATTTCGATCAAGATCCACCAACGATTAGTAGCCTTAACTGTAACTTCCAGAGTATTTTCTTTCCATAATATACTTAATCCTCTTGAAGCCCCTTGCACCTCTGAGGAACACGCTTTCCATCTGCTAAAACTATTTGCAAAACTTAATATCTCCTCTCCACTAAGCTTCATTTCTTGAAGAAAAACAATGTCTGGTTTTACTTGATCAAAGGCTCTCTTGATCAAGCGAATCTTGTCAGGAGCATTGCAGCCTCTAACATTCCATGATAAGGTTTTCATAATGATTAGGGAGGGGCAAATCCCATCTCTAAAAGTAGCAGTTTTGACTGGTTAGCTGCATTTCCAGCCAAGGAAATCCTTGCCTTGTTAAATTTATGACCCCTTTTCTTCTTTTCTCCTACTGATGGTTTGTTCTTAGCAGAAGGAATTTGCTCAACTATTCTAACATCAATTAGACCAAAAGAATATGAAAAGCCTAATTCATCCTCCTCCTCCGACTCTGAATGTGTTGTGTCTTTTGATTCAGATTCAATGCTGCCACTACTATCTTTTACCACTTCAAAGGTGACATCCAAGTTTCTTATTGGGGATATTTGGATATCTTTGAAGCCTTCCTCTTCAATAATCTCTAAACTGTCATTCAGCAAGGGCATTTCTGAATCTCTAAAGGCCTTTCCAAAATTTGGCCCCTATTTTGCTCAGATCTCAGTATTCATTTGTTCTGCTGCCACAAATTTAGAATGGCCATATCTACCTCTGGAGACCTCTATCACAGTGTTGGTATTCTTGGTATGATCCACTTGGCCAATCGGGTGTTCCACTTGTTTACCATCACCCCCAAGGCATAAAGCTCCCTCTAGGTGTTCTCCACTCTGCACTGGAGTTCCAAGAACCCTATGGTTTAACCCCTTTTGTGGTTGTCTATTCCCTTCCTGTGCCCATTCGTTGGCCAAAATATCATCAATGGTATCGTTAATACTATCTTGTGTCTTCCCATACGCATGTGAATCGAAAAAATTTATTGATGCTCTGTCAGCCATGAGGTTCTGTAGCTCTGAATATGCTGAAAATTTATCCTTCCTACATTCAGTGATTTGAATTAATTTATTGAAAATATGATTAGGCTCTCGGGCTTTGCCTATCCTAAAACTATCACCATCCTACTCTTGGTTTTCCTCTGTCTCAAACCCTTACGGGGCCTTCTCCCCCAACACCTCCACTCTCTGTTTCCACTCCCCAACTTTAGATTTAATAATTAGGGTATCAGGCAAGGGATGAACATCCTGCCATAAGATCAAAATCCTAGGGCATGTGGCCATATTTATTTCTACTATGTATTCTTTAACCTTCAGAAAGGTGCCTATATAGTTTTCGATAAGGGTTAGGGTTTCAAACCCCCAATATTCATGAGGTAGGTTTGGTAATGATACCCATATCAACAATTCTTTGATCTTATCCTTCTCTAGATCAAATTTTTTTTACCATTCCACTATGTATAAACCTTTACCTTCAATCATATATGGCCCGTTTTTCATAACCTATTCCTTGTCCTTTGGGGTTGGGGCTGTGACTACAATAAATCCATTAGCCATGGTTTTCAGAGTAAAAGCACATCCCCATTTTTTATAACACCTTGATCCCTAATTAAACTAAGTGATGGCCATTTACCCGCCCACTTCAGAAAAAAAGAATGGTTCTCTAGAAAGAAGATAGACTCACTCCAAGCGTTATTATTAATTGCAATAGTAGAAGCATTTGCAAATTCTATTCTAGGAAATACATCTTTTGGATTTTCCTCCATCCTCTCCAGTAGTTTAGGCCTCCAAAACTTTCCTTAGATCTGTCTGAAATCAAAAACCTGCATGGTCTCCTTTTTTTTTATCATTCTACATATTTCGATTATGTTTTAAAGCTGTGGCCATTTTCTCATAGGATTGTCCATTAGCCCAGGGTTTCTTGAAGTCGCGCGTAGGGTCTTGAAAGGAAAGGTTGTTTGGAAGGGATCGCTTCCACGAGTT
The DNA here is from genome assembly GCA_018584345.1 of Thuja plicata. Lineage (NCBI taxonomy): Eukaryota > Viridiplantae > Streptophyta > Pinopsida > Cupressales > Cupressaceae > Thuja > Thuja plicata. The sequence goes on from MU224579.1 coordinate 1,487,920, forward strand.
TGACCCATTTCCATTTCGAGCGTTCTCTAGGCTATAACTATAACTCAATCCTCAATGATTGATGAAGGGCCTTTGTTCTTTCTACATCCATGGCTGTTTCTTGTAGCCGTTGGGGCGAAATTTTTTGAATCTGCTAGCTCCCGCTCGCTCCCAGTCGCACTTCATTTTTTTTTTACATATGGTTTATCTATTTGTAATTATTAATTCCTTTATAATTCCCTCTATTCTCTCTCTGAATGAATATTTCATCTTTCATATCATTATGAGTTGGGTCTTCATTCTTTGCTTTTGAGAAAGGTATTTTGCATACAATGGAACTTGGTGACTGAATTCTTCGAATTCTAACATGGTATCAGATGTAGACGTCTAAAATCATCCTTATATTAATTTAATTAATATTCGCATAGCATTATAATTAATTTTAATTAATTATATTTTTATATTCTTCTATCTATTTAATTAAATATGATTCACCTTCTTTAGTATTTAAATTTAATTTAAATACCACCCCTTTAATGTATTAAATCTTATTTATATACATTTCCTTCATTAATCCCTTTTAAATAAATTTTTAATTTATTTATTCCTCCACATGACTTAATTCTACTAAACCATAATTAATCTAAATCTAATTTGGATTAAATTAATTTGAACCTAGATCCTAGCCTACCTCACATCACTCTCACCAAATAGACCTACTTACTAATTAACTAAGGTTAACTAAGCTAATTTATTGATTCCTACACATATTAGTCCTAATTATTTGCTCACACATGTGTGAGCAAATTTTCAAAAATTTACTTTTCCAAATAATCCTAATTTGGTGCCAATAAATTTTTTTACAACCTTGATGACACTCTCTTACACTTTCTAAAAGTGTTTTATTGGACAAAAACTCTTACACCTCTTACAAGATATTTCACATGTGTACTTTAAGTACACCTTGACCCATCACATCAAAAGTTGCTCACACATGTGTGAGCAAAGTTGGCCTCTTGCATAGCTTATGTGTCCCTCATGTGGCACCTATGTGGATGCCACATGAGCTCCACCTCATCCAAGCCCTCTCTCTCCTCCAAAACATCTATAAATAGAGGCCATTGTCAAGAGAAAATCATCTCTCATTTATGCATTGTTATCATGCTAGTTTAGATTTTGAATTTTATAGCTCATTTTTATGTTCACACTTTTAGTTCATTTAGAAATCACATCTTAGATAATCATGGAATGAATCTTAGTTCTTTGAATCTTACATCTTCATCTTAGTTTAGTTCTTGTATTTTCATCTTCATTGGTGAAGGCTTGAGACAAGTTCCTCATACTTGTTCTTGAGCTCTTCATCACATCCATTACGTGCGTTATAGTTTCAATCCATAACATGCATCTATAATCTAGTAGGATTCAAATATTGTGTTGGGGGAGCACACCCACATAATTATCTAAGAGCAAATCAACAAGGCCTTGGGTGCCCTTGTTCAGCTCATCGGAGGTTGTGATGGAATCACTTGTTATTTTTGTATTATACTTATTAGACATGTTAGCTTGTTTTAAATGATTTATATCTCTAACATTTGCATGTCTAAGCATGCTCCCAATAGGTAGGATTTCAGCACATACATTTTGGCATGCCCGGTGGGATTTCTTTGTGAATTGGCGAGGTTTTTAGGAGCTCTAGAATGGATATATGTGTAGGCGTCTTTTCTAACTGTGCCAATAGGTCATAGCGTGAGGCAAGCCAAGTAGTGGTAGATGGTGTAGCTGGTGGATTTATAGATGTAGAAGGTTTATCAGTAGCTTGGACAGTGACTATGGGTCTGCGTGTGGTAGCATTACAATCAACGACTTTAAGGATTATGGTGTTAACATGTGTTTCAGACTCTTCAATGCAGCCACAAAGAGCATCAAACCCAAAGATACCATTTTCTTCTAGACTCACACATGTTTGATCATCGCCTGTGATAGTATTGGTAGAGTAATCATATGGGATTGTGTTAGATGCATTTTTTTGATTGTGCGGTGGGAAGGGTTGATTGTAGACTTTAAGTTTCACATTAGATGAGGATGCATTCTGACCTTCAACTTTAATTTTTCCATCTTCAATAAGGTTTTGCACAAAGTGTCTGAGCTTCATGCATTTCTTGGTATCATGTCCTTTGATGTGATGATAATCACAATATTCATTATCTCTATACCATACGGGTTTGGGTTGATTCTCATCGAAAGGCTGAGTATTTGGATAGAGTATCATTCCTTGATCTGCAAGTTGTTTAAAGATCATGTCTAGGGGTTCTGCCAATGCTGTGAATTGTAATCATTACCGATTGTTGTCATTATTATTGTTGTTGTTTTTGTTTTTGTGAGGGAACAAATATGATTGGTTGCGTGGTTGTTGTTGATTTTTGTTCTGATACTGAATCTGATTGTTCTGATTTTGATTTTGATTTTGATTGTTGTTGCAATTCTGATTTTGATTCTGATTGTTATTGTGATTGTTTTGATTATTATTATTGGATGCTTGAATGGTTTGAACATGCTTGGCATCAGTCACTCCATCATTTACAACTCCTTTTTGTTTACTCCAGAATTTTCATTTATCATTGTTGAAAGGAATATAATGTTTGATGCTACCTCTTTGTAAAAGGTCATCTTCAATGTCTTTCCCTTTTTTGACAAGGGATTCAAAGGTGTCAGGTGAATCCATTTTCATTTTGAAAGACATCTCGAAGATCAAATTATTTGTGAAGATGTCAATTAAGTGACTATCAGGTATTTTCCATGGCATGCGATTTGCAATATGTCTCCATCATTGTAAGAAACTAGCAAAGGTTTCTCCATTCTTTTGTTTAGTATTGCACAAATCGCTGAGTGTTGCTTGATGCTAAATTTTATATGAATATTATCCAACAAACTTCTCTATGAGATCAAAGAAAGTAGATATTGATCCATAAGGAAGGGCCACGAACCATTCCAAAGTTGTGCCTCCAAGACTCCTAGTGAAGAGTCTTTTTAGGTAATTCTCATTATAGGCAACTTCTTGACATGAGATGTAAAATTCTTTGAGATGTTGTAGAGGACATGTTTCACCTTTATATTTCTCAAGTTTAGGCATCTCAAGGTTTGGGGAGAATGGTTGCATTGTGATAGACTTGTCAAATGGATAGGGACAAATCTCTTCAAAAGAAAACTCCTTTTTTCCCCCATTTTGTAAATCATGCACAAGATTTTTGAGTTCATTGAATTGTTGGGCTAAATCTGGAGCATTATTCGGAGGAAATGGTGGCACATAAGCTCCACCTCCTCCAAATTGTGTATCTGAAAACCCCATGGAGGTCATACCAACAATAGGAGGAGTTATATATTGATAAGCTCTAGATGTGTTGGTTACGGACGCCTTCATACCCATTGTTTGAAACATAGATGATGTAGGCAAAGGCATGGAAATCTGCCCTATGTTGTTGACATTAGCACTTGATCCTTGAGTAGTATTTGTTGTTGCGTGAGTGCTATTATATGCAGTAATGTTTGGCAAAACACTTAGGATCTGTTGAATTTGTTCTTGTGTCAATTGGGCTGATGATGTAGTTGTTGATACAGGTGCTGATGTAGGTATTGACGTGGTTTGTTCACTAACAACTCCTTTACTAGTATCACATGATGATGTATCATTTGAATTATAAGTCATGGATGCAGTAGTGGTAGTGGTGTCTTTAGTGATGTTTCAAGTAAGGAGCGACTCATCAAAGTTAGCGGGCACTATGATGCCATTTGAATAAGATTCAAGAATATTTCACCACTATTTTGATTAATGATTTTTTCAACCATTTCCAAGTTATATGGATCGCTAAGGAAGTCATTCACTTGGGTAGGTATTTCTTCTTGTTCCACTAACTCGGTTTCTTCAGGAACTTCCTTAGTTGTTACTTCAGTGCCTTGAAAGTATTGATGGGCAAAAGGATTCTCCTCATAGGTAGCGGTGTTGAGTGTTGCACGCCTCATGTTTCTAGCTTGGGATCGAGTGACTACCATACAATGGTGGACTTAGAGTAATGGAAGAAAAGAGGATGTAAGATTGAGATATGAAATGGAGTGGAGCAAAGATCTGATTCTTGATTGAATTGATTGGATTGGATTAGAGTGATTGGATAAGGATTGATAATTGATTAAGGATTGATTTTGATTTAAAGGTTTTTAGAACAAAACATAAGCATACCAAGACCTTGGGATGATACAAACACAAAAGGATTAAATGATATTTGTTCTACTTGAAGATGGACTTGTGATCTAAAGCAAAATAGGACATCACTAAGGGATTTAAATTACTTGAGACAGCCTGATGGTTTACAAGAAATGTTGTGTTTGTTTGAGGATGAAGGTCTGTAATACTTTGATTAAGGTCTTTCAACCTAAAAAGGATTGATTTGATTTGATGTAAAGAGGTTAGATCTAATGCTCCAAGAAAAGATTGATGTTTGATAATGATGAAAGAATTGAAGAATTGATTTTAGAAATAAGAGGGTTGTCTAATTGTATTTCTCAAGGGTGACAAAAGCATAGTTGATAGGATATTTGGGCATGAAATTGCAAATTTTGTTTTTGTACATGATTTTGTTGATTTTCTCACAATACTCGATTTCTTGCTTGATTGATGTGGAAATGTGTTGATATTCTTTGGATTTGCATGTAGTTTCTTTCTATTCTTGATAAACCAGAGGTGTTGGAAGCTTAAACTTCTTATGTTTCTTGGAATCGATCATGTCATACGGTGGAAAACTTGATTTTGACAGAGTGAATGAATGATTTAGGACAAATGGTTTTAGGGTCTCACAAAGAACCAAATTTTGAGTATTTTGATAGATTTTGAAGCTCACTATTTTCAAGTAGAGATGACAGTCTCAAATGCAGCCGGTGATATGCACAGATGGTGATCTATGTAGATGTTGATTCCAGAGCAGAGATGACAGACTGTTGTTAGGCCAGTGTCTTGAGATTTTGAATAGATTTTCGACTTCATTTTAATTTTTGACAGATTTGTTCAATGGAAAGAACCAATTTCAGCATACTCAAACCATAAAATAACCAACATAGGTCTTGAAAACAATCCGACAAGGGACAAAGCAACCTTGAGGGATACAAGCATGTGTGACAAATTTTGTTTGTTTGAATGTTCGTTTGTGTTTTGGATTTGTCAATGTTTTGCAAGCACTTCAAACACAAGTCTACCTAAGGAATTGGCTTTGAGTGAAATATTATAGACCCATTTCTTGGTAGTCCTTCGGCTCACATAGAAGTGTCACTCTAGAGAGATCACCCATGTTTTTACCCTTTTTCAGGTATTGTTGTCGTGCTATGAAGATCTCTTTCACAACAAAATACCCTAGGACACGTATGATGGGGATCTTGGGGGGAGATTCTTCCCTACCCTTGCACTATGATAAATCACCCTTCAAAGGTGATTCAAGAAGCTTCTATTCTTAGAGTGCTTAGTAAGGGTCTTCGTTCGATTATATCATCTATGTCCGCACAAGCACAATTCAGGCATATAGCCCCATAGAGCGTCTTGACAAAAGTGGTCACGTAAATGTGATTAAGACACGAGGCCACACTTAAGTTAGATGAGAGCTGAGTATAAGCTCAAATGTCAATTGAATCCCGAGGCTTTAACTCCAAAGAGTAAATTTGTTTAACGTGAGTTAGAGTGGTGTGGCTTACACCTCATTCTCACGTGGGTTGTTCTTGAGAGATTTTTTTCCGCAACTGGCAGGCCCATCTAAAGGATTAACTATAAAATATGGATTGGCGATAAAAATGGGTCTAGATTTCTGATTTCCCCTCAAGGGGAAAAGAGCATACTCTCCTACCCAATGTCATTTTCTCCCAAACACGAAAAATACTTTGTTCTTTCTAAAAATAAAGACTTATTTGCCTAAAACAAAATAAACATGTCTAGGTTTTTTATCTTCCCCCAAAGGAAGAGAGCATAATCCCTTAATTTTTATTTTGAATCACACAAATAAACCTCCTAATTAAATCTAGGTGCCTAATAAAAACATATGCTAAGAAAGCATGATCATTTGGTTAGAATTTTCAAGGCAACCTATAAGAACAAATATTAGTAGTTTTTGCTTGTTTTTCTTCTCCAATCGTCCTACAAACACACAAAGTTAGTAGTCTTTGATATTCTGTTTTCAAAAAACAATGCTGTAAAACTTTGAAAGATATCAGTAACCCTAAAACCTGTTGAAAAATTACAAACCACAGTGAAAAATGGTAGACGATAGAGTACAGCCATAAACGGTAAAGCCAAGGCGCAGACGATAATCTGTGAAAGGCAAAAACTGATACCTGTTAGGAAACTAGAAAGTTGTAGATGGGAGGTTAAAGGTGCAGAAGGCGGTTGAATCCTTACACAAACGATGAACAACAGACTGTTAGCAGAAAAATAGATTTAATAAACAAGCATTTTTAACTTTTTACCAATTTTGGCAGCATTTAACTCTTAAAAATTAAGACCCTGTCAGAAAACTGAGACTTAAAATCCCAAAAATCAATAAAAAAATGTTTCTAAACATGTTTAAATTAAATCTGGATTTTGATCTGTGGAGACGATTGTTGACAGGCGCAGACGGCAGTCTAGAAACGTGAATGACAAAAACAGTGCGAAGACAACTCTACGTAAAAAATTTCCAAAATGTTGAAAAACACAGAAAATACGTTAGAAATTTTGAAAATTAGGGATGTGGGTCCCACCGGGTGTGCCAAAAATGTATGCGTTGAAATCACTAAGAAGCATACTACAAAAACAACAAGTGATTCCATCACAACCTCTGATGAGCTAAACAAGGGCACCCAAGGCCTTATTGATTTTCTCTTAGAGAATTATGTGGGTGTGCTCTCCCAACACAATATTTAAATCCCACTAGATTAGAGATGCTTGCTATCGATTGAAACTATAATGCACCTAATGGATGTGATGAAGAGATCAAGAACAAGTATGAGGAACTTGTCTAACACGATATAAATCCCACTATCATCATCTAGTTAGGATTGCATTTTAGCTAGGTCATATTTTAATTTGCCTTTTGCTCTTGGCAAGGTTCTATTTATTCCCTATATCTAGTCGCCTAAGTGACTCTATTAGACCTATTTGATACACACAAAAATAGTGTCCTCATATGTCCCACTTTGCATTCATTCATTATGTTAATTTACTATTCACTAAGTTCATTCATTTACTTCATCCATTACTCATTATTCATTATAATTACATATAGTTCCATTTATTAATTATTTGTTATGTTCATTATCATAGTTGCATTATTAATCCGTTAAAATTATTCATTCATTTTAAGTCCATTTACACATTATTCATTTATCTACTATCACATTGTATCATTACATGTAATATACATCTACTTCTAATCATTTACACATATAACATATCACATATATGCATCCCATCCCTGCATCACAAATAGGTCAGCATAATCATATAAATTCATCTCATCCTGCATGTCAGTTATAAACATCATATAGAATCATATAACAAAAGTCCAATAGATCACCACACAAAGTCCATGTATATATATATAACACACACACATCAAGTGTCCCATAAATCATACAAAAATGTGTATCAAAAATGGCCTGAGAAGAATCATGGTGGTGGTTGTGATGGCCATGCACCCCTACTAAGATGCGGTGGTAACCCCACCAATCCCTATGAACCCCACCCTGTACTCTTGGTAGTTGCCCTCTCTAAGTATGCACGTTGTCGTAGTCCCTCTAGCATCGTGCCATGATAGAGTCCCATATAATATGTGGCCTCTCATCCCCTCCGACTAGCCTCCTACTATGTTGCAAAAGCATCTGCTAGCACTTGTCCAATCCCTCCAGTCCTGCCTGCCTAGCGAGCTATATCTCGCTCGGCTCTATAATCCTCTACCCGCCACCATGCTAGGTCCCGCTCTGCTGTCAAAGCTTCTATCTGAGCTAACATCTCTGTCAGATCCTCTCTTGCCCCCTCCTCCTGTCCCCCCATCCAAAACTCACCACTGTCCACTTGGGCCTATTATAAGTCTAGTGCCCTTTGAACATTGTCCCCGTGAGATATCTATGATGCTAACTCCCCCTGTACTTTGGTCAACTCTATCTGTAGACTGCCAGCTGTAGCATGGGCAGTGGCCAATAATCCCTATAACCGCAGGATCTCTGCATGTGCACTAATCTCAATCACCTAAGATGTCGCCAGTAAATCCTGTACTAGACCAAGCTCAGTCCATAGATTGTCCCGCTCCACCACTACTATATCATGTACATCCTGGGCTATGTGCCTAGCTAGTGGTCCTTGTCCTGGTGTCCCTTGTCTTGGTGGCTCCAGTGGCTCCTGTACCTATGGCCCCTGCCCCTGTGCATGTCCCTGTATGCCTGGGACCACTATTGGTTGCCTCCCTAAAGGTATCTCTACTTGTCCTCGTCACCTCTGAGCTACTACCCTAGGCCAGACTCTCCTCCCCCCAGCCCCTCCTCTATCCCCTCCCTCCTCATCATCATCATCCCCATCCTATCCTCCTCCATCCCCTCCCTCCCCAGGCTGCTCATTAGCCTGTACCACACCTAGCACTGTCAGTCTAATCGGCATGTGCACCACCCACCACTGTGCATATGCTGGGATGAATCCAACATCCTGTAATGACTCTCATGCCCTGATCCATGACACCTCTGTCATTCCCATCCATGACCCCCAAGCTATCCGCAAGTCCACTCCCATCCCCCAAATTTTGCTTAGCTCATGAGTAACTAAGGGATGTGGGAATCCATCTAGCACTACCTCCTGAATCTGGCTCATTTGTCTCCATACTCTCGATGAAATATACCTAGAAATCATATAAGATGTTTGTCTGATTAGCCAGCAATCAGTCTGTACAAATCTAAGATAATATGAGTCATAATACTCATCCTTCGCATATCCATCTTGTTGTGGGACCTGGTGTCCCCATACCTCATACCCTGCATATGGTGCCCAATGAATGTCACCCATCTCATCTAAAGTTCACCGCTAGTATCCAACAGAGTCTGTAGCCTCGTAGCTAATGGGTGGCCTATACCTGCACACAAACAACTCATAAGCATTTTTGGTCTCACATGTCCGGATTAGTCGTATAACAACAATATGTTCCCACACCCATACAAGTAGCAACGTGCATCCCGGTCCTAATTCCCTACCCTTACAGTAGCCGCACATGTGAAAATCATAGTAAATTTTTCCAAGGATAGTATACCCCTAGTAGTACTGGTCCTCATCCTCTACCATGCTGCTTAGCACTCGAGCCCAGCCAATCAAGAATCCCTTGCTTGCATGATCAGGCATCAGGCGTCCCCTAATTAGTTATGCCAGATATAGTGCCACCTGTCGCAACCGTGGTCATGCTGCCATCACTCCAGCCCATGAAATCCATTGTCATGAAGTTGATATATCCGCATATCTCATCCCAAAGGCTATCTCCATGTGAGACTCTGACCCCTAGAAGCAGTACTCAGGTATCAACCCCCGAAGTGACACTCTATAAATCTTCCACACATCGTGAAGGGTAATCATGGCTTCCCCTGTGGGGAAGTGAAAGCTCGATGTGGTACTATGCCACCTCTCGATCAGTGTTGACATGAGTGCATTATGCACTCTCAAATAGGGCTAGAGGTGCACATGTTGTAATCTGCATAGTGTCACAATCCCCCAATCCTCTACATACAGCTCATGCTCTAGCACCATCGTTGCTGGAAAGCACTCCCTCGCCCGGAAGGTAATAGTATCCTCCTGCATCCACCATGTTCATCTCAGATATTAGATAGCATTCTATGGCATCAAAAAATGCCCCTAGCCTGATCTGGGGCATCAAAAAATGCTCTTGGACCCTCGCCTGACTCTTCTTTTCCTCATTTTCCTCTGTTCTCGGGTCAATCGGCGGAGACATTGATTTACCCTCACAGATGACGGATTTCTTACTCCATCATCTCTGCCTTGTTTTTCCCCTCCCCTTTTCCCTCACAGACGATGATCGTGCGATCTCCGTCTGTGCAGACATCGATCACCGATCAGTCATCTGCGAAGACGACAACCTGACGATCACTGTCTGCGCAAATGGCGGTCAGACGACCGTCATCTGCGTTGCGGGCTGATTTGGAGTGCATTTTAGGCACCATAAATGCACTAAAAAATATTAAATGTGTAATCAACTAGGAGGCCTTCGACTACTCACCGGTGGTCCGGCGTCCGCGGGTCATTGATGGATCCTGACTCGCTCTCCAAGCTACACACTCTCGAACTGTTGCCATTGCTTCTCTCTTCTTCCATCTTTTTACTCTTTGTGAGTGACAATGACTTCTCTTTGGGCCCTGGTGGACTATTTATAGCCTCTTGGGGCCTGTTTCTTCCGTCCTTCTCCCCGTTTCCTGCTATGGTTCCCATTTTTCCTCTATTTCTTTTGGATACGCAATGCAATTGGTCTTCTTTCCCTCTTTTTCCTTCCTTTTTTAAGAAAAATTTATTAATTTTTTTTTTCTTATTATTTTCTTGAGGGGCACACCCCTCCACTCTCGTCGCCTTAGGTTTTCTTGACCTTTTTGGGGCATCTTATTTTCTTTTCTTTGACGTGACGCCACTTCTGACACCGCATCGAAGAGGGGCAAAATGTAGCCGTCGAAAATCGTACTTATATTAATTTAATTAGTATTTTCATAACATTATAATTAATTTTAATTAATTATATTTGTTATGTTCTTCTATCTATTTAATTAAATATGATTCACCTTCTTTAGTATTTAAATTTAATTTAAATACCATCCCCTTTAATGTATTAAATCTTATTTATATACATTTCCCTCATTAATCCCTTTTAAATAAATTTTTAATTTATTTACTCCTCCACATGACTTAATTCTAATAAACCATAATTAATCTAAATCTAATTTGGATTAAACTAATTTGAACCTAGATCCTACCCTACCTCACATCACTCTCACCAAATAAACCTACTTACTAATTAACTAAGGTTAATTAGGCTAATTTATTGATTCCTACACATATTAGTCCTAATTATTTGCTCACACATGTGTGAGCAAATTTTAAAAAATTCACTTTTCCAAATAATCCTAATTTGGTGCCAACAAGATTTCTTACAACCTTGATGACACTCTCTTACACTTTTTAAAGTGTTTTATTGGACAAAAACTCTTACACCTCTTACAAGATATTTCACATGTGTACTTTAAGTATACCTTGACCCATCACATCAAAAGTTGCTCACACATGTGTGAGAAAAGTTGGCCTCTTGCATGGCTTATGTGTCCCTCATGTGGCACCTATGTGGATGTCACATGAGCTCCACCTCATCCAAGCCCTCTCTCTCATCCAAAGAATTTATAAATAGAGGCCATTGTCAAGAGAAAAATCATCTCTCATTTGTGCATTGTTATCATGCTAGTTTAGATTTTAAATTTTATAGCTCATTTTCATGTTCATGCTTTAAGTTCATTTAGAAATCACATCGTAGATAATCATGGAATGAATCTTAGTTTCTTTGAATCTTACATCTTCATCTTAGCTTAGTTCTTGTATTTTCATCTTCATTGGTGAAGGCTTGAGACAAGTTCCTCATACTTGTTTTTGAGCTCTTCATCACATCCATTAGGTGCATTATAGTTTCAATCCATAACATGCATCTCTAATCTAGTGGGATTTAAATATTGTGTTGGGAGAGCACACCCACATAATTCTCTAAGAGCAAATCAACAAGGCCTTGGGTGCCCTTGTTCAACTCATCGGAGGTTGTGATGGAATCATTTGTTGTTTTTGTAGTATGTTTCTTAGACATGTTAGTTTATTTTAAATGATTTATATCTCTAATGTTTGCATGTCTGAGCATGCTCCCAACAGGTAGGATTTCAGCACATACATCAGAGTCTTGCTATTGCAGCCCGTTCTTAAGTTTTTTGAAGATTTTTTGGAGTGCTGAGGGTTTCAAGTTTTCATCATTTTTGTATGGATCCAGGGGGAGCTATTTTATGGAGTACTTTGGGCAAAAACCAACCTCACTGTTGCATTCAGATGTCCCAAAAACCCTTGTTTTTATATAAGACTCATCTAATTTGGACGCAGTTGAAATTTGAGCTCTCTTTTTTGCATGCATGACCCTGGCATGCTTTTCAAGGCAAAAAAAACACCTCGGTTTCCATGCCACCCCAAAATTCATGCCTTCAAACCGGCGGAGAATTTTTTTTCTTGGTACCTCTGCCAATTTTGGCCAAAATTTTGGTAGTTTTTCCATATTTAGCGGCATCGCTAGATTTAGTGGAGCTCCACCAGATTTAACAGGATCTGTTAGAGTAAAAAGGTATTTCTATGTTCACTTATTAATTAAATAATTATTGATTTAATTATTTAAGTCACCTTTTTATCTCCTGTTCACTTAAGCTAAACTTTAGGCATGCAATAATTAATTATTTATTAATTATTCATGCAACCTAGGTTTCTCCACCTTCTTGGTGTTTGATCTCCTTTATAAGGATTGATCTCTTTGTATTTTATTATTCCCTCTCTGAATGAATATTTTGTCTTTCAGAACATTCTTGTCTCCAAGCTTTGCTTTTGTAATAGGTTATTTTGCTTGTAGTGGATCTTGGTGGTTGAATTCTTTGAATTCTAACATGGTATCAGAGCCTTGTTGTTGCAGCCCGTTCTTGATTTTTAAAAGTTTTTGGAGCTCTGAGGGTTTTAAGTTCTTTTCAGTATTTTTTTGTGTAGATCTAGGGGAAATTTGTTTTTGGAGCACTTTGAGCACAAATCGACCTCACGGTTGAGCTCAAAATGCCCAAAAACCCCTATTTTAATATAAGGCACAACCTTTTTAGCCAAAAGTTGCATTTTGAGGCCAAATTTTTTTGCCTATTCTGTCTTGGCACAGAAATCGAGATTTTTTAAAAAAAAATCAATTTTATTGATTTTTGGCGTTAAAAATAACGCACCCAGTGCAAATAAAAGGCACCACCGTCATGCCATCATGCGACCACCGTGCGAGCACTATTGTCCCACCTTGGATGCTCTGCCACCGCGTGACTACCCATAGTGGGCTCACCTTGGAGGCTCCACCCTCGGGCCTTCCGCCCCCTGCGCCACCACCGATGCACTCAACCGGCACCTCCGGCCCTGCCACAAGAGAATGCTTCGTTGACACCTCTAGCCCCACCACCACTGACACGCTCCGCCCAGCGGGCTCTTAAGCCCCATGGGCCTTTAAAGCCCTTGGCTCACCAGCTACAGTCACATCCATGACCAAAGGATTGGAATTTAGCCCCCTACGCACGCCATACGCCCAGGGGCCAATATTTTTTTAAGCCCTAGGGGCTAAAACAATTTTTTTGAGCCCTCTTTTGACCTACAGTTGGTTTTTTGGCTCTATCTGGAGCAAACGGAGGCCGATTTTTGACTTCCATATACCAACGAAAAGCTCTTTTTGAGGCAAACATTTTTTGCGTAGATTATATTATCTCATTTTTTTTTGTCTAACTAGCCTTTTTTCCAGTCAAAGAGGGGACTTATTTTTAGCGCTTCTAGGCCTCTAGAATGAGAATACAAAATCTATTTTTTGCTCACGAACAGACATTAGAAAGCTCTTGAAGAGCTCTCTTCAGATCTGAGACTTATTTTTGGAGAAATCAATCAGGTATTTTACCCATTCTTTTTGAATTTTTTATTACATGTCTCTCCTTCTGATCCAATTGCAGATTCAACAAGAGTTAAGCTTCTCACTCATAATTTCTATTTATGGAAATCTCGTATGTCTAGGCTTCTCCGGTCATGCGGGCTATGGTCTTGTTTGGATTCCATTCAGCTAGTTTTGACTCATTCTTACGAAGTCATGCAACACAGGAACAAGATGGATGAGGCTCTAGGTGCAATTTTTTCGCATGTTTCAGACAATTTGCTCTTTCATCTTGATGATTGTGATACTCCTCTTTCTATGTGGGAGAAGTTTCAGACTCTCTTTGGAATAGTTAATGAGTTTAGGGCACTACAGATTGAGGAAAAATTGACTTCTTTGGGTCCTCATTCATTTTCTTCTATTCAGGATTTCTTGATGGAATTCATATCTATCAAATCTATATTACAGGGTTGTTGCAAGAATAAGATAAATACAAAGTGCATATACCTAATTCTTTCTAAGCTTCATGGTCCCTTTCAGATTTTTTATTCTACCTTCCATTCCACCATGGATGATTTGGGTCTATGATTTACCATGCCTACATTTGATACATCCTGTGATTGTTTGACTCGTGAGCAGGCCAAGATATTTCAACTTGATTCTTTCAAAGGATCACAAAACCATGCATTGGTAGCTCACCCATCTTTAGGTAAGCAAGAGCAGAAACATAAATCATCAACCAACGAGTCTAAGAAGGATTCTAGTTCTCAACACTCCTTTGTCTCACCTTCTCCTAAGGGGAAAAATGAAGACATGAATACCTAAGTGTGCTTATTGTAAAAGGGCACTCATGATGAGTCTCGTTGTTATGAGAAGAAGATAGATGGATATGCAAAGCAAATTTCTAATTTGAAAGCTCTTCTTTAGAAGAGAAACGTTGATATTCCTTCTTCTACTTCTCACGGGTCTTCTTCTTCATCATCACTTCAGGCAGATAGAAAGGACATAGGAAAGGGTCATGCATTATGTGAAATTGCTATACCTCCCTCTTCTAGATGGATACTGGATTCAAGTGCTTCACACCATATGGCATCTTCTCAGGATTTATTCTCTTCTTTTGAGGCTTCTCCTACCACACACATTTTGATGGGGAATAACACTATTATGACTATATGTGGGAAAGGTTCTATTGACATTGATGATGGTGCATTCCATGATGTACTATGTGTTTCATCTTTGTTCTCTAACCTTCTCTCTATCTATTAGATTACTCACAGTGGGACAGGGAGGACAGTTGAGTTTACTCCAGATTTAGTTTACATTAGAGATAGACAATATTATTGCTACAAGGACAGTTGATCACTCTTTCCACTTGTAATCCTTCTCTCATTTTGGTCCACCATCTCCATTGTTAGAGAATAGCTCTCCTTTTTCACAAGAGCCTATTGAGGTGAAGTTGGGTCACTTAAAATTATGTGTAGTTCCTGAGATCAGTGTTCTACCTTCTACACCTCCACCTCATGTTGAGTTTACATCTGTTCATTAGGATTCCTCTTCAGCTTTGTCAAACATTATCGTTCCATGCATTGAGCCACCTACTACAGTTATTGAGGACATATTCGAGGATATTCATCTCCTATGAGATGATAAATTTAGCACATCTATTGGCCCACCTTCATTGGAGATTCCATTAAAGGAGTCTTGTGCGTTCTCTTTTGAGAATCAACTAAGCCATCCAATCTCTCCTCACATTCAGGGGTTTCCTCTTCTTCGTCCAGCGCCTTTGTTTCTTCTGCAGTGGAACCACATTGGTTCGATCATCGACACATGGGTTCTATCATTCTGGGGGGCTTTGGAGCCTCGATCCTCTCTTATGGGGGGGTTGGTTGTACTTATGTTTTTGAGAGAGTCTCTTGAGCCATTATTTTTTAGCATGCTTTTTCCATCTCTTTTTGGAGTAGAGTTTTTCCCATGTGGTTTTCTCTATTTCTCCACTTTACAGATATTTGGTTGTGATTGGGTACCTGATCAAGCCTTCTTGCTAGGACCCAAATTTACTGCTTTTAGTAGTTGTTTCTAGGTTTTTAGCTTCTCCCTAAGTTTATCTTAAGGGGGGGTTGTTAGAGTAAAAGGGTATTTCTATGTTCACTTATTAATTAAATCATTGTTGATTTAATTATTTAAGTCACCTTTTTATCTCATGTTCACTTAAGCTAAAATTTAGGCATGCAATAATTAATTCTTTATTAATTATTCATTCAACCTAGGTTTCTCCAACTTCTTGGTGTTCGATCTCCTTTATAATGATTGATATCTTTGTATTTTATTATTCCCTCTCTGAATGAACATTTTGTCTTTTAGAACATTCTTGTCTCCAATATTTGCTTTTGTAACAGGTTATTTTGCATGCAGTGGATCTTGGTGGTTGAATTCTATGAATTCTAACATGATCACTTGGAGATCTTCTTGTTTTGGATCCCTCTTTGATTTTTTTTCTCGTATCTTGAGAAAATAGAGGCATTTTTTTCCAAACGAGATATGGCCGAAAAGTTGGTTCTGAGCCCGATCTGATTTTTTAGGTTTGGTTTTCTGATTTTGCTGTCTTGCAGGGATTTTTGCCAGTCAAAGTTAGGGTTCCTATTTTCACTCTGACAGCCATATCTTTCTCCTCTAGTCTCCATTTTTTGACTTCCACACATCGTTGGAAAGTTGGTTCTGTTCTCCTTCTTTGTATGGGTCTCATCATCAGAATCTGCTTGAGGTACATTTTATTCAAGTTTTTGCCTTTTGGCATTCTAGTGGATATCTTGGATGTTTCAGTTCGTGGGATCATTTTATTTGAATGGGATGACTCCTTTTTAACTATTATATATGTTCTTACAAATTTCTATCATTCCTCAACATTGTAGACATCTATTTCTGTAGCATTGGTTTTTTGCAAACACACTGAGATAAAGTGTCATCATTGCATGATTGGGATCTTGCACGTTTTGTGCATGTTTGTACTCACACTACATAATAAAGTGTCATGGAGGGGTTTGATATACCTTTGTCAAGTGAGTGTTCCTTCCATGACATTAGCCTCATTGTGTGTGTCCAGAGATTGATCATCCTCGACACCATCCTTTGTATGTGCTTGTACTTTCTTCAACATGCAATTATTTTTGGCAGCCTCTTTTAGTGTACCTGTCATACCTCTTCATGCTCAAAATTATGGGGGGTATTTCCAATTGGTTCTAATGCTTCCTTGGTTCGATGGAGTGAGTTATGTATTTAGTATTTGTTTGTATGTAATAGGCAGATGTAATGGCTGGGTGTTGTAACACCCCAAAACTAGAACCTTACAATTCTAATAAATTTTGGTGCATTTTCTCAAATTCTCCTTCCTAATTGACTTTAATTGACTTGGTCTCAAATGCAGAAAACCTGAATTTGCATAAATCTCACATTATATTTAATTCCTAAATTATCAAGGTTTATTA
>MU224579.1:1505146-1515935 GCA_018584345.1 Thuja plicata
CAAAAGGAATTAAAAGAATTATTTGCTTATTTGAGTGAATTATCCTCAAAAGGAATTCCATAATTCCATATGAAAAGCCACTCATGTGGCAATAATTCATTCTTTTAATTGAATAATTCTTTCAAAAATTGTCTCACCTTCCTCCATGGAGATGAAGAGTCAGTTGTTTCTTTCCAAGAAACTCTTCATCCTCTTTCCAGGTTCTTCTATATTATGGACTTCATTTTCTTCATTTGAGAGGGGCAATTGGAGAGCATCTAAACTATAGTTAATTTTTGTCTTTATTTTCTCACTTTTCAAGCTTTGTTGCATAATTAGCTTAGTGTCATTTAGATTAATAACATGTTGCATCTTAATGTAGTTTTGTTTACATATCTAATAGCTTAATTCTATCATCTTTTCAAGCTTTCTAGATTAAAATATGCATTTCAACTCTTTAATTAAAATGGAATTTCTCATATAGAGTAGTTTCCATTTCAATATCTATCATGCTTTAAAATCCTCCATTTTAGAAACGGTCATGGTTGTTGGCTCTCATTCTGAGAGTAAATTTGACACCCCAGCTAAATAGGAGGCAACAGGTCGATTCAATCAAATTTGTGAAATGGAAAATTCATGTTCATCTTTGCAAATTCAATGATTAAGCAATGACCATGTTGCGTTTGTGCCTGATTTAGAGGTCACTTTCAAGCACACACATTTTGGCGCCCACCATGGGGCAGAAAAAATGATTTCTAACTTCACTCTCAAAATTTTTTGACAGAAATTTGAACTCTGTCGTGCGTCCGTACATCACTGGTATGGAATATCGCGCAAAATTTTAGATCGAGTTGCGCAAAGTTTTTCCCCCAGTAGCATTCTCTCATGTGAGGAAACACTCTCTCGCATAGGTCCCCACACTTTCTTGCACAGGTCCCCGCACTTTCTCACATGCAGCGATATACTTTCTCGCGCGAAGTTTTACAGACAGTCATTAAATTTTTAGATTCTGCAATTTATTGTTATCATTTTTTGACATTTACTTTCTGCGGTTGATTTCATGTTTCTGATTTCTGCTACAGCATAACAGTGGTCTGCAGGTCGCTTGTCAAAGATCATGAAAACTTGCTAACGGTTTTCTTGCAGAACGGTTGTCAAAGACATTAAAAATGTTGTGCTTGTTTACTGTTTTTCATTCACATAGTTTAAATAGGGTTTTGTTAAAATTTCTTAAGGGTCCTGATAGAAAAGTAGGGGAATAGGCTCTTCATTATATGGAAGTGATGCCCGTGGATGAAACCGAGACCTAGATGTTGCTAGAATGATGGATACCTGGCGAAGCAGAGCAAGGTAGTGGATTTTTAACACATCTACTTGTTAGGGGATTATGCTCTTCTCTCTTTGAGAGAATCAGAAACCCAAAGGCTTATGGATTTGGTGGAGTGAAGATAGATAGGTGATGAATATGTATTTCATGTTTAGGTAAGGTGAAGAGGTAGAGAAGTATGCTCTTCTCTCTTTGAGAGAATCAGAAAATTGGACCCTTGAATCCAAGCCAAGTTTGTGTCACCTTTAGAGGGCCTGTCGGAAGTTGAACCTTCGAGAACGACCCAAGTGAGTACACACCTATTGCCGGTGATTCCACCTCACTATAATAAAGTCTGCTTTGTTGAGTCCAAAGACTCCAAAGCCATGGTAACTTCTTTCTCATGATTCTGACTTTCATCTTGAGAAAGCCTTGTTTGTTGTACCGAGCGGTGCCACTCCCAGCCCTACTTGTAGGGGTGTATGACTTTCAAGTGTTGGTGTGGCTGCAAGGCCCCAGCTCTGTATCAAAGGCATCAAAGGTTATTGTGAATGGAAGCCCACTAAAAACTCTCTTAGTTAGATGCCTACCCAAATTACCTCTGAAAGAAGACATAATCTGTGCGCAGGGAGGGGGAAGAATCTCTCCCTTATATTCTTGACATAGGTATGCACCTGGATGCTTGAAGTGGTATATGACGTTGGACCCTACTTTAAGGGTAACCTTCAAACATATATACTTAGTCCTTCAAAACACAAAAAACACGGGTGCCCTCTCGGGGGTGACACTATTGTGTGAGGTGCACACATACGCATAAGACAGCGGGGCATAGATTTTGTCTTCTCTACCATTTTTTTGTAGGGATAACTAAGTGTTTGTTTTGAGTCTTAAACTGTCCAATCATGATCAAACAAAGACTCCCATGATTCTGCCAAGTTGCTTTGTCCTTGGTAGAATCGTTTACGACTATTGCTTGTGTCACTATTGCTTGATTGAAACTTTGTGCTTGTTAACGAGTGCTTGTCACCTTCAAACTAAGATTGTTGATCTGTATTATCATAAAAATGCCCTGAATCTAGAAATTCTATCAGAGAACAGTCCTGACTGTGTCTCTAAATCTGGTTTTTGTCTCAAAAACTGAGTCTATTTATCAAAACTTGGATTTTTCTCACACGAGATTTCAGAAACTGAGCACTTCCTCGCACGAGCTTGCATTTCCTTGAGCGCAGTTGAGCACTTCCTCGCATGAAACAATACTTTCTCATGCAAATCTGTACCTTGGTGTCCTAAAATAGTGAGTTATTTCCCGTTGACTGGTGAGTTTTTTGCCTAATCTGACTTTTGTCTGGGATTTGATTGCCTGTTTCCCTGTTGTCTGCAGTCTGAAACTGGTTGTTTCAAGTTGCAAACTGACCGATTCTTACTCAAACTTTTCTTGTCTCTTTGTTCTCTATCATACCTTTCTATGCTTTTGTAGCTTGTGACGCAATAGACACATCTCGACTATTCTAGCCATACTCTTGACGATTCATGCCGGGTGCATCTCACATCTTGGTTGTTCTAGCCTATTACCTCCTTTTTGTTATTTCTAGAGACAGATTTCTGAGTTGGATCCTAATTTTTCTCTCATTTCATCTTTGTCTATGCTTGTTATGACTAGAAGCAGCAATATATTTCCCATTCGTGATTTCAGAATAGGTAGAAGTAAACCTCGTAATCAAGGAAAAGGTCATTCTAAACCCATTGTTCAATCTGATAGTCAAGAGGGATCCTCACGTTCCTCCTCCCCATTCAGTATAGATCTAAGTCTGAATCAGAAACCAGTGTTCCAATTGTGCTCTAATACTTTGTTTCAAGATCAACACAATCCATTTCTTTCAGATCAACAAAGCTTCAGAAAGTCACCTATGTGGGTTGACCTTATTAACAATCCTCATTTCCTTAGTGATCCTTTTGAACATATCAATCCTTTTGATCCTATCAACCCCTTTGATCTGAGAAGAGTTACATTGACCAGGAGTTCTCAACTTGATACTCACACTCATATTGAAGCGGGGCACACGACACAATCTCACATTAACGACATGGAAACTCCTTTTGATTACTTACAAGGTTAATATAGCAGGGTCAATGACCAATCTCAAAATGATTAGGTTCAACAAGAAGAGCAACATCACCATCGCCCTCCTCCATATGACCAGGGTCGAGATCAGAGTCAAAGCATTTATGAGATTCTTGGTAATGATGATGAGCCAATAACTCAAAATGACATAGATGCTGCAAAATCTAATAAATCTCTCATCAAGATGATGGAAATACTCCTTGGGGAAGATAAAGAGAAATATTTTCTAGATTTGGCAAAACAAGGAGTTAATCTACCCCCAAACTTCCAAGTGGAAAAACTTGTGGCTAAAGAAGAAGAGACTGAGACTGCCAAATTGCATAAGGTAATTCAAGATATGCAAAATCAAATTAGCCAACTTATGAAGGACAAGGACAAACCCGCACAACAATTCACGATGGAGAGCATCTGTCCTTTTCCTTTTGATAGGAGTCTTCATATGCCACCTTTTCCCAAAGGTGTGGAACTCCCTAAGTATGATAAGTATCTGGGTACCACTGAACCTCGGGATCATTTGAGAGAATTTGGGGCCCTATCTATGGATTTTATTCATGATCAAACCTATTTGATGCGTCTCTTTCCCCAAAGTTTGGGTGGACCGGCCATGGAGTGGTTTTCTCGACTACCCACCAGCATCAAGACATTTGATGAGATTGAAAATCTCTTTATACAACATTATTCTCACAACATACAACATCCCATCAACATCAGGGACCTTTTCAATCTCAAGAAAAGACAAGGGGAGCCATTCCTGACATTTCTCCAGAGATGGAGACAACTTTGCACAAAGTATCCTCGTAAAATACCCGAATCTGAGAAACTCAATATCTTCTTGGACAATCTCACTCCTGATTTTGGGTATCAAGTACAACTTCAAGGTCCCCTTAATTTGACAGCATGATAAAGCAAGTTGTGAGGATAGAGGCATTTATGGTTAAGAAAGGTGAATTGACTTTGTATAAAGACAACAAACAAGGTTCCTCCTCTTCCAACAAAGATAAAGGGAAGTTTGTCAACAAGAATAGGGACGTTGTGAATGATGGAGTGGTTGATAATGTAACCCCAGCTCCTTCAAAAATGGTCTTCAATCTCACCTCTGGTATACAAGTGACCAAAGCTGTTGAAAAGGCTACAACAAATACTCAACCGCCTTCTAGATTCTCTGGCAACAAACCTTGGGCCCCTCGACCCAAGCGTGAATTTACTTCCTTGGGAGAACCGCTTGATGTGGTTTTCAAGACTTTGGTGCAAAATTAGATTCTCACTCCTTTGGAAAAACATCTATATGATCTGCAACCATGACCCCATTGGTGGAATGACAATGCATATTGTGACTATCACCAAAACAAGGGTCATAAGGCTGCTACTTGTCTTCATTTGTGTCATAAAGTCCAAGATTTGATTGATAACGAGGTCATTATTGTGGAAAATCATAATAAGAATTTGGATCACCAAGCATTTAAAAATCCCTTTCCTCGTCACGAGAAAGGTGAGTCTTCCAACGCTAATAACTATAATGCCAAGGTTAACTACGCACATGCCACTTATGACAATGCCATCAACATGATTGAACGTGTGGAAGTGGAGTATCGTAATGTGATTACTACCAAGGGGAGCGAGGATGCTCCTAATCCTATGACCCCGTTTGTCTTGAGAGGCCCTGGGTCTCACTCATCTAAATCTAAAACATCTTAGGATTGCGCAAACATTGTTACTAGATCCCGCGCTAAGAGCACTATCAAGGGTCCTGACCCTCCTGCTACTACATCAGCACCGAAACAAACTATGGATAAAGCTATTTTTGGCTCCGCCAACAAGACTACAAAAGTGGTCCCCACACCTTCTAATGTTGGTTATAGCATTCTAGACCAGCTACAAAGAACCAATGCTCAAATAACCATCTTTGAGCTATTGAAGATCTCGCCTGCTCACAGGCAGATTCTGGATAAAGCCCTCGCAGAGGCTAACGTCCCCAAAAAATCAATCTGGATCAGTTTCAATACATGGTGAATCACTTGACTTCACCACACTATTTGTCCTTCTTAGAAGAAGATGATCACTCAATTAGTCACCCGCATAACACTCCTTTGCATATAGAGGTCATGATTGGCAAACAACTAGTTTGTTGCATCCTTATTGATAATGGTGTTGGTCTCAATATTTGCTCTGCTCACTTTCTCGCTTAGCTAAGTTATGATGAAGATTGCATAGATTCCTGCAAGAGAATTACTATCAAGGCCTATGATAGAGAAGAAAGAAAGTCTAAAGGTTTAGTTGTGCTACACATTTGGGTTGGACCGGTTGAAAGAGATGTCACATGTCAGGTGTTGGACCTTCCTCTTGCTTATAACATCCTGTTGGGAAGACCGTGGATCCATGAAATGCAAGCGATTCCCTCTACATATCATCAGTGCATTAAGTTTCCTTTCCAAAGCGCAGAGGTGACAATTCCTGCTAGTATGGGCTCTTCTTGTAATGCGCTCACACAGTCAACTGATAGTCTTGTTTTGACTAATAGAGAATACACAGAATTCTGTGATGCCAAGCTTAGAGACATGGAACATAATTTGAAAATCAAAGACATAGGCATGGGGGGGTATCAAATAGAACCTGTGCTATCATTAGCAGCTCTACCTCCATCTCCTCGTTCTTATGGGAGACCTTCTGAGAACTATAAATCTTCTACTTCTCCCCTTGAAATAGTTTATGATGGTGTCTTTGTACGAGTTTCAACACAACTAGAAGATGAAGATGAGGAAAGAGCTATTAAAGATTGGCTTTGCAAGGGAAAGGATATATCTGAACAGACTGCCCCAGCTCGTGAACTAAATCCCAATAGTAAAGGTCTTAAAATTATGAAACACTTTGGCTACAAAGGGAGTGGCCCGATAGGGGTGAATGGTAATGGGTTGATTGAACCTATTAAAGTTACGGGTCAAAAGACCAAAGATAAAATTGGTTTAGGCTTCAAGAAGATCTCGTTCCATTTAGGGATTAACAAATTTGTGCCAAAATTGGATCCTTCACCAGAACCTGAAGGCACAGCTACAGTTGACACAATAGAGGAAAGCTCCAACAAGGATTGCTTTCCTTATCCCATTCCTCCAGACTTGGCATCATTCTTTGCTGAGCCAGATAATTTTGTGCCACATGCCAGTACAGTCGAGACTGACAGCGATTCTGATAAAACCACTCCATTTGATGCATTAACCTATGAACAATGGAAAGTGTTACAAGATCCTAGTTTCCAAGGTGAATGATACATACCACCAGAGTTTCAAGAGCAATTGGCACAAGAATAGGTTGGTGTTGCAAGAACTCCCAAACCTTCATGGTGCAAACATCCCAGTTAGAGTTTGGACACAGATTCCCATGAATATGAGTTTGACAGTCTTCTCGACATAGGTGAAGGGACTAGTGAAAGATCTAATGAGTCTGATTACATGAATGTTAACATGGCTTCTACTACAGTCACTAGGAGTCAGAAGGATTCGAATACACCTTTGGATGAGATCGCTCTAGGTCTCAACTTACTAGTCAACGCTTTTGATGACTATACCACGAATGCACTTGAACCCGGCACTTCTCTCTCACTCCAACATCCCGAGCTAATAGACTAGAATTCCCCTTCCTCATCCAATGAAGTCCTTACATTCCATAATGATTATGCTCTAGCCTGCTATCTTCACACTGTTGAACCTGTAACATCCTCCACTAGTGAAGAAAGTGTCAACATGACCGAGGCTGATATCAAGTATCTTAGTCATAAAATCAAAAGAAGAAAAAATAGGCGCTATGATGGTGAAAACCACATTGTGGCAGTGTCAGAGCCAAAAAATTAAAAATAATAGACGTATTCGAAGGTGAAAACCTCTCTGAGGCACTTGAGGATGAGATACTTGATGCACTTCTAAGTCATTTCTAGGAACGCTCATCGGTGCTAATTGAGCCAACTCAGCCGGTAAATCTGGGTACAAAAGAACATCCACACATTATTCATGTGGCCAAATTATTATCTACAGAAGAACTCAAAGAATTCACATACTTCTTCAAGGAAAAAAAGATAAACTTTGCATGGACATACTCTGATATGCCGCATGTAGATCCTAATATCATCATGCATCACTTGTAAATAGCTCCAGGTGTAAAACCAGTCAAGCAAAAACTTAGAAAGATGCATCCACATGTGGCTCTACTTGTCAAGGCAGAGTTGGAGAAACTTCTAAAAGTTGGGTTCATCAGAGCCATTGATTATGCATAATGGATCTCCAACATAGTTCCAGTGTCGAAGCATGACAAATCTATTAGGGTCTGCACAGACTTTAGGGACTTAAATAAGGCATGTCCAAAAAATGATTTTCCACTACCCAACATCGATATGATTGTGGATATGACAGCAGGATACGACAATGTACTCTCTAATGGACGACTTCTCTGGGTATAACCAAATCAAAATAGCACCATAGGACCAAGAAAAGACTGCTTTTACTTGTGCACAGGATACTTTCTGCTAGAATGTTATGCCTTTTGGTCTTAAGAATGTTGGAGCCACATATCAGAGAGCAGTCACTACCATATTTCATGACATGATGCACAAAACAATGGAGGACTATGTGGATGACACCCTTGCTAAAAGTATGGACAGGAAGGCACATCTTACTGATCTAGGCCCTATACTATATTGTATGGAAAAATTTAGACTGCGTCTTAACCCTAATAAATGTGAATTTGGAGTAACTTTGAGAAAATTGCTTGGTTATATCATCTCTGTGAAAGGAATCATGGTGGATCCTGCAAAGATGCAAGCTATCATGGAAATGCCCCCACCTCGCAATATTAGACAAATTAGAGGTCTTCAAGGTTGGCTTCAATCTATCCGACGCTTCATCTCACAACTAGTTGACAAATCACAACCATTTAAAAAAACTCTACACAAAGGTGTGACCTATGAATGGAACAAAGAATGTGAACAAGGCTTTCAACAAATCAAGCAATATCTGGCCAATCCACCTATATTAATGCCTCCTATTCATGGGAAGCCATTAATCTTATATATCTCAGCTATAGAAACATCTCTGGGTGCCCTATTGGCTCAAGAAGATCAAAATAATAAGGAAAGAGCCATCTATTACATCATCAGAACATTGGTCTCTTATGAAATGAATTATTATATCATTGAGAAAGCTTGCTTAGCGGTGGTGTTTTCTTCCCAGAAGTTACAACATTACATGCTTGCTCACACTACAAGGCTAATTGCAAAAAATGATCCATTAAAGTACTTACTCAGTAAAGCTACCCTCACAGGTAAACTAGTTAAATGGGTCATGCTCCTTAGTGAATTTTATATTGAATATATCGAGAGAAAATCTATCAAAGGGAAAGCAATTGCAGATCAATTGGTTGAGGCACCTATTACAGATCATCAACCATTAAGGATCAAATTCCCAGATGAGTCCATCATGCTTCTCACACATCAGTCACGGACCATGTTCTTTGATGGATCATTCACCCAGCAGGGGTTAGGCGTCAGAATCTTGTTCATTACACCTCAGCGATATCCATTACCAAAGGCCTACAAAATGATGTTTCATTGCACCAATAACACTGCTGAGTACAAATCTTTGATTAATGGATTAAATATCGCTATTGAATGGTGTGTCAATGAGTTGAAGGTCTTTGGAGATTCATAGTTGGTTATTAATCAGGTGAATGACATCTATCAAACAAAAGACGAAAAATTGGTGCCTTATAAGAAGATGGTTATAAGAAGATGGTTGATGATCTTAAGAAATACTTTGCACATGTTACTTTCCAACAAATTCCAAGGGCAGATAATAAAGCAGCCGATGTCATGGCTACTCTGGCTTCCATGTTACAAATGCCAGAAAATGACTTCAGACATGAATTCCTAGTGGAGACGTTATGCCATCCTGCCTATAATGCTCTTGAATCCCGGATGATCTGTTCAGTCATTGGACATGACTCATCTTACTACCATCATATATACTCCTACCTTCGTGACCAGATCATTCTGGACACTTACACCTGAAATGAGAAATGTCACTTAATCTGCAGTGCTTCACGGTTTGTCATCGTAGCTAACAACTTATATAGACGAGGTCTAGACAATACCCTCCTTAGGTGTTTAGAACTTGATGAGTCTAAGCGTGCGTTAGTAGAGGTTCATGAAGGCATCTATGGATCTCACTCAAACAGTCTGACACTAGCTCGTAAACTTATTAGAGCTGGTTACTATTGCTCGGATATGGAGAAAGAAGCTGTACAATTTGCTAAATCTTGCAAACAATGCCAGCTTCATGGAAATTTGATCCATGCCCCTACCAAAGAGCTCATTCCTTTTGTCAGATTTTGGCCATTTCAGCAATGGGCCTTTGACTTAGTGGTTCAGATATATTCGTCTTCTTCAAGGGGACATAAATACATCATCACTGCTACGGACTATTTCACCAAGTGGGTCAAGGTAGTGCCTCTTATTATAGTTGATGGAAAGTCTGTGGCTATGTTTATATTGAATTACATCATCTGTAGATATGGTGTACCCTCATCAATAATCACTGACAATGGGGGGAAATTCAAGAAAAAGGATCTGACACAATTATGCACTAAATTCAGAATCATTCAGCACTAGTCTTATATCTATCATCCATAGGGTAATGGACAGGCGAAAACTTCAAATAAGACCATCCTGGAGATCTTACATTGTATAGTACACAAATCTAGACAAGAATGGCATCTCCAGATTAATCGAGATTTATGGGCTTATCGCACCAGTATACATACACCAACAGGGGCTACCCCCTTTTCTCTAGTTTATGGTGTCGATGCAGTGCTTCCTATTGAGGTTGAGATTCCTACCTTGCAAGTCTCTTTGAAGGGCCTCATTACTGATGATGATATCAGAATATCTCGGCTACAAGAGCTTGAACTACTAGATGAACGTTGAAAAGTGGCGTTCGATCATCTCCGAGCATATTAGAAAAGAATATCTAAGAGTTACAACAAGAAGGTCAGACCAAGAGAATTCCAATTGGGTGATCTCCTCCTGAGAGAGAACCCCAAGAATCAACAACAGCGAGTCCAAAAAGGAAAATTTGAACCGAACTGGCTTGGTCCATATGTTATCACTGTAGTATTTGGGTCTGGCGCTTACTAGCTCTCCACCATAGAGGGTGAACAACTCAAAGAGCCTATCAACACTCTTCATCTAAAGAAGTTCTACAGTTAAGATGTCTTATGAATGCTCATGTACATACTCTATTATGAGAAAATCCTAAAAATTGCAAAATGTCCTAAAAAAATGATCATCTTAGTGAAAACCTGGCAAACAGGCGCTTTGATGTATCTATTATCCTAGTGAAAAC
>MU224579.1:1540775-1635534 GCA_018584345.1 Thuja plicata
CTTATGCAGATCCAAATCATTAAATAACAAGTTTTACCCAATAACTGAAAATTCAGGAATATATTTGTATTTGAAACTGATATAGAATTTCTTCACAACAGTAATTTAAGCTTTCAGATTACACAAAACTCAATATAGAGTTTGAACAGTAACACAACAAAGATTAACTCTTGAGGGTTTCGTCCCAAGACCATGTAGAGCTTGAACAACAGCATACAACAGCAAAGGTGGTCTCTTGGGGGTTCCGTCCCAAGTTCCGAAACGTGCACAAAGGCAAACCAAAATATAAAAACATAACCAAAAAACCTAGCAGAATCTTCTATATATAGCTACTTGGGGTGGTTCATTAACTTGTCGTGCAAGGCAAGTAAACAATCTGATTTGGCCCCTTTCTAGAAGTTGGTAGAAGATACAAAACAAAAATAAAACAAAACAATAATCTAATTTTCTTCTAGGAGACAACTGCCATAACAAGACAAAACAAATCTAATTTCCTACTAGGAGACAACTGTCACTACAAGACAAAATTGGGCTTCTTCAAGAAGTTGGTGATTTTTACTAGAAACTTCAAGACCAAAATCTGATTCTTTGCTTCCTACACAAGATAAGACTGCTCAGCTGGCAGCAATTTGATCTTTTCTTGATCTTTCTGGAAGAAGACGAAGCTTCATAGTTGGCAGCCTCCAGGCCAGGTGGCCTCAACTTTATGGGTTCATTACAAAGCACCACTATGAGAAGAAGGTGGAGTCAACTCAATGCCCAAATGCTTGGCAATTTTGCTTTGATTGCTTATTGCACTCTACGGCACCAAGATAATCCAGCATTACATCCGGGTGGCAGGTTGTAGTTTCATTCTGAGAAGAAATTTCGCCATGTTATCCTTGATTTGGATCACGTAGAGTCTATGCCTTCCCCCCTTCATGGTGTGTTGCTACAGTTTGGGCACTCTTGGTATGGTGTGAATCTGGCATTATGCCCTTTCCACTATCATCTCAAAGCTTTTCATACCTCCCTCTTTTGCTCAGCATTTAATTTAAAAGTTAAAACCAAATTAATGGTTTTTTATTTTAAATTAATCCAATCACGATGGCAAGATTGTTTTTTCTCATCTTTAGAGATTCCCTATACCTTTTGATCAAACAAAAGGTCATATTTTTAATGCTAATTACTTATTCTTCAGCTTAACAGTAGAAATGCCCATACCCTACTGAGGTGCCAAAGTTTGCTGTAAATTATCAACCATTTTCAGCGGGTACAAAAGGGGGCAAGTGGAAAGGATCTTTAGCCACTTCTTTCCACTTATCAAACTTAAAGGTCATAGTATAAGTATTATTAAATTACATGGCATTGATAGCCACTTCTTTCCACTTATCAAACTTAAAGGTCATAGTATAAGTATTATTAAATTACATGGCATTGACAGTTACATAATGTGGCCAAATTGTAAATGAAATTTAATCAGCTGGGTTTAAAATGAAAAAAAATGTGGCATAATCATTTGAATCTCAAAATACATATGATGTTTGTAATTGCCGAGAAAAACTAAATTTGTTATTTCATGTCAAATATATTATTGTGTTGTGTAAAGATAAATTTTAAAAATAAACACAACACAAAAAAAGGCCAATCACAAAAATATAATGTAGGGGGAAAGATTTATTTTACTGTTTACCTAAGAAGGTTTTGTAAAGACCAAATGGTTGCTCCTTTAAAGAGTAGCTGTGCAGCTGTTAAGCATAACCTACTGTTTGAGGGTTCATCATGTGGAGAAGATGGACCATTGATTGTTTGTTTTAGAAACAAGGTATAATGTTGCCACAAGGTAATGGTAAGTTATTTTCTCTATATTTATCTAGTGATTGCACTGAAATCCTGAATCCTTGAACAAAAAACATTTCCTGCTTCTCTAAGCTCAGCTGTCTATCCTTGGCACATACATTTCTAAAATAGAGTGTTAGAACATCAGGACATTGTAATTAATATATATTTTGAAGGAAATTTGGTTGCATGAATGTTGGGTTCCGTCAAGCTTAATATACCTGAAATGCCACTTAATGGCTCTATTGTGAGAACCTCCATATCTTGTAATTGCACAATATACAACCAACAAGTTAATAATAGCTTTCAGAAAATCAGAATGCCATATTTTATTATCTTGGTGTTGTATAAGATTTGACTATGATCAGGACTCATGATTTAGATGATTGAAGAATCTTACAATAGCAGATGGACAAACAACATAGGCTGCCAAGAGCATGATAATTGCTATTCCAATGAGAAATCAAACACAAATATGCAGAGTGATCAAATGTCAATATAGCTCATTAGCTCAAGTGTGAGCATGACATGAGAATATATAGGATATACTCAAGGAGTCTGAACTAATGACTACAAGGTGAGACACTAAGGAGACCAAGTGATCAACAACTTGTTACAAATTGAAGATTCTATCCAACATTGTGATACATATGGGCAAGAAAAAATGCCTTTCAATTAATGACACGTATGTGTAGCATGATACCTACCCAAGTCAAACACTTGCACAAGTTAACTCCTACCTAAGAAAGCTTATCATATGTGATGGATAAATGAATGATTAATGCATAGTTCAAAAGCTTGCCAAAAGCAAAAACTCACTAAGGCCCGGAAAAAGAACTTGACAAAAACTCGGCAACATAAAAATTTGCATAAATTTAGTTAGTAGTGCATTTTTCTTGCAAAATTCAAGGAGGAGATGCATCCAATGAATTAGTAAATGTGTAAACAGAAGAAACAAGCCGAGTCTAGATATATTTGATTGATTTAAATGCAAATTGGGTACAAAGTGGCATCCACATGTGGAATGTTGATGGTTGGTAGCCTAATAGTCTGAAGCAAAATTAAAATAGCAAATTGTTTTTGTAAAACTACAAGTAAATACAACATCAAAACATTTTACATCCTCCTCTTCCCAACTCTAGTAAAATCTAGGGGAGAGGTAGAGGGTCTAGTCTCAGGAGTCCGTTGTGGCTGCGCCTCCTCGGTCAGCATGACTGGCTGTGGCTCGACAACTATCCTGGATGTAGATGCTGCTGGCTCTGGCAATGACTCCTCAACCTCCTCAACGTCATCTAGTATGAATCACCCCTCCTCCATATTCTGCCTCTTCAAAATCATAGATTTCATCTTCTGTAAACAATGGAGGCTGCTCCTGTGATGTCCAATCACTGTAAGGATCTATATCATCCAAATCAATTGGACTTGCTGTTGTTTCCTCTATCTTCCTTGTGTGCAAACAAATATTATATTGCACAAAGACAAGGTCACTGCAGCGTTTCTGAGCTAACTTGTTCTTCTTCTTTGTGTGGATGGCCTCAAAGAAGCTTCAATTGTGCTCACAATTGGATGAACTACAAGGCTGGCCTAAGATTCAGAGGGCAATTTTTTGCAGATTTGGGGTATTTCCACCCCATTTTTGCCACCAAGCATCCTCAAAATAAAATATTGAAGAGTTAGAAAGCAAGATGGAAACATATTTTAATTTTTAATCTACTTATCATGCATGTGAAAGACTCCAAAATCCCAAATATTATACTCGAGGTTTAAGTGTTTCTTCCTCTCTTGGTCAACCTTGAAGAGAATAGATTACCACTTGCATTCTGGTAAATTTTTCAATTCAGACACAATGATGTCTCTCACCTCAAGCTCAAGTGTCATCCTTCGAATGCATGCAGTGAGGCCCTTCATGTCCTCTCCATTGGGATCTGAGTAGGAATCCTTGAAGTATCTTGATGCATGAATGGGTTGGTGGAGTTGATTGTTCCACATCCTATTAGAATTTCCCATATGGGATTAAATTTGAGGCTATCCCCCTTGTAGTAAATTTTGATAGACTCCTTGGTCCTATCCATGGCCTCATAAAGATACTCTATTGGGGTATGATTGCTATCTACCAAGCGGAGAACTCTAACCAAGGGCTCCAACATCTACAATTGAAAAATACAACAAGTAAATCGATCAGATTTCCACAATCCATTGAATTAGAGCTGAGTTTCTGGTTTTTGATTGTGTGTATTTTTTAGCATAAAAAATACACACAATCAAAAACCAGAAACTCAGCTTTAAATACAACAAGATCAATCATTAAAGTTACAAATTAATAATGAAAGACTTGAATACAAAATAATTAACTATTCAAGTTTTGAAGTTACCTTCACAATCTTTGTTGCTATTTGTGCAAATAGGTTGTCGAAGTTAATTTATGCAACGCTCTCCTTGAGGCTTCTTCGGATTAGTTGAGTCTATCCGTGCTTGACTCACAAACATTTGCTTCAAATCGTTTGAACTAAAAATACTTTGCAACGTTAAGAAAATCGTTGCAAACTTTGTGACACTTGATCTTACCAACTCTTTCCTTTGGGTGTGTTCTCTCATCAAGCGAAGATACCAAGGGTGATTGCAGATGTATTTTGTGATCCTCCTTGTATCCTCTACAACTAGTGTCACCCAATCTAGTTTGCCTATGTCCTCCAAAAGAAGGTCAAGGACATGTGCTACACAAGGGGTCCAAAAAAGTGTGTTGTTTTTCTTTTGGAGGATTCTACTAGCTGCCACATATGTTGCTGCATTATCAGTTATTATTTGCACCACATTGTCAACTTCCACCTCCAGGGTCACTTGCTCCAACATTAGAGGTACAATTTCAACAATTTTGACCTTGTTGGAGTCATCGACTGATTTCAAGAACACCACATTATTCTTGCAAGCAACCAAATTATTAATGATGGTGCGGTTTTTTGCCATCTGTCCACCCATCAAAAAGAATAATGCAGCCATATTTTTTCTATTCCTTTCTTTGCTCTTCCACCACTTCTTTTACCCTATCAACTGCATTTGTGAGCAACCTACAAGTACGAAGTGAAATTAACTTTAAGTACACAATTTTGATAAAAAAATTAGCTTAAATTCAACAATAAATAGTAATTACTATAAATAAAAATAAAAGAACATAAATTTAGTCCACATTCTAAAAAACTCAATGTAATTTATCAAAATTAAATGTAAAACATTTAGAAACTTAAACAGTTGGACTAACCTCCTACTCAAGGCTACACGAGAAGACATTTTGTAGCCTTTCCTGCAACAGTCAATGCAGTAACCAAATTAAGCCAAATGGAATGTCTGCCACATTAAAAGCGATGTTGTTGAAGTACCACAAGTCAGCACAAGCAATGTTTGTACGTTCACACACCTCCCTATTCCAACTAGTTGCCTCAAATGACGGTTGTGCTCCAGGTGTGTTTCTGTGAACAAAATAATCACCTATAGATTGTGGCACTGGTGAACCCCAAAGAACCAGACAAAATGTAGACCTTTAATGGTTACCAATTATCTAAACCCCAATATTGAAAGGCAACATTTAAACATTATCAAACAGTCAAGTCATAAGAAAATTATATTTGATAATGTACTAAATTATTAATCATTATATGTCATGCCCCTATAAAGCATTTCATTTGCTGGCCGACCCACACTTCATTTTGCTGGCCAACCCACCTTGGCAATTTAAAATAAATAAATTTGCATTTATTTTAAGGAGCCGATCCTCCTTGAACGCAAAAATAATAATATAAAGAGTGGCATCGTGATAATGTGCATGCATCATTAATACAAGTAGAGCAATGAATTAAAAAAGGCAGAAGGTAGCAATAAATCATTAGGCAGTGATTAATATGAAAAAAGAAAATGACCTTTATAGCAGCGATTAGAAATAATTATGAAGAGTTTAGGAGCAGCAATTGATATATAATAAGCAGTGATTCATTTGCTATGGAGTAGAAAATGGTATCAAGAAGGAAGCTAATGTGTATTAAAAGGAGGTGCAATTCATTATGTGCAGCGATTATATTATGAAAGCCACTGAACCATTCATTAAGAACACCAATCATAATTATTGTTAGAGCAGTGATCAAGGTTGTGTTAATGTTTTGGCCTTTACGACAAAGATCAACGCATTGGACAAAGTGGCAATAAAATAATTAATATATTGGATATATTATTGATATATTTAATTATGATAAAATCAGTTGGATAATAATAATAAATATAAAAGGTTATATTTATTATTAAGGATTGATTTTAATAATTAAATGTGGATCAAATAATATAAAAGAATATATTATTATTACGGACCCAAGTCGGCCAACTTGGGAGGCCAAGAGTTTATCTTAATAAGCTCATATATTAGAGCGACTTGGAGAAGGTAAGAAGCAACCAAAAACATAGTGTTGCCTTCTTCCTTCAGCAAGATCTTTGGATGAGCAAATTTACGGAGCAAAATTACAATTGCTTATTCTTAATCATTTTCATCCTCTACTTGAGTGATT
The DNA here is from genome assembly GCA_018584345.1 of Thuja plicata. Taxonomy (NCBI): domain Eukaryota; kingdom Viridiplantae; phylum Streptophyta; class Pinopsida; order Cupressales; family Cupressaceae; genus Thuja; species Thuja plicata. The sequence continues at coordinate 1,547,141 of MU224579.1, forward strand.
TATTTCAGATCACTTAGAAGCGAAATTCAAGGTTCAAATTGGAAGAAGAGCAAATCCATAGAGCGAACTAGAGCAGATATTGAAGTCCGAACTATACCAATCTGTAGCAGACCTTGATAGTGAATTAAAGAGCAGATTGGAGGCTACTAAGAGCAGAAAAACTAGGGTAGAATTCAAGGACAATTTAAGCAGCCCTAAAGGTCGACGTAGGGCAGAATTAGAGCACCCTAAAAGGGCGAATTAAGGCAGATCAAGAAGGGCAAACTAGGGCAAATTGGAGCAGCCCTAGAAGAGCGAATTGAAGACCTTCAAGAGCTGATTCATAACAGTCATTGAGGACAACATTGAGGGACTAATTTGAAGAATCCAAAGTGCAGATTTGAAGCCAACAAAAGGATAAATTCAGACCTTCAAATCCGGGTATTATCTTTCTTTACTTGAGAATATTTATTATATCCCGTGTCATAGTTTTTGAAAGACCTCTATAGATTGTATATTCCTTGCTATAATCTGAAAACATTAACAGGTTGAAGGTTTTCTTTGTTAGCAAAAGACACATAGTTATGAAAGGTTGCCTCTCATCACAATAGGTGTGTTCATTCATGAAGTCACTCTTCTTGGGAATATATATTAAGAAGTTGTGAAGTGCATTTGAGGGGCCCATGGGGAATAGGGATTTTATTAGACTTACATTTGCAATGGGTAGATAAAAGGGAAGATCATCAAAGAAAGGTTGAAAGCATAATTATAAGAAGAGTTTATAGAAGAATTGTAAGAAGAGTATATTAAAGAGGAATATATATATAAGGGAAATGTATATGCAGATATAGAGGAATATGCTGATGCAAATTGAGAAGGAAAGCATATGTAGACTTAAAGGAGAAGTATAAAGAGAAGGCATAGTTTGAAGGTGTGAATAAAGAATTAATGGAGAAGAAAATAATGAAGTGACTCGTTCAAAATGCAAAAGTTATGGAGGATTGTGACTCTTCCAAAGGGTTTTAATTATGAAAGGTTGTGACTCTTTCAAAGGTCAGAAATGATTAAGGGTTGTGGCTCTGCCAAAGGGTGGTAATTGTGAAAGGTTGTGACCATTGCAAAGAGCAAACATGATGAAGAGGTGTGACTCTCCCCCACATTGGAAGATATAAAGGGGAGAAGGTTTCATTTGAGTAGGACATCGAAGGGAGATCAATTTAGGGAATAATATATTATTATCAAAGACAACAACGAAAAGTGGTGACTCAATTCTTGTGAAAGGTGGTGACCCTTCCACCAATAAAGTATAAAGGAGATTTCATTCCAAGCATTGAAGGGGCACTTCTCAATCCTCACTCATGAATCCATCCAAACAAATCCTTCATCCGTGAATCATTAATCCCTCAAGAAATCAAGTAAACAATCATCAATTATATTGTCACTTTCAATCATCTAATCAACAATTACTTAATCATAACTCACCAATTCCTCAAATCATCAAATCAAAGGAATTCATTTAATCAATTAATCATTCAGATGAATATCTGTCATTCAACAATATTCGAATCAGCGAGCGATCTTTTTTCAAGGCACATCAATCCTCCTAAGAAAGAAATCAATGTACAGCAATCCTTCAAATCATCGAACCATCAAGAAGAACAATCAATTCCTTCAAGGAAACATCGAACTTCTCAGCTGTTTTCATAATCAATAAAATGAAACCAGCATACGTGATAATAGCTTAGTTACCGATTCGGGTGCGGATACCGATGCGGATGCGAGATGCGGATGCGTGAAATTTTTTTTTAGGGGGATGCGGATGCGTTTGGATGCGTGTGTATATATATATATATATATATATATATATTGTGTAATATTATATTTAATGAATTCTCATACATTTGAAATATATTGTAACATTAATAAAATGTATATTATAATATATATAAAATAATTAAATATAAATATAAATAACAACATACTAAATAAAATAATTAAATATAAATATAAATAATTAAATAATAATATATATCAAATAATTAAATATAAATAATTAACTAATAATATATATCAAATAATTAAATATAAATAATTAAATAATAATATATATGAGCAGCGAGGAATATGATTATTACCTTATTCCATATCGAAGCAATATCTCTGTCTATCGAAGCAATATGCACAGCTGTAATATCTCCACAGGCATAAGGTAATATTTTAACCTGATTCACAGCTGTGCATAAGGTAACAGCATATTTTAATTTTTTTTGAGTAGCCGCGCATCCACAGGCATCCACCCCGCATCCGCTCCAGCTTCCGCATCCGCCCGCATCCGCTCCCGCATCCGCTCCCGCATCCAGCCTCTAGGAGCCCGCATCGGTAACTAGGGATAATAGTAAGGTGCATTAGAAATACTTGGAAATAATGAGTAATATATATTTTTTCTGTTATTATATGTTTTCATTCTTGCTAAAATGTTTTAATACATGCACAATGAAGTAGAAGGTCCCTTTAATACTTTGATCCAACCAACCATCCCGTTATGGGGTGAAGGAGGAAATATATGATAAGAAGGCAGCAGCATTGACACTCCCATCAAGTACTCCAACCCTTGTGGTGGGGCCAAGAGGCCGAATGACTGGGTGCTCATTCCGTGCTCTTGGGCTTGATCGGAAAGGATAGGCTCCAGGCATCTTATATGATTCTCCATGGGATTCCAAGTGTGGATTGGTTGGCAAGGAAAGCTATTGATTGAAACCCATTGGGCTCTCAAAGAGGATGAATGAGGAAACATGGATAGGGGGTGCAGGTACAAGCATCCCACGAGGTAGACCACTCTATGTTGGATGTCCAAGGTGCCTACCACTTGGGGCCAAGAGAGATGGTATATCCGCTCTTGGGCTTAGGGTAAAGATTGCTTTGGGTCAATCCTATCATTCTCCTTCATTCAAACTCTATTGTGATTGGACCTATCTAATGAATTATGATAACTATATGTATTTGTATTAATGTGTGATTATCAACCCTAAAGAAAATAATTGAGATTTATGAACCACACACAGTTTAATATGGTTGCATGACTCAAACCAGGGTTTATCTTGTAAAACAACATTTTTAAATAAAAAAATATACTACCAGTACCAACTATCTTGAATTTCTTATTTGAATGGAATTTGTGATTTTAAGGCAAGATTTGGGGCAATCCCAAAAGGGGACATTACATTATATAAATTGGAAAAAGATTACATTAAATAAGTTGGAAAAAGACTATGTACATGTAATTTTAATCAACATTTGGGATCACACTGCAGATCGCAAGTGTTATTAGAAACATTGATGAAAGTTAGAAGTCCAAATTTTTTTTTTCAGAAGCTTTTTAAGTCTAGCTTATGATTTGTAAAATACTCATTTTCCTTACCTTATAAATTATAAGTTTTATCAGAGCCTGGTCTCTGAAATGCTATTATTCTTTGACATTGCACTTGCAGAATTACATGTGTGCTTGTGTGTTGGGTTTGATTTTTATAAGTTGCTTATTTGAGGGATCTTTTGTGGCCCATTTCTTTTGGAAAAGAAAGTGCATACCTTAATAGAAAAGGAGAATATCTGTGTTCCACAGGGATGTGTCCCCGGTGTTAAGTTTTCTAGAACCAGAATAACATAAATAAATTAATAATTAATAGGTAAATAAAAAACACATAAACACCTGAGACACAGAGATTTATCCTGGGAAATCCCTCCTACTCGAGGGAAAAACCCAGCCACACTCAGACATAGATCCTTTTATTGAATAATCAAGAGATGAATACAAAGCTTCACAAGCTTTTTAAGTCTTCACAACCAACTTTCTTAAAAATGACCAAACTGCAATTGGGAGAGCTACAGAAATAATAAATAACACACCCACAATATTGTATTGCTGAGCAATACACTTTAACTATCTCTGACCAAAACCGCTTCAGATGTTAACACGGCAAATGAATCACAAAACACTTCAGACATTATGCGATGCACAGATAATACCAAGAAAATCAGATCCTCAACTTTTGCTCTCCAATCACAGCATGTCATAGATGGACGGTAGATGCACATATAATAATAACCGAGAATAATATCAATCAAGAAAGTCTGCAGAACAATATGCAACAAAGGCTCTCTGTCTTCAATAATGGTATGTCCTCTGAATTAATTACCATTCTCATCACAACCCGCAGTTCACTCAAGAATAGTCTAACATTTGGAAATAAAGAGAGACAACGAACAGTCAGCCGTTACAACACATTGCCGTTTCATATCATAGAGAATCAAAAACCTGATGCTAAAATCATGTGCACAACAGTTACAAAAATGCTGGCTTTTCGATGACCAAAGGTAACACAGACATAAGACTCTTGGCTTACCAAAAGTCACGTACAAACAGTCTCTTTGAAGTCCAAAAATCACACACGCACATGATTTTTTAATGACACTTCAAACATCCTTAGAGTTTCTCCCGAACATACAGGAACTTCAATAATTAACAAAACTGATAGAAGAATATCTTTCAGCCAGCGAGCATAGAAGCAACCATCGCAGGTAGAGAAACAACCATCGCAGGTAGAAATGATTTCTCCTGCAGCTATAAAACATTAACACTCCTTAGCAAAGGAGAAATTATTTGCAGATATATGTCATCCAGATATTAACACAGACATAAGTCTCTTGGCTTACCAAAGTCACGCGCAAAGAGTCTCTTTGAAGTCCAAAAATCATGCACGCACATGACTTTTTTAATGACACTTCGAATATCCTTAGAGTTTCTCCAGCGAGCATAGAAGCATAGAACATAAAAAATCAAGCACGCACATGATTGATAGAAGGATATCTTTCAGCCAGCGAGCATAGAAGCAATCATCGCAGGTAGAGAAACAACCATCGCAAGTAAAAATGATTTTTCCTGCAGCTATAAAACATTAACACCCGGTCCTTGAACACAGCCAAAATGAAACCGAGGCAACAAAATTCATGCACATATGTAGCTTGATAAACTGTGAACAGGTTTTGGGTGTACTTGAGAGGATTTCCTTGATATTGACGGAGCCTTTTCCAATATGAATTCATTCCATTCTTCTGAGGTCACATGTAACTTGTCAATGTATGCTAGGACTTGAAGTGAGAGTTGCCGCAACAAGATGAGGTGCAAAGCATAGAGAGCTCTAAGCAAGATGCAGTTTACGACCATGAGGCTTTGTTAAAGGAGGTGTGAAGCAGAGAGTGGAAAAGTGAGCTTACAAATTTGATGGTGGGCAAGGTGCAGGGTCTGCTTTTGCCGGAACAAATCATGGCCACCAATTCAGGATGGTTATCTCTAGGGCCTCCTGTTTAAGAAATCCTACACTTTCTTCAAGCTGTACTATCAACAATCCAGAGTGATAAAAAACCCAAGCTGATTTAAGAATCAACATTGTATGGAGCACAATGGGGGGAAGATAGTTTTCACAAGGAATTGGAGTATGGTATGTGGGAGAGAGAGTGGTCAGTCGGCTTAGGAATTCCTCACTGGTCAAGTGGCCAGTTAACTTAGGAATTCTTCACTGGTGTAACCAATGTTGGCATTTGGCAGCTGTAGCATTCTCACAACTCTAACCCAGGACTTGCAAAATAATGTCTTTTCTGATACCATCCACATAAAAGCACTTATGAAATAGTTCCTTTGAGATCATAGCACTGGAGGATGATTGTTGACTCTTGAGAGATCCCATGAAAGGGTGGGGAAGGTTGCAGAAGCCAGGGATGGAGGAAGGGGAAAGAAGAAGAAATTTTGAGATAGGGATGGACTGAGAGGAGGAAAAGAAAGATTGCCATCAGACAAGAATGACAGTACATGCAATAGGCATTTGAGTAGTGATTGTACATAATGTTCTTCTGGATGTATGTGGATTTGTGTTTGGCAGCCCCTACATGATGAGCAGAAAGTGGTTTATTACTCCACAACAAACAAGTACCACCTCATCAAGGGTGAAAAAGATTCATGTTGTTTGCTTATAAAGGTAAGGAGCAGCCAAGAGCGGTCCTGATTCTTCATGGGGAAAGGATGTTGAATGGAAGCACAAGGATTGTTACCTTGGAGAAGTCGAATGTTGATCAAGTTCCTCCTTGTTCAAGCTTTTTGATATTCTATCATACCAACAATGGAAGACAACGATTTTCCAGATTTTGGTTGATTTTCCTGTTGTGGTGTAAGGTGAGATGGCAGCCATATCATTAGTGAAGAGTCCTGGTAGTTTTGGGGGACCAAAAGCCTCTGATTTGGGGAGATATGATTTGTAGATGGATCTGGTACTGATTTAGACTCCATGCCAATGATGATCACAGCTTGGAGGACATGTGTATTGTATGTTTAGAAACATGACTCTAATGGCACCAAAGTCTGAATATTTTTATATTAGGATTCTTCTTCCAAAAGTATGCAATTTCAAAAAAAAAAACACACCTTGTTTTGAGTCCACATGCAAAAGTAATGGCTCCTGGAAGTTGGAGGACAAAAATTGCACAAAAGGGATTTTTGTTTTTGTCAAGGGGCAGTTTTGTAATTACCTCTGTTGGAAATAGGTAGTTTTGCTCTGGAGCAAGAAAACATCTTGTGGATTTCCAAATTCTTCTGTTTTCTGATTTCTAGTGACATTTGGACTTCTGAATGGTATTCAAAAGCATAAATATGCTATTGTGAATGAAAATAAACATAATTTTTCGGGAATTGTTGGGGATCTTAGTTCTAGGGTGTATTCAAAATTGAGTTCATAGCTGTGATTATCTGTGTAGGCTAATTAGAATGGTGAGAGCCTATGTCAGTCATGTTAGGGGCTAATTTCATAGTGAATCAGGCTGTCTGTGTGCTCAAGTGGCCTAATATTGTAATTAACTTGAAGCTGCGGTTTTTAAGTGAGTAATTGTCTTACACAGTTTGCGAACTTATGAGTACTCTTTGAGTTGCCGAGTACTCTGCTTTCTTTTGGCTGGGCAGGTTTCTACAATTTCAACTCTGGCGTTTTTATAGACATGAAAATTGGGGTAAAAATGCCGAAGCAGATGAAACGTTGGTTAAAACACATTTTTCACACATTTTTGCTATAAAACCATGCATTTTTTCTTTTGAGATGTCAATTTTTAATTTTGTACATTTTGTAATTGAATTTTGCAAAAAAATAAAAATGTTTCTTTAACAAATTTTATTTTTTAGTACTTCTAAGTTGCCAAGTTTTTGTTGAGTTGAAAATTTTGGGCTTGCTATGTACTCTCTCAGTCCAAGTCTGTGAACTATGGTCCTGCATTTTACTGGAGTTTTCCCCCATGTGGGTTTCTCTATGGTCAATCCTTTTTCTTCATTTCCATATGATTTTCTTGCCCTTGTTCATGTTTGCAGTGTAGTTTAGCATGTAGCATTGATCTCCATTTCTTAAAATCTGTATTTTGGAAAGTATTGCATGGTTTTAACTTTTAACCATCTCACTTTATAAATCACCTGCATTCACTAAGTGATTAGTGAGGTACTTATTTTGCAGAAACAATGGAAAAGTGATGTGTTTATGACTGTTGAAGCAGCGAAAGAGTGAGTCTGAAGAGGTTTGAAGCTTCTAGTTTGGTGTCTCTGTGTTTAGAGTTAATCTTGTTGTTTCTTGTATTCATATCCCATTAACAAGGGATTTTTGTTGGCTTTCTTGCTGGTAATTGCTGGGCTGCATTAAAATGTCAAATTCCATATAGTGTCTGCCTCATTTGGTTATCTATTTTCTACAATATGGTCTCCACTATTAGTTGATTGATTATGGGATTTTCTGTGTTCTCTGGTTTAGCATACTCTAGTATTGTTTCATAATTCATTAAGTACCGTCTTCACTCTTTACTGTTAACTCTTGGGAAATATGTCACTTTATCCATAGTAACAAGGCTTTACTGAACCTCAAGGATGCTGAAACTTGAATTTTGTGCAAGGTCCAAAATAATTGAATTGAATCTTACATTTAGGCAAAACTGAGCTTGATGTTGGAGAAAATGCTTCTGACGTGTTTAAGTATCCTGCCTTGGGAAACTTTTATGGTTTTACCCTAACTATATGTACTTCCCTGTTTTCGATTCCTATCTGTTTGTCTATTGGGACAGATAATGAGCTGGCTACTGGAAATTATAATTTGTAATGAAAACAGTCTACTGCCATTTTTCCACCAACAAAGGTGTAGAAATCTGACAGTCCTACTGCTTATTTTTGATTTCTTGTCTGTTGAGGAAATTCTGAAAGCCCGAGTACCTTTCAAATAGAAGCATTTAAAAATAAAAATAGAACTTGACTGCTTGTTTTTTAAACTGTATGGTTTCCTTATAACCATTAAATGGGAACCAATTATATTATAATTGGTCTGATTTTTGCAGGATGAGGAAGATGAATTCGACAAAGTTGCAGTTGGCAGGGAAGATGCAGGTGAACAAACTTATATGAAAGAGATTATGGATACTGGTCCCAAAATAAACTCCCATAATGCCCTACCGAGCTCATTGACTGAATTGAAAAGCACTGGGAGGGATCCTCGTGCAAACCATTATGCTGCAAGGGCTAGGCTTGAAGAAGACGATGAGGAGGCTGTTGCTGCACATCCTGACTCAGAGATGGTTGATAAGCTTAACTTAGGGAACAAGGAAGAGTGTACCAAATTGAGTGATGTAAAGGAAAATAGTGAGCTTATGCAATCTAATAATGGAACTGAAAAGGAAAATGTAACTGGTAATCGTCTACCTATGGAGGAGATAAAACCTAAAACAGTTTTGACGTCCATCATAAAGGGTAAGAAAAGGCAAACAGAAGTTCAACAAGACATAAAAAATGAATCTCCACCTTTGGAAGAGGCAGGCAGCGGACTAGAAACATGTTGTCCAATGGATGATTCTAGCACAGAGAAGCCCAAGAAACGAGTGAGATTTGACCCTGGAATTAACGGGGATCCTGCTGGACAGTTAGAAAAGAAGCATGATTTGATCAAGGTTGTGAACTCGAGAAAAAGGTCTTTTGTAAGAGGAGTTGGATTGTCTAGTTCAGTACAGAATGGCTATAATAGGATACCTGATTATATTCGGAACCCCTCTAAATATATACACTATACATTAGATTGGTCAAATGGGGACGATGACATGATAAATATGCAAGCTTTTAATGAATTCTCCAAGCTTGTGAAGCCATCTGCATCTGCAGAGATGGGAGAGTCCGCTGAGCTACCAAAATCAGTTACTTTCATTCCCAGAAAAAAAACATTGTGCACTAATCAAACAAGAGAAGATTCAAATACTAGAAAAAATAATCAGTCTGCAGTTGAAGGCTCTAGTGAAAATTCTAATCAGCCAGCGATTTTCTCATTAGGTATTGCTGCAGGCCAATCAACAGAAACTGAATCACCTACTCTGGGCAACGATGAAGGTGAATCTGAGAAAATTGATACCATCAACAAGAATTCTAGACTAAATAAAGGAACACGACAATACAGGGCAAAACCGGACTCGGATGAAGAAACAGATGTTTGAGCAGAGATTAGAGACTGTGCTAAATTTGCAGTGCATATTCGTTATAAAGGTGTATGTTATAATTTTGCAACCAAAAGTGTAATGCTGCTATGCGTTTTTATGGTGTACAGGATATCTTAATTTTTCTGTTTGTTTTGGGATGTCACCTTTGTTGTTCTCGTTGTTAAAACCTTGGAAATTGTGGCATCATTTTTGTCTTCCAATGAAGTGGATTGGTTTCCCATTTCCACGGTATGTCCACGCTGTCACGGTATGTGTGCCCAATCATAGCATTGTCTAGAAATCTTAAAGCATAAAACAATATGGAATACATATGACATTAAAAAGAACATTGGGTGATTGTTGTTTCCATTTCCTTAATTTCTCCCAGACATTTTTTTATAACCTTTATAAATGGAGTAAAAACACAATCAATCTTCTTCTCATCTTATAGCATAACAGTAATGGTAAATTCTTTTTTCGCTGCTATGGAATGAAAATTGTTTCCAGAGAATTACCCTTTGAATCTATTCAGCGTTTTGCCAGGATGGCAGTGTCTTACTATTGTAGTGGCAAAGGAATCTCCATTGCAGCAGATACATTTTAGGCACAGCTCTTCCTTGATGTATTTGGGGATGGTGTACTGCTATAAATAGGTGCGATTTGAATTGTTCAGAGTTATTTGGGTCTGATTTTTTTGATTGCAATTGTCAATAAGTTTGGACAATGCAGTGTGTCTTTCTCTTGGACTAAATCAAATTGCTAGTGCAGTTGATTCTTTGGATTGGGAAACAGTGTTACTGGCAATTGATTACAACACCATTGTCACTTCTTTTTGTACTTTTGATTGTAGATTCAAAGTCAATCTAGGAGTCATGAACATTTCTGAGTTGATCCAGAGATCTGTTCTCATCATTGACCACTGAAATGCAAAATGGGTCCCTACTTTATCACTACGGGGGAGACTTTCAGGTCCTAAGGCATGGAGTCTAATGGATGTTTCTAGCATAGAGAAACCCAAAAGGAGGACAGGTGTTGAAGTCGTAGGAGCATAGCATTGTTGATGAGGGTTTTGCACACCACCAACACAGAATAAAATATACCAGGTATATCCTATTCTCTCTTGAACAAGGAATTATCAGGTGCTATTGGATTTCTAAGTTGCTGGTTCTGATTTGGGTTCAAAATTGGTTCAATTTTTTTTTGGGTGGGTTCGAATTCGGTTCGTCTGTACAAAAACATATGCTATATATGTATGTGAGCAATTTTTTGAATCACAAACAGTAAGGAGACAGACATTAGTATGAGCATTATATCAAAAGCATGATAAAGAATTAGATAAAAGCATGAAACAATGACTCAAGAGTGTCTCATTGCTCTTTATTCCTAAAGACCTATTAGATTTAGCTCTCAGCTGCAATTAAGCTCATAGGTGACAACCTAGGAAATAAGAAATGAAGCTATGATGATGATCTATATGCTAAAATGGATGTACGATTAAACTAAATAGACGAAGAACAATGTAATTGATATATGAATTGAACTAAGCTAAGCATGATGCAATGAGAATTCAACCTGATAACAATGCTCAAATGATTATGTTATACTAAACTCTATAATGCATTTTGCTAAAATGAGTCTATGAATTGAACTAAGCTAAGCACGATGCAATGAGAATTGAACATGATAACAATGCTCAAATGATTATGCTATACTGAACTGCTATAATGCATTTTGCTAAAATGAGAGTGGATGATTATGAACTAGGAATGCACCCTATTTATAGAATTTTCCCAAGGCTTAGGGGGTGAGTTATGGCTAACCATGGGTAAGATGTAGTTGAGGGATGAATGGTCAAGATTGTTTGATGAGATTGAATAGCTAAGATAGCAAAGGCTATTAGTGATCTATGTGAACTTCTCTTATCTCTCATTGGTTGAATGTCTTTTGTCCTTTTGTGGTTGGTGAGAGATTTTGGGATTTAATTAATTCAAAAGAATTAATTAATTTTAGCCATAGGTGATGTGCAAGGTAAATAGACATGAACGAGTTGCAATTTGAATTTATTGTGAAAAAATTAATTAATTGATGAACTATATATTTAAATGTTTAATTCAATTACATAGTAGAGAGATTTTGATTTAATTAAATTGTTTGAATTTCATTAAATTTTGATTTTGACCATTTTTAGGTGTATACTGTTAATGTTATGAACCAGAATGGCAGAGAAACAACACAAAGACACTAATATTTATACTGGGAAAACCCTCCAACTTGAGGGGAAAAATTCAGCCACACAAGAAATGATGCTTTATTGATAAAACAATAGAGATCTATGTACAATGCTTCAAATTGAACCAACAATCCATTTACTACACACAGAACCAACAATATAATGCGTGTCTAACACCCAACCAATGCACAAGACATAAATATATAGAAGACTTGACTCTTCATCTTCAAAACTAAAGACTCTTTACATTCCAAGCACAAGTCTCTTAATTTCAAATGGATGTCTCTTCACATCTCCATGCAAGTCTTTTCAATTTCCAAATGCAAGACCCTTCGCATTTTTTAGACAAGTGATTCGTCTTCAGGAGAAGGATAACTCCTGACGCTATATAACATCAACACTCCCTCTTAGCTAGGGAGGTATCTTTCCAGATTCTCATGTCATGAATTCTCTCAATATGACCCTCACAAAGAAAACTAAAAACTTTATCACGGATTCTCTCATTGTGATATTGTCATCTCAACATGAGGTTCACCATGGCTACTCCCAGAGGGTGAATAACACAATAGCTAAGTCATGGAGTCTCTCACATGACATCCACCATAGCTATTCCCATAGGGTGGATCCACCGTAGCTACTCCCAGAGGGTGGAACAAGGGCTTTCACCTCAAACTTCTTTCGCAAAGAAGAATGCATTAACAAGGGATTGCACTTCGAACATCTCCCTCACGGAGAAGAACTCATTAACAATGAGATAACCAAAAACTTTATCATGGATTCTCTCATTGTGATATCATTATCTCAACATGACGTTCAACATGGCTACCTCCAGAGGGTGAATAACACACAAGCTAAGTCATGGAGTCTCTCACATGACATCCACCATAGCTACTCCCATAGGGTGGATCTACCATAGCTACTCCCAGAGGGTGGACCAAGGGCTTTCACCTCAAACTTTTTTCGCAAAGAAGAATGCATTAACAAGGGATTGCACTTCGAACTTCTCTCTCACGGAGAATAACTCTTTAACAATGAGATAACCAAAAACTTTATCACGGATTCTCTAATTGTGATATCGATATCTCAACATGACGTTCACCATGGCTACTCCCAGAGGGTGAATAACACAAGAGCTAAGTCATGGAGTCTCTCACATGACATCCACCATAGCTACTCCTAGAGGGTGGACCAAGGGCTTTCACCTCAAACTTCTTTCGTAAAAAAGAATGCATTAACAAGGGATTGCACTTCGAACTTCTCCCTCACGGAGAAGAACTCATTAACAAGGGATTGCACCTCGAACTTCTCCCTCTTAGAGAACTCATTAAAACATATAAAATATCATCTAAATGCTGAGACTCCTTAATAGGGGCAACATTCTCATGGCTTTGATTATCACAATATCAGGAAATTGGCTCTAATGTTTGTCCAACAATGAGCTTTTGCAGTCACACTGCTACACAAGTTTGTTGATCCTCTGCAAAAGACTTGACATTCTACATTTGCCACTCAAGCTCCCTCTGAATTTGATTTTTGCAGCTGAATAGTCTCCCTTTGAATGTCATTTCTTCCTCTTCGAAGAAACTAATTGCAATGACAATCTGAATAGGTTCTTTCTCTTTAATGAAGTTATGTGCCATCAATTCAGTCCCATGGTTGCAAGCATCATTCCCATGTTCATTTCTATAGCTTGCATGACTTTGCATGTAATCTCTCATCATCCCGTTGCTTCTCGATCCATCCTGAAAGCATTTTTAGGGAGATTAACAATAGTTCATAGAATCAAACTATTCATAAAGAGAAAATATATAGATCAATGCTAAAAGCATACACGATTCACTATTCTCAATATTATAGCATAAATTAACTACATAAAATTCATGATCAATATTCAAATACTTCTCTTTATTGCCTAAATTTCTTCACAATCCACCAATAGATCTTTCGCCATCACACAGTTATAGAGAATGAAAAATTTGAACACAAGTACATCTGCTATTCTCATAGACATGAATGCCAAACATGTAAGCATAGACGAATATGACAACATTATCAAAGATTCTACCCTCCAAGGCTCTTCAACTACACGTTCTCATATGAATCCCTAATTTTGAACAATATATTTGACTCCCATTAGACATTACGATTCTTCTAGAATTCAATTGTTCTATTCTGGTTCAGATCATTTCCTTAGACCCACTATGATACCATGTTAATGTTATGAATCAGAATAATAGAGAAACAAAAGATTCTTAATACAAAACATGCAATAATATATGACATAAAAAGACACTAATATTTATCCTGGAAAAACCCTCCATCTTGAGGGGAAAAACCCAGCAAAACAAGAAATGTTGCTTTATTGATAAAATAATAGAGATCTGTGTACAATGCTTCAAACTGAACCAACAATCCATCTACTACACACAAAACCAGCAATATAATGCGTGTTTAACACCCAACCAATGCACAAGACAAATAAATATATAGAAGACTTGACTATTCATCTTCAAAACTGAAGACTATTTACATTCCAAGCACAAGTCTATTCATCTCAAATGGATGTCTTTTCACATCTCCATGCAAGTCTTTTCAATTTCCAAATGCAAAACCCTTCACATTTCTTGGACAAATGATTCACCTTCAGGAGAAAGATAACTCCTGACGCTACATAACATCAACATATACAATATGTATGTATGTATGTATGCAGTAGCAAATAAGTTCATACACCACTATGTTAATAGTAGGACAACATAGTAAAATACACCACCATATATATTAATGTTTTAGTCTAAATGACAACAAAATGCCAAAATACACCATATCAATGTTTCCATTCAAAAATAATAATGTCAACATTAATAATCAACTATCACTTATCAAATATCATAAAAAATCATCAAACATATCCTCATCATCCGACTGTGGCAAATTAGAAGCATGAATAGTGCCACTGGCATCCGTACTAGCAATGTCAGCCTTAGAAGCAGCCTCAGTATCACTAGGTAGTTTGTGATCATTATCATCAATTGTAAGTGCATCAAGGCAAATAATCGAATCTTCCAACTCCGCATGCTCTGGTTCAACATCCCAATGTTTTGCCTCCCCTTTTTTGTAGGTATCGTCTTTGTGTATTATGAGCTTCAAGTTTGAATGCACATATACCAAGTCTTCCACCCTATTGGAATATAGTATATTGCGTTTTATTAAGTGGATGAAGGAGTATGTGCCCAGTTCCTCTCAGATGACGATCAACTAGCAACCTATCAAGATTTTTAATTTTTAAATTAGAGAAGAGTTTTGAATAATTTTTTTAAATATGAATAATAAATTCAATATTCATCAACAAGAATTTAGACGATGAAGCCGCGCTCTGCATCGCTGCGCAATGCGGCGACCTCTTATGTCACGGCCTCCTCTGCTAAGAGTCCCGCAGTGGCAACACCTTTCGTTTGCCCTGCTGTGGTTGCCTCTCCCGCATGCGTAGACACCCAGGCGCCGTCTATTGCTGGAGCTCCTCACCCTGCCCCTTCTGTGGTTGTTGAGGTGTCAATGCCTGATGTGGTGGAGGCTAGGGTTTTACTGGCAGGCTCTCCTTCTATTCGTGCTTTTGGTTCCTCTCCTATGGTCTCAAAGGGTCCGGGGGAGTCTTTTGCAAAGATTGTATCCAAGCCTTCTAGGGATGGGAAATAATCTAGGGTTACACCGGTTCCTGTGTGTGGTTCTCTATTGGTTAGGCTTTCTTCTGAGGCTGAAGGGGATTTGGAGAACAACACTGAGATTTTTAAATCTCATGGTCTGATTTGCTGATTTTGGGGATTAGCCTCCCCCTATTGCATGAATGGATTACTCGCAAGTGGGAACCATTGATTTCAGGTACTGTTCATATCTCTCCTCTGGCAAAGGGGTTTTTCATTGCTAAGTTTGATATAGCTGAGGATAGAACCAATATCTTGTGTGATCACTTTTTTTGCTGGGAGGATGACAAATTTATGCTTATGGCAAAACCTTGGCACCCGGATTTTAATCCTTCAACAAAAGTCTTTTGCAAGGTCCCTATATGGGTTAGACTCCCTAACCTCTCTCTTCATCTTTGGCATGACTGTCCTTGAGGAAGTGGGCGAGGCTTTGGGGAACTTTTTGATGCTGGCTCACGATTCCTACAATATTTACCATTCTACTGTTGATCGCATTTTAGTTGATCTTGACTCTTTGCAATGTCTTCCAGCTGAAATCAAAATTGAATCAACTTTAGGATCATGGATCCAATAGCTTGACTACGAGGGTATTCCCTTCAGATGTTGTAAATGCTTTAAAACTGGTCACATCTCTGCTCAATGTGGCTTGGAATTCAAGAAAAATAAATCATGTCCTACTTGGTGGAAGGACACTTCCACAAAACATTACTCAGTTAGGAAAAGTTCATCTATTCCTGGGATGAAGGATACTCTTGTTCAGCCTCCTGCTGTCCCTGCTAGGCCTTTGGAGGCTGCTGGTCTGGTTTATGATTCTGCTGGTGTTGTTTTTGCCAGTGGTAATTCTTCTCCCCGCTGGCAGATGTTGCTGGTGGGTCCGCTGGTGGATCTGTGCCTGCTGGGGTTGATCCTGCTCATTCTTTATTGGTGGCTAATGGGTTTTTGGTCGTTGGTGTAGGATTTGAGAGACAAATCCACAGAACCCGAAGAACACCTACATGCAAGAACCTGTTACAGAAGAGAAGCAAGAAGAGGGAAAGAGAAGAACTCATAAGTTGCTCAGAAAGTGAGAGCAAAATTATAATCTGAATTAATGAAGAAGAAACTACAAAGTTCAACCTATAAAGGTGAATGAAACCCTAAAACTAGAAAAGCTAGGTTGTACATTAATAATTAATATGAATATTAATTATAATGCACCTAAGAGATAGCTTAAGTAAACTAGAGTAATAAACAACTTAATTAATTAAATCAAAGTGATCTAATTAATAAGTGTAAATAAATAATTACTCTAACACCCCCTCTTAAGCGAAGCTTAGGAGGTAAGCTAACTTAGCACAACTATGAAAGTAGGAAAAGAGGGTCCCGACAACAAGCCCTGATCAGGTACCCAAGCACAACCAAATCTCTGTAAAGCGGAGAAATAGAGAAAATCACATGGGAAAAACCCTACTCCAAGAAGAGATAGAAGAAAAAGAAGAAAAAGAATGGCTCAAGAGACTCTCAAAACCACAAGTACAATCAAACCCCCGATGAGAGAGGGATGAGACACCAAAGCCCCCCCCAGAATGATGGAACCCCTGTAGGAATGATCGAACCAATGGAACTCCAATGTGGAAGAAACAGAGGTACAAAGTAACAAGGAAACCCCTGAATGAGAGGTGAAACTGGAAGGCCGAGCTGGTGCTCAAAGGAGAATGAATGAGACTCCTGGAATGGAATCCCCATTGAAGGTGGGCTAATAGATGGGCTGAATCTATCAGTTGGGAGGAGATGAATGTCCTCAGATGTGCCCTCAACAATTGGAGGGGAAGGCTCGATGCAGGGAGTGACCATAATAGGGATTGCTGAAGAAGAATCATGCTGAACAAAGGCAGGCGCAACAGGGGGAGGAGGTGGAGAAGCCACAACACTGATCTCAGGAGCAACACAGAAGTTCAGGTGACCCGACTTCTTCTCACTAGGCACTCATGAAGTAGGAGAGATATTCTCCGACCCAGGAGATGGTGGGCCAAAATGGGAGGAGTAGAGGCGGGTGACATGATCAACTGTCCTTGTAGCAACAATGTGGCCAGTCGCACTATCTCTGATGTGTACAAAATCTGTAGTGAACTCAACTGTCTTCTCTGTCCCGCTGTGAGTAATCTGATAAATGGAGAGAAGGTTTGATGACAAGGATGGAACACATAGTACATCATGGAATGCACCACCAAAGATGTCAATAGAACCCCGACCACACACAGACATAACAATGTCATTCCCCATCAAGATGTGTGGGGTAGGAGAGGCCGCAAAAGATGAGAAGGAACTCTGAGAAGATGCCATATGATGTGAAGCACCAGAATCCAACAACCACCTAGAAGAGGGAGCTATAACAGATGCACATAAGGCATGACCCTTTTCGTTGTTTGACCCATCTGCCTGAGATGATGATGAGGAAGACCAACGAGAAGAGGAAGAAGGAATATCAATGTTGCTCTTATGAAGAAGAGCTGTCAAATCAACAATCTGTTGGGCATATCCATCTACCTTCTTTTGAAAGCACTGAGACTCATCATGATTGAACTTATTGCAATAAGTACACTTGGGTTTGTCTGTCTTTGATTTCCCCTTAGGTGAAGGAGGTGGGCCAGAGGAATGCTGAGAAGGAGAATCCTTCCAAGATTCTGTGGATGATGATACCTGTTTCTGCCCTGGTTTTTGTGGAGATGGGTGAGCAACCAAGGCATGGCTCATAGAACCTGAAGCATCATTCAACTGTTGAATCTTTGACTGCTCTCGAGTCAACCGATCACAGAAGGCCGCAAAGGAAGGCATATTGTGCCTAGGACCCAAGGCATCCATAGTGGAATAGAAGGTGGAGGAGAAAATCTGGAACTCTCCACGAAGCTTTGAGAGTATCAGAAAGATACACTCATCCTCTAATTTGGTCTTCCCACATCCCTGTAAAAGTGATCGGAGAGCATTGAACTTCATCAAGAAGTACCTCAATGCTGGAAAAACTATCAGGAGACAAGGATGTCAACTTTGAATCAAGCTGGAGTGCCCTGAATGCATTCACTGTACCAAAAAGATCTGCAAACTTTCCCCAATAGGCGCGAGGAGTGGTCAAACCATCCAGATGAAACAACAGGCTGTCTGAAATGTGCAGTGCAATCAAACCCATGGCTTCATCCATTTTGTTTCTGTGCTGAAGGACCTCAAACAGACGCTGCAGAATAGGTTGGTTCTCATCCAGACATGACCATAAGCCACGTGACATGAGTAGCCTGGTCATGTGTGCTTTCCAGGTGTGATAATTGTGTGGTGTCAGCCGGGCCACAGAAGGGTCCGACATTAAGAGAAGTAGACGAAAGTAGAAGGGTCATTTCTGAATAGAATTATAGAAAGCAAATGCACCCCCCCACAATGTATAAGTCTATCACCCCCTTGTACAACAAATAAACAAGTATAGAAAGCACAAAAAATGAGAACAAAAACCTGGATGCCAGATGCAGAGATGGAGGAAACTGAAGCTTCTACTTCAACGCCAAAATTGAGAACTCAAACTGTCGAATCAACAATCAAGACCAGCACCATTGCGTCCGGCTCAGAAACACCTTTCCGACGATGTTTCGTTTTCCGAAAACGGACACCGTATGCTCAAGTTATGGCCAAAAAAACCAACTGCCCCTCCGAAAAAGAGCTCTCTGGGAAAAACCAGAGACGAGAAAAAATTTGACGGTCAAACGACCGTCGTAGCTGCCGGGAAAAAAATTTGACAGCCGTCTGCACGTCATTGGCCCGTCTCGCCGGAAAATTTGAATTCTTGCCGGCAAATGACGTCACCCCCTGGAATGATGACGTCGCGGGGGGTTAGCGGCGAGCGGGTGGAGAAGCGGCGGCGCAGTCGGCAGAGGTGGCGGTCGGGTGGCGTTGCGCCGGTGGAGGGCCGGGCGCGGGCTGAGCCTGGGTGGCGTGGTGGCACCGCGGTGGGCTGCGGCCGGTTGCACTTTGCATAAAGCCCTAAAGGGCATTTTTAAATATTTTTTAAATGTTTCTTGCCTCGGGAAGCGTGTCATACGACTTCGAGGGGCGAATTTTTTTCCCAGATGCTACTATGGCCAAATATGGCCAACTTTATATGAAAAGTTGATCTCCCAGGCCTTCTGAGCTCAATGGCAGCATCCGTTTTTGCTCAAAATGCTCCAGACAAAAGCGCCTCTTCTAGGATGAAGAAAAAAGCCCAGAGAAGCTGTGGTTTTCTTCTTCGAATCACGACTTTAAGACCTCTAGACCAGGCAGCAGCAGTGAAGCTCTGATACCATGTAGGATTTGAGAGACAAATCGACAGAACCCGAAGAACACCTGCATGCAAGAACCTGTTATAGAAGAGAAGCAGGAAGAGGGAAAGAGAAGAACTCAGAAGTTGCTCAGAAAGTGAGAGCAAAATTATAATCTGAATTAATGAAGAAGAAACTACAAAGTTCAACCTATAAAGGTGAACGAAACCCTAAAACTAGAAAAGCTAGGTTGCACATTAATAATTAATATGAATATTAATTATAATGCACCTAAGAGATAGCTTAAGTAAACTAGAGTAATAAACAACTTAATTAATTAAATCAAAGTGATCTAATTAATAAGTGTAAATAAATAATTGCTCTAACAGTTGGTTCGACTGACTCAGCTGGTGTTTTGGTATTTGATCGCTCTGGTTCAGATGAGACTACTCCTAATAGAATGTCGGTCGGGGCTAATGCTGGCCCTGGGCTGGAAGTGTCGTTGGAAGATTCTTTTCCTTTGCTGGGTGTTGGTGTGAGCTGGCAGGATGAGGCTGCTAGAATGGAAGATGGTTGGGTTACTGTTAAAGACAGATTTTAAAAGGTCCTCTTCCACTTTTGATATGACCCTTCGGTCCCATATGAAGGGTACGAAAGGATAGTTCTCTCTATTTCCGCAATTGTACCCCTCTGCTCTATCTTTTGTTGCGTATTGGGAGTTGTATCATCTGAGTTTTTAGGTGTGTGTATTTTTCTTAGGCCTTATGTTTAGGCAGTTATATTGGCTTATGGGAACTTCTATTGATTTATCTTAAGTTCCTTTTATGTACAGGGTTTCGGGACCCCTTCAAAACCTATTGTTACCTTAATCAAAAACAAGAATTTAGAAATTAGAATTTTAAGAGAAAAACTTACCTGTGATAAAATTTTGACGACAACAGGTTGTAGGTGTTGATACATTTCTCCATGGAAGTAACACCATTTATGAGCATAAACATTGTTCTTGTCTTTAAGAGCATCAAGACCACAATCATTGATGCTTGTGAAACTCATGAATTTAGCCCTCATTGTAGGCTGTGTGATCGGGAAAGAGTCTATGGAGGGCTACCTTGTGCCCATGACCAACGTTAGAATCTCTATATGGGGCAACTCTAGTGCTACTCTCCTTGAGGACCGACTGACTATAGTACTTGGGGCTCAATGCAAAGGCAAGGGGATGTAAAGGGGTAGTCATTTTGTTCCATCTCTCCACCACAATTTTCTTTAGTTCTTTGAAGAATGTTTCTTCAAGATCTTGCTCTTTCTCATTTATTATTTTTTTAATATCCCCAATCATGGAGTCTATGCCATCATATACCTAACCCAAGCAAGGCCTATCCATATCAGTGTATCAGATTGTGCTCAATATAGGCTCAATGAATCTCGGGAAGTATTCAACATGATCCCACCAAGAGTCATCAAATATCATTGCCTTAATGGTAGCTGCCCTTGTACCACTAGATTGTTTCCATACACTCCAATTAACCTTCATAAGGCATCTCAAAACAAAAGTGTTGGAGGCAAAATGTGTTTCAACAACCTATTTCAAAATAAAAACAATAATAAATTAAAATCAAAATTATAATTAAAAACATATAAAGTTTTCTAAGTTAGAGTCTAAAACATATTTTAACTTTAAATAATTTAACTAACCTTCAAGAGCTCCAATCTCGGGAATTGTCTAAATATGGCTTGTGACATATGGTGATTCATGAGGAACATTTGGATCTCTTGGGCATCTTCATACATTTTTTTGATCCACTCATTTTTCTTGCCATTTGTTTGCAGTATTAGTTGAGTGGGACAACACAAGGTTTCCAAAAAATGTGTTTGAAATGCTCCCTCAACCAATAACCCGTCAACCCTACGATTTTAAGCATTGTTTATTATTACTTGAACAACATTTTGAGGGCCAACTTGCTCAATGACTTGGATGAGAATGTTTGCAATGGACCGTCCTTCACCTCCCCTTCACAATCCACTACTCTAAAAAACGTTGCACCTCTTGTGGACACTGCAATAACATTGACCAAAAAGCGATTTCGTGCAACTTTCCATCCATAAGATACTATGGACACACCTGTTTCGATCCATGAATCCTTGATGAGCTTCAATTAAGCCTCTACATGTTTCACCTCTTTGTCCAATAAAGTGGTGCACACCTTCTCATAACCTAGGCCCTTGAACCCCCATGGAGCCTTATTAATTAATCTCACTATTTTTTGCCGATATGGTGAGCGAACAACATTAAGTGCCAATCCATTTGCATATTTGCATCTTGCTATGCCTTGCTTGACCTCTCTAGCCTTATTGTGAAACAACATTTCTAAGGGCCCCTTTGCTCTCTTATTTGTCATCGGTTTTCGATGAACACATAAGAATGGATGACCCTCTATGGGTTGTTCACTAGAAGTGGAAACTGAAGTCATAGAGTTAGAGACCTTTGATGCTTTTTTACTTCTAGAACTTTGCAAAGGATGAGCAATTGGATTCCCAATTGCTTCATTTGCTTGTTTTTTCTCTTCAATATATTTTAGTACAACATGGTTTTCAAGAAGGGTTTTAGGTGTAGGTTGCCCTTCAACTCTTAGCTGACCTGGAAAAAACTTGATGCCTTTCTAAGGGAGAAATCACAAATGTAATTTCACTCTACTATAAGAGCTACTATATTCCTGTTTCCAATGGCTGCAAATCCAAACATAACTTCCACCTAGCATTTGTTGAACCATTTTCACATATTTCCATAGTGGAGAGCTCAAGTATGTTTTGAATTAGGAGTTCCTAGTGCTAGAAGCACTTGCCATACTATTAATCTATAAACAACATGCAAAGCCACAAACCAAAATGAAAAAATAAAATAAATCTAGAGAGTTCATTTCATTTTGTAAAAAAAATGCAAAGATTTTTTTAAAAAACAAATAAAATCAACAAAAACCTACCTTTTTTGTTGAAATCTTCCTCTTCAATGTCTTTGAGGAGTTCTTCACAATTACAACCATGTAGGAATAGCTCATAAACAAGCTTAGAATGTGTAACAATCACCTTTCAACACTCCTTGAGCAATGACAACCAAACAAGAAAGTTTAGCAATGGAGGCAAGTTTTCTTTTTCATTTACAAATGCACAAATGCACATATGTTTTTCATTGACAAAATTAGACAAAAAAAACTCAAAAAAGTGTTTTTATGCCAAAGTCTGCTTAGGTCTTGCGGCAGTTTATCAAATTCATTGTAAATTCTTCTGAATTTGGCCCGGGTCTATCTGACAAACTTTGGGCCAAATTTGATCACTCGCTATTGACTTTACAGAGAATGCATCTGAACCCGTCTTTAGTGCGGAATGAACTTGACTTTGTTGCCTCCTAAAAGGAATCTGATAACATAGTTGGATATAAATAGATAAGATAAGATAAGATAAATTATTAATGTCCAACAAGAGACCAACAAGGGTCTAAGGGACTGGGAAAATACAGAGCAAAACAACCAACAGGAGCACCAAACGGTGTCCGGGGAAAGAACAATAACAAGAAAGCAGAAGACAAAGAACAGAAGAACCAGGAAGAGCGCCTAGAGGCTCTTTCCAAGTGAGAAGTAACCGAGCACCGAAGGGTACGATCCGAGACTAGAAGGAGCCCCAGACCGTCTTTGAGTAACACTAGTGGTGGAGTGCTGCAGCCGAGTGCGATATTTACAATCTCTACGAGGTATCACAAGCCTGGTGTTTCCAGAAGGAGGACCGAGAGGGCGCTTCGTGCCGCGGGCAGGAGACGCCGAAGTGAAAAAGGATTATAAGATGACAAGACAACCCCAAGGTTCCTTATGTCAGGTCTTGACTATGCTTGGATAACTCGGTGGATAAATGTGATATTGCTTGTTTCACAAGGACACTTACACAATCATTATTGGACTACACCTCTCTTATTGTGAATGATTCTTCTCTAAGGTAATAAACTTCTTCTCTAAGGTAATAAACTTCTCCAAAACAAATCTCAAAAAGTAAAGGGGTTAGAGAGACTAAGCTAATAATCTTAAAGATAATCACAATAATGGATGATGTTTCAGATAGACAGATCCCCACAAAACTGATTTCTATTTAATTAGACTTCTCATATCGCCATAGAAATAGTGAAATCTTTTAACGGAAATGACAAATTTCTATATTGTAAACATACATTCAAGTATCTAATATTGATGCAACTCAAACATGCATTCACAATTGAACTAATGCTGCAATTGGATTCAAATTAACCATACAATGTAACTTACATCAACAAGAGATACAAATGGTATGAACCGAGCATTAACCTCAAATGTTAATTACAACAAGTTTTGTTTATCAAATCCTAATATTTTTGCATTCTAATATCCTACTACTATTTATACATTCTAAGAACTACTAGCTACCGACTAGTTTCCACTATTTTACAAAGTTTACAAGATCGATAGTGGAGATTCACTCAAAACCAAGGGCTTAGATTTGTCTTCTAGAAACATCAGAATATTCAAATATAATATCTTCCACCTACTTCCACCAGAAGATGAATTAGTTTTACCTGCTCCTACTACAAGGCAAAATTTACATGCTTCCCAAGGTGCCATAAGAGAATAAAATAAAAGAGTAGGTATAGGAGAATATAATTTTGACTTTCCCATATTATATTTGATTTGACTTTTGGGAAGTTCCTATATCCTACAATAAAGCACATTTTGAATATTTCTCCTCGAAATATTTCAATTCTTCATGATATTCTCCAGGTTATTGCTTTTAGAAATTCTGAAATTGTTCCTTGAGCTCGTATGACATACTCTTGCGAGTAGGAATGTTGAAAGGCCCTTGTGATGAACTTCATTTGAATGATCTTATAGCCTTATGTCGTCTCTCGAGAATCTCCAACCAACTGACACCCTTTGTCCCTTCCAGAGACATCCACTCTACAACAAAGAGATCAACATAATTTCATTAGGTTATTATACTTATTAATGTTGACCTCCATGTTCACATGAGTTGGAATATAAGATAATATCACATTTCTTTATAATCCTTGACTTCGTAACTCTATCATATGATAATCAATCTTTGGGTTTTCTCAATGATTAGGAAACATGGACCCTTAGGTTTGTACTTGGATTAGGATCAAGACATCCTTTTCAGACTTATAAATCATTATGATGAGACATGGAATTCGATCAGGATTGAAGCTGATTGAAACTTTGATTGTCTTTGGATGAACATTACTTGCTTATCGTGGTTTGGATTAGTATTTGATCCCGGAGAATTAGAATTGAAGTTTGGAACTTTAGACTTTGATTAAGATCCCCGGGCTCAAATTAAGATTGTGGAAATTTGAAATGTGGAATTTGAAATTCTGATTTCTAATATTGGAACTTGGAATCAAGAATTCAGATTGTCTAATTTTTAGGTTTTGGACTTGGAATTTCTGAATTTGGAAAATCAAATCTTGGATCATAATTCTTGGAATTTCTGATTTAGGATCAAACTTTTGGATTTGCACTCCTGGACTTGGATTTGAAGTGGAAATCAAATTTGGAGGAGGAAGGCGGATATGGAGGATGTTCTTGGTGTGTATCTATGAATTGTAACAATGCTAAATCTATGATTATACCACTAAATAACATTCAGATTTAACTATTCACAAATAATACAATGAAGTATGAAGAAAATTTAAAAACATAGAATTATACTTTCTTTTAGCTTTTCTTCAACTTGACTCCATTGTTCTTCTCCTCCATGAGATTTTGATAAAATAATGTGCTCTTGAACTGATCATTTTTTAAAACGACTTCAAAGATTTGAAGAGTGGTGAATAATGCAACTTGATGCTAAAATGCTCAATGATAATGTGATAAATTTGATGATTTCTAGATTATGCAAACTAGATGATGATGAAGCTCATGATTGCTAATGATAATGAATATTAAGCTAAAATGATAAACTAGATACTAAATCACTAAGCCAAAGACACACAAGAATGCTTGAAAATGATCTCAAAATGCTCTTTATCTCAAAAATCTCAGATTACTATTTTTTTCTAAATGGAGGAATAATGACTCATATTTTTAGAGTTTTCCTCACCATGATCCCATGTGACATAATCCAAGGGATGGGATTGAATTTTGGAAGAATGAAGGGTTCAAATTGACTTTGATGAGAAGGTAGAGAGGAATTAAGGATTAGTTGGATTGTGAGAGAGAAAGTAGGGGATATGTTCCTCCTACAATGGCAAGATGGAGGGTTATGTGGGAGGTCAAGTGTCTCTCCATGACCAAAGAGAGAAGGGTGGAAGAAGATTGAAGGTTATGACTCTCAGGACAAGTGTCCTTTGAGTCATCTTTGACCAAGTGAGGTGGAGGGACAATGAGCTAAAGGATAGGAAAGGTGGCAATGACTTGGTCTCATGAGGACACATAGTCATGTGATTTAGTCCTATGAGGCCACATAACATTTTCCTTTCCTTTTGAATAGGGACAACTTGTTGAAGATAAATAACTAATTTATAAATTAAATAAATTTATTTGATTAGCCATAGGTGAGGTGTAATACCCTTCCTAGATGACTATGTTTTGTTTTGAGTACATCTTGATAGTTGGTCATGATATATTTAGACAATTGAATTAATTTTTACTTTACCATGGTAGTATATTTCTTGTAAAATATTAAATATTGATTGATTTGTATAATTAATATTAATTCTGTGCAAATTAATCATGGATCAAATTGTGTCATGTGACGATTAATTAGGATTAATTTAACATTAAAGATTAATTGCTATAGAGGTATAAATGTGTTTAATGTGCCTCAAGAAATATTTTAATCTATTATTTAAAGATACGATGATGAAATCATAAAATTACTGATATGACCCCTAATTATGTGAGGGATGCATTATGTCAATTTACATATGAATTCTTTATGATAGCTAATATTTATGATTGAGATGTAATAATATTTATACTCTCCTTATATTATTATATTAATAAAAGATTAATTGGTTTATTATATTGATGTAAGTGGGTAATTGTGAATAATGATTTACATTTCTAATATTATACTTGATTTTGGTTAAGGTTAAAAATGGGAATTGGTTACTCCCATACAACTTCTTGAAGTAGGATTTTCCATTATTTTGGAAGGTTGAATGGGGGGTGGGGAGTTACTTTGCCAAGAAGGATTGGGGTCTGCGGTTTTGAGGAATATTACGAGTTCAATTTGGATTGATTTGTTGATATCATGGCTGGTGGCCACTGAAAGGTAAAGAATAGTAAAACAAAACAAAAGAAACTTATTTTTATTGATGACCTAAAAACATATTACATTGCCTCTGATTTATGGAGGACTTCACATCACATAATCTTTATGATGAGAGAAGATAGGAGATGTGGAGAACGAGTCCATCATATTATTAGGGAATGCACATAAACCAATCTTAACAACTCGCTGGTTTGTAGGAAAAATTCTTATCACTTACAAAAAGCTACAGTTTGGTTTAACAGTATGTTTATGCAGTTTGGTTTAACTGTATGTTTATGCGGACAATGAGAGAAATTAATTATTTCCAATAACCACCTCTTCATCTTTAGGAATAAATTAAGTAGATTATTTTATCAAGTTAGAAAATTCTATTTTTGTTAAATAAAATAATTTGTCAAGTGTTTTGTTTGTGAACTATGCCATGACATTTGAATTTCAAGTGTATGGTTATTCTTACTTGTTGAATGAAACTTCTTCTATGTCTTGGGTGTTAGGAATCACGTATTTAGTTAGTTTTGGTGGATTGTAAATTCTTGTGATACCAGAGGCATGAGGTTTCATAGTTTTGTTCAATTGCTTGTCCTCGTTTGTTAATTTGATGTTTTCATGATGTTATTGAGTTCCATGTTATCTTGTGAAGCCCATTTTATGCATACGTAAGGTGTATTGTTTGGATTCATGGGGACTAGTGTTTCCCAATTTAGTATGATGTATCCACTATATTATTTATGCTACAATTTTTGGATGTAATGGGAATCCATATGTGGATTTGTGTTGGTACCTTTGAAGTGCCTATGTGATTTTATCATGAGATGTCTATGATGGTGCCTATACCTTGTTGTTGATCTTCGATTTGTTGGGCATATGATATTTCTATTGAGGATTTTGAGGTTATAATACTCTTTTGTTTTCAAGTTCTGTTGGAGAGGGTTTTCTAGGAACATGGCTAGGAGAGTGGCTCACAATAGGGGCCATGACCTTAAGTGGCTGCCCGGCTAACCTATTGTGGAGTTGTAAGTGATAAAAAAATAAAATGAATTGGGTCAGGATTACACATTAAGAAAGATAATTAAGTTTCCTCGCCCACGACCATGAGAAATCCCGTGTGGATAATGGCTGGGTTGGAGAAGGCCCGGTGGTCTGTATGGCGCTATTTGGCAAATCGACTTCCCTGTCCTCATGAGAGGTTGTCAGTTCCACATGAGTTCTCACCAGGGGTTGGGGTCTAGGGAGATAATTCCAGGGTAAGCTAGGATAGTCAGGAACTATGTGGTGACACTCCTACATGTGTCTTACAATCTTCTCTGGTTATCTTTGTGTTTCGCCTCTGGTAAATCCTTGTTGGTATCCCATATTATGTCCCTTGTGAACCTTTGTGTATGCTTGAG
This sequence comes from Thuja plicata, assembly GCA_018584345.1. Taxonomy (NCBI): domain Eukaryota; kingdom Viridiplantae; phylum Streptophyta; class Pinopsida; order Cupressales; family Cupressaceae; genus Thuja; species Thuja plicata. The sequence goes on from MU224579.1 coordinate 1,575,534, forward strand.
TTCCTTGTGTTTAAGACTTGTGATTTTCTTGTGTGGTGTAAGGCCTTGGTGTCTACCTCTTGAGTACAATGAGTGTGGGCCTTCGGGTTCCACGTGGTTGGGTGGTAAACATCTTATTTATTCATCGAGGTTCAGGTGTTTGTGTTGCATGGACAGATCCTTGTTCCAGTGCCCTCACTCATTGTTGCACTAGAGACCTTCACATTGCACCTTCTGTTATCTTATGTTGTATGGTACTCATGTGTGATATATTAATGTAATTGGAATACACCTTACAAGAGATTGTTATATTTAAGATCATGGAAATATAATTGTAAACTCTTTGTAGAGAAGATTGTAAATGTAGTTGTATCATGCAACTATTGAATTGTAATATCTAAGTAGGATTGATTGATATTGATTGTTATCATGTACTTGTATGTTATTTGTTATAGATTAGGAATATGTGGACCTAAGGTTTAAAATGATCATAGATTATTCATGATAATTTGTGCTTTATTTCTTTATGGTTTCTTAGTTTAGATCATGTGTTTATGCGTTGCTTAGTAGCAACGTTGGGGAACCTAAGAGGACATGGTTTGACAGTTAGCACTATTTGTGTTAATAATATATTGCATGGATTAATTAGTTTTCATTATGTGTAACATTATGTTGATGTTGTTTATTAAAAAAAATTGCCATGTTCTTTAGCTTTTAGCTATTTTCCTCTCGAGTTCCCTGGCGGGGCATTACATGAGGTGGATGATGAGTTGAAATAAGAGACATAGTCATTGTTGGAATGTGATGTTTTTGTATCTGTTATCATTGATGTCAATATGCCTTGGCTACTTGGTTGAGGTTGTGTTTTGTGCTTTGGTGATCCGATATTGGCATACTCCAGATATTGTGCTTTAATGATCTATCTTTGGCTTTGGTTTTTCTTGGTCCCTTTCATGTTGTAACGTAATGAGATACATTATTTTGGGTTTAGACTGATGTCGATATTGGCTAACGTGTTTCGAGAACATGGTATGCATTGTATCGTGTTCTTTGACTCCGAATATTGTGATGTTTGAGCAACATGTTGTTATGAGCAAGGAAGTTTTGTGTGGTCCACGTTTCATTCCTTTCCATCGTCGGAATGTTTTGTGGTGACCTATTTCACATTGTATTTGGCTGACTTATAAGACTGTGAATTAAAATTGTGCTTGGCCGACCTGGAAGTTTATGAAGGTATGGAATGATATAAGTAAAGGGTGAGTCTGTTCAATATAATATAGAGATGCGATGTGAACCTGAAAAGGTAAATCCAAATATTGTGAAGTACAGAAAAATGTGCAACCAGAGGCAACAAATTGTAGAATCCTTTCAGTGTTACAGTTGGTTACAGTAAATTCAACGGTGGATTTCCTTTTCATTATTTCTTCTTTCGAAAGTGAGCTGTTATTCAACTGTGATAGCTGGTTTTTGTATTTTGGGAAGTGAGTCCAACTGTAGTGAGCCTGCCTACAGTGAGAATCTTGGTAGTGAGCTTCCATTGTAACGATCACCTTAACCAGTGTTTCATAATTGAAAATTAGCATTCTCCATGGTTTTTCCCATCCTGGGTTTTCCACAAAATCTGGTGTTCATTTTGTATGATGTTCTTTACTGATTTCATGTTCATATCCTTTTTTATCTATCTGGTTGAATTAAGGTTGATCTAGATTAATTAATTTGAAGAAAATTATTTTATGATAACTGATTCACCCTCCCTACCAGACCCTCCCTATCAATTATCCAGAGTGTTCAACAGTCATATGATCACAAGGTAATTAGATAGTTTTTAGAAAACTATTTAATAGTGTAATTTAGGAGACTTAGGTTTAGAGGAATAAGATAAAGTGAATTGACTAAATAAATTAAATATTTCATTTCGCAATAGTAGGACTATTATTAAATAATTATCTCAAGTCATTTTTAGGTGTATACATTTTTCTTCTCTTTGGAATAATGTGCTTGTCACATTATTTCAAAGAAAAAAATAGTTTTAGGTTTATGCCCCTCAGGAGAATGATTGACACTTTTCTTTTTTAGTGGTTGATCGATCTCACAAAAAAATAATAGCAAGATTGGAAGAAAAATGAGTGAAAAATGATTGCTACTAAATAGTTAGGTTTACACTCCCAGTTATACAACTCCATTAGGGTTCACACGGCTATAAATAGGTTGAAATGGGTCAAAAGGTTGTCATTTGCACACTCGGCTTTGGTGAGTGGAGAGAAGAAGAGAAAGATTGGAGAGAAAAATGGTATTTCAACTGCACAAACATCATTTCGAGTGCTTTCGTAGGGTATTGGCTAATAACCAACTAAAACGTAAAACATACAAAGGGAGTTGAAAAAAAAACTGAGTGTCCCCCTTGGTAAGAAATCCGTTTTAGTTTACTGCATAGACGTTGCCCTTTCGCAGGGTCTAGAGACCTCCGAACTCCAGAGAACCGGTATGTACCCTTAACATTGACTAGTAAATGCATTTATTTCTTTGATTTTTGTGTTGCATTTTAATTTTTTATGTATGCACAATTTTAGAGTTTCTACACATTTGGTTCTTTTTACGCACATTTAGTGCAATACTGCACATTCAATCATTTCTGCTACACATCCATGAATGCTCCACATACATTTCTTTTTACTGCGGATTCATAAGCGTCTACACATTTACTTATATTTTCCGTGCATACATGAAATTGCTGCGCATTTATGCCTCTGACCCATGCATGCATAGATTTGGTGCATTCATTGTTTTCTCCCGCGCATATGTAGTTGTTTGTTCTAATGCTGCACATATGTAACAATTTTGTTATTGGATAGATAAAAATGCTTGCATTTGATAATTCTTGATTGATTTAGCTTGCTTAAGTGATAATATTCTTGATAGATAGATCGATTGTAGAGTGCCCTCACTCATTGTTTCACTAGAGACCTTCATATTGTACTTTATGTTATCTTATGCTATATGGTACTCTTGTGTGATATATATTGATGTAATTGGCATACTCCTTATAGGAGATTTTTGTATTTAAGATCATGGAAATGTAATTGTATACTCTCTACAAGAAGATTGTAAATGTAGTTGTATCATGCAACTATTGAACTCTAATATCTAACTTGGATGGATTGATGTTGATTGTTATTATGTACTTGTATGTTATTTTTTACAGATTAGGAATATATGGACCTGAGGTTTAAAATGAACAAAGATTATTAATGATGATTTGTGTTTTATTTCTTTATAGTTTCTTAGATTAGATTACGTGTTTATGGGTTGCTTAGTAACAATGTTGGGAAACCTAAGAGGACATGGTTTGATGGTTAACACTATTCGTGTTAATAATATATTACACGACTTAATTGGTTTTCATTATGTGTAACATTATGTTGATGTTGTTTAATAAAAAAATGCCATGTTTTTTCGCTTTTAGTTGTCTTCTTGGGTTCCCTGGCTGGGCGTTACATGAGGTGGATGATGAGTTGGAATAAGAGACCTAGTCAGGCTGGAATGTGATGTTGTTTCAGTTTTCATTGATGTCAACATGCTTTGGCTACTTGGTTGAGGTTCTATTTTATGCTTTGGTGATCTAGTATTGGCGTACTTTGGATATCTTTTTTTTTTTAAAAGAGGGGTAAACACTTTGACCCAAAGCTATGAACCGGTCAGGCCACAAATGGGGGACCTCATCCCCATTGAGATTTGAACCTTGATGGAAAGAAAAACCACACAATATCTTAATCATCACAACATGCCACTGTTGACTGCACATATCGTGCTTTAATGATCTATCTTTGGTTTTTTTTCCTGGTCCCTTTCGTGTTATAACTTAATGAGATACATTCTTTTGGGTCCAGACCGATCTGGATATTGGCTAATGTGTTTCGACAACATGGTATGCATTGTAATGTGTTCTTTGGCTACAATGTTTTTTGATATTTACGTAGCGTGTTATTCTAAGCGAGGAAGTTTTGTGTGGTCCACGTTTTATTCCTTTCCATCATGAGAATGTTTTGTGGTGACCCATTTCAAATTGTATTTGTCTGACTTAGAAGATTGTGAATTAAAATTGTGCTTGGCCGACTTGGAATTGTATGAAGGTGGAATGATACAAGTAAAGGATAATTCTGTTTGATGTAATATAGAGATGCGATGCGAACCTGGAAAGATAAATCCAAATATTGTGAAGTACACAAAAGTGTGTCGAAGGAGGCAACAAATTGTAGAATTCTTTCAGTTTTGTAGTTGGTGACAGTTAATTCAGTGGTTGATTTCCTTTTTATTATTTCTTCTTTCGGCAGTGAGCTGTTATTCAACTATGATAGTTGGTTTTTGTATTTTGGGCAACGAGTCTTACTAGTAGTGAGCGTGCATGCAGTGAGCATCTTGGCAGTGAACCTCCATTGTAAAAATCACCTTAACTTGTCTTTCATAATTGAAAATTAGCATTCTTCGTGGTTTTTCCCATCTCAGGTTTTCCACGTAAATCTGGTGTTCATTTTGTATGATGTTCTTATGTTCTTTCATGTTCATATATATTTTATCTATCTAGTTGAATTAAGGTTGATTTGGATTAATTAAGTTGAAGAAAATAATTTTATGATAACTAATTCACCCTCCTTAAGTATTTAGACTATTCAATAGTCATATGATGACAAGGTAATGAGATAGTTTTTAGAAAACTATTTAATAGTTTAATTCAAGAGACTTAGGTTTTGAGGAATACGATAAAGTGACTTGACTAAATAAATTAAATTATTCATTTTTCAATTGAAGGAATATTAATTAAATAATTAATATTTAATAAATTATCTCAAGTCATTTTTAGGTGTATACATTTTACCCCTCTTTGAAATAATGTTCTTGTCACATTATTTCAAATAAAAAATTAGTTTTAGGTTCATGCCCCTACCCAAGGTAAGATCACGTTTATGCCCCCTCGGGAGATTGATTGATGGTTTTTCTTTTTTTAGTGGTTGATCGATCTCACGACAAAATAATAGCCATATTGAAAGAAAAATGAATGAAAAACCAACTACTAAATAGTTAGGTTTACACTCCTAGTTATAAATGTCCATTAGGGCTCACAAGGCTATAAATAGGTTGAAATGGGTCAAAAGGTCCTCATTTTCACACTTGTCTTTGGTGGATTGGTGAGTGGAGAGAAGAACATAAAGCTTGGAGTGAAAAATGGTATTCCCGCTGGACAAACATCATTTCGAGCGCTTCTGTCAGTTCTAGAGACCTTGCGACTTTGGAGAGCCAGTATGTACCCTTAACGTTGACTAGTAAATGCATTTATTTCATTGATTTTCGTGCTGCATTTTATGGTTTTATGTATGCACAATTTTAGAGTTTCTGTGCATTTGGTTCTTTTTACTGCACATTTAGTGCCATACTAGGAATTCAATCATTTCTATTGCACATCCATGAATGTTGCACATACATTAATTTTTATTGTACATTCATAAGCATCTGCACATTTTCTTATATTTGTTGCACATACATGAAATTGTTGCACATTTATGTCTCTGAACTTTGCATGCATAGATTTGGTGCATTCATTATTTTCTCTTGCAGATATGTAGTTGTTTGTTCTAATGCTACACATATTTAACAATTTTGTTTTTGGATAGATAAAAATGCTTGCATTTGATAATTCTTGATTGATTTGGCTAGCTTAAGTGACAATCTGCTGGGTAGATAGATCAATTATAGTCAATGTCATGGCATGATGCTAATTGACTAGATAGATATATTGTAATTGATGAAATTACATTAGGTCTAATGTAATGGATTAAATCACATTAGGATAAAACATCATTTAGATTGATAGATCAATTTGATAGCACTTGATTGATTGTATAGATTACATGATGTACATGTCGATAGTGTGATGTGAAAACACCTTTAGAGTTGTTTGCATGATATATGCGTTGACAATTTAATAGATTAGATAAAATTTGATTAGATTTTTTGTATGATTGTTTGGATAATATTATTTGATAACACTGTTTTGATAGAAAGGTAGCCCTTAATTGTATGTATGTTGTGATTCATGTTAGATAGGAGGATTTATCTAATGTCATGATGTCTCAAGAGAGATTCTAGGTGACATAGAGTCTTAGGGCATTATTATCATCCACAAATAGGATTATGATAACCTATACTAGTTTGCAATGTGTTATTCATATGCCTAAGATTGGGGCGAACTTAGGTATGCTGACCACCTTAGCGAAGAGATAACATAGTGAGACGAGTATGTTTCACTTGCTGATAGGGGAGATGACAATGATCCTAGAGGATGTATATCGTATCCTCAGATTTTCCATTACCAGAGAGCTTGTGCAGTATGATAGTCATGGGGGTCTAGCTGAGTGTAGAGAGGAATTTGGTGATGATGAGATAGATGATTGAGAGATTAGCTAGGATGAAATGGTTGCATTATAGTAGCCTCTACCAGTTGTTCTTGTAGGGGCCATAGGAGGTTACATATGCCTTGATTTGAGATCCTACAGATTCGTTGTTGGGTGGGTAGGATGTTACTGAGGATTGTGGACGAGGGCACGAGATTTGCCTAGGGTGTTTCAATGCTTGCACATTTGTACCATGATCTCCATCAGTTTGTATATGATGGTTCAACCAATTTTTTTTTCTAGACTGACCTTGCTGCATATATGGGCTTGGGAGCACATAGCCATCACATGTCACATTGTCACGAGATTCAGGGGTGCGGGGCATCCATATGTTCACACTTACCTTGGTATGCATTCCCAACCTAAGTTGGGAAAGCTTGAGTATTGGAGACATGCTTTTGATACATTGGACACAGTGACACAGAGACCCTACCTCAACTGCGAGGAGTGGTAGGACGATTTTCAGGAGTTGGGATATTATTTTTAGATGAGGTGGTTGATCGGGAGGACTCCATTCATTATTGAGAGATATCTTGTGATACACATGCTTCGACAGTTCAATAGGGTCCAAGGCATGCCCTAGGGGACCACCAAGTTTCCTAGGACACACAAGGAGAGGAGGGAGTGGGGACCCTTGGTATCTTTGAGAAAATAAGTATAGTTTCTAGATATATCCTACTAGGCATGTAGGATGAGATTAGACACCGTGGATGCAGATATGACCACATAGTATGAGAGATATTTCAGGGAGCATCCGTTTCCTAGATTGACAACATTGGATGAGATTCCACTTCCATTGGACGATGCAGAGGACAAGGTGGTCAGACCCTGGAGGAGGAGGATAAATGAGGGGGGAGTACAGGACTATGATGGAGGAGATGATGGCAAACGGTTTATCAGGGAGACAGGGCTGACATGGTCGTTGTGGTGGTTGAAAGAGTGGATTAGCTCACGGATGTGTGCTGCATGGATTAAGGAGATATGGTAGAGTGAGGCAACATGGACAATAAAAACATGTTCCTCTTGTGGATATCCCTATACAAGTTCAGAGTGTGGCCCCTAGGCCTTCATAGATACAATCATAATAAACACCACAGGGAGCACCACAGGTATTGCCACAGGCAGCACCACAAGCACAACCACAAGTGCCAATATAGGTTGATGTTGTAGAGGATGATCCCTATATTTAGCATCATGGAAAGCTTTATGAGGAGGATATTAAAGTTGATGGTATATTAGTTGAGTTGGCCGCATTACATCTAGAGGTAGCATGTATTCCCTAGTTGGAGAGACAAATTGAGAGGCTGCAGAGATAGGTATAGGAGGTGAATGTGGAGAGGGACATGAATATTGGGTGGTATGGTCAGGCAGAGGCCCTGGTTGAGGATTTAAAGAGGAGGAGATCCATGGGTCCTGAGATAGACACTATGATATTGATGATCCATACTGCAAAGGAGGTGACCTATTGGAATTTCCTATGAGCAAGTTGTGCCTCCTTAGTATTGGATTGAGATCTAAGGAGAGAGTTCATATTACAAAGTGTCTATATAGGCTTGTAATGAGAGTGCAGGGATAGTGAGTAGACCTCTGAGAGTAGATACAAGTATTGGTGGAGCAGGGCCTTCCACTACACAACCACAAGATAGGCCTACAGATTTCTTAGCCAGAGCCTCATAGTGACATGGTCATGTATACATCCTTTTTTATATGTTTCTATGGACTTTGTCATATGAATTGATCTAACATATTTTCTTTTCATGATATCATTGTGCTTTGAACATGCTATTTTTGATGCTCGTTATGCTATATGATGCAATGATGACCTAGTATGTATGTTTCTTTAGTTTATGCTAATAAGATAGATGCACATACAATGGTTTCCTTTATAGATGCATTTTGTTTATTATGATATTATATGATATATGCTTAGATGCGAAGTTATGATTCTATGATGTGGTGAGATTATATATGATGGATTAACGATACTAATGCACATGTGATGTTTTTATTTCTATATACATGTTATGTTATGTTATGTTATGATGATGTGACTCTATTACATACTTGCTTAAAAATGGTGGGTGCATTATATTTCTAGTTGACATGGTTTAGATGATATAATCCTATATGAGGATGTCTCTATTGAATACTTGCTTAAAAATGGTGGGTGCATTATATTTCTAGTTGACATGGTTTAGATGATATAATCCTATATTTAAAATGTTTTTAATATGCATATGATATTGAATGAATGAATCTAAGCTTGATTGTATAATTTTGTATGATGTTTATGAAATGCACACTATGTAACATATTTTCTAAATGAATGATTCTAGAGTAATATACAAGTTTATATGAAAATGAATGAATGATTTAAATGATGCAATGCCCTAATGAAATGTTTATTGAATGTACATATGATGGATGGATAATTAAAATGCTTTGTTTATATAAATGAATTGTAAATGTGTTTAACACAATGCAATCTAATAGTAAATGTAATTCAATGAAATAATTTACTAATAAAAATTATTATTTTTATATTATGTCCAATGTACTCAATCATTTGAAATGAAAATATGTTTGACTAAAGAAGACTTTTTGTAGGATTAGAAGAAAACATACATGGGATCATAGGTAATAAAATGATTCATAAAAGTTAACACATGCTTAATGAATGATAATGCAAAAATGTATGTAAATGTACAAATGCTAATGCAATGGATTTAAATGCACTTAATCAAACTAAATGAATATACAAAATACTATAATGGATGAAGTCATCTTGTACTAAATAGCATGATTTCTGTCATCATTGAGCTTTTTATGTTGCAAGAAAACACAAGCACCATGGTATACTTGAACCAAGATGTCTAGAGTATTTCTTACATACATTTTAATGTAGCAAGTTTTACAACCATCTAGGTATAATCAAACCGAGATGACCTGAGTATCACTTATATTTATCAACAAATAAGGAATATTTTCTCATCCATTTTTCCGTTACAAATATTTAGGGTCAAGGTATGTGCGGTGTATCACAACCTCAGTTATCATAGACACCCATAATTTTTGTCCATATACTTCATTTAAAACACCCCTCGAACAACAAACAAAGAAGAATATCATGCTCCATCCCTGCCATTCTAGTCTTAGACATCCTGAAATATCATAGGCAACATGATACTAATAAAAATTAAGACACAAAATTAGACCTATAACAACCATTCAAATATTCTTTCCATTTGATACATTTCTTGTCAAAGTAATCGATTCTGTTTGTTTTTTTTATTTTGAATTAGGCAATTGGTTTTGTTTGATATGATATGTGTCATCATTAAGTGTCAAGTGTCCATTTGAAACATAGTGTAATGTAGTTTTCAGATCTGAAGATTTGTATCATGATCTATTTATGCTGTGAAAACACAAAATTCAAGAGTCCATTTCCCTAACTAGGCTGAGTATTTTCCCCCCAGTCATGTAAAGAACTGACTTATAATAGATGGATGAACGGGTCAAAACCTTATTATGGAAGAGGTGGATGGATAAGACAAGACCAAGCCATGATGAAATTTTATTAATGATGTGTACAAATGAAATGGATATGGTAAAAATAATCCTAATAGATAGGAGAACTAACTTGTCACAAATAACGTCTATTTCCAAATTTTCAACATTCGCTTTTATTCATGCACTTTTGATTTTGATTTTGATTTTTTTTGTATTTTTCCATTATTTTGTATTTTTCTCCCTTGCATTGGGATTTAAGAATACAACTTTCAAAGATGCATACTGTTGAGAGGATCCTCCAATAGTTCACCTTTTTATATTGAAAACAGATAAGCCCCAGACCCATAGGTCGCTGTAATCACAAAAGGAACAAGCCAATAAGGTTCAAATTTCCCCTTCTTTTCTCAAGCTTGCTGGTTCTTGGGGTTTTCTTTTTGGACTAGGTCTCCCACTTGAAACACACAAGGTTTGAATTTGTGATTATAGCTTCTTGACATCATCTACTGATAAGTTTTCAAGTGATCAAATGCATTATGTCTCCTTTCAAATAGCAATTCCAATTCTTGTAGGTGTGCAACCTTGTATTATTAATTTGGAATAAATCCTTTCAATGATACTCTTAGAGAGGGCAAATCAATGTTGATGGGTAATATTTCTTTAGATCCATAAACAAGGGTGTATGGTGTGGCTCCAGTGGGGTACATATGGATGTGAGATAAGCCCATAAGGCATGATTGAGTTGTATGTGCCAATCACGACCAACATCATTGACTATCTATTTGAGAATTTTTAGTATATTTTTATTAGAAACCTCAACTTGACCATTTCCTTGGGGGTAGTAAATGGTGGAATAATGGTGCTTGATATGGAATTTATCACATAGCTCATCAATATCCCAATTTTTAAATGGTGTCCCATTATCCGTAACAAATGACATAGGAATACCATATCTGCATATGATATAGTTTAGGATGAATAAATAGATTTTCTTTCCTGTGATGGTGGTTAGGGGACAACTTAAATCTATTTGGTTAAATATTCAGTAGCTTGATAATGTATTTGTGGCTATTGGAAGATGATGGATGGATCTTACCCACAAGGTTGAGTCCCCATTGACATAATGACCATGGAGTTGTTAGAGGCTGGAGCTCTTGTGCCGGTGCGTGTACGAGATTCCCATGTATTTGACACTTCTTGCATTTTCTTACAAAATGGTAGGAATATGTCTTCATGGTAGGCCAATAATAACCCATGCACATAAGTTTCTTAGCCAAAAAAGGACCACTCAAGTGTGTTCCACGTATACCTCCATGTACTTCCCTTAAGGCAGTTTGAGATTCTTCATGTTCAAGAAATATAATGAGAATACCATCCAGACCTCGTCAGTATAGGGTATTAACGATTATGGTGTATCGAGAGATTTGGTGAAGGAAGGTTCATTTTTGATTAATGGATAAGCCAAGTGGTAATGCATTCTTCTTGAGGTATGTATATATTTTTTCATACAAAGGAGAATCAGGGCCAACAATGTGAGAGATAATGCTAGTATCAACATCATTGTAGGCGGGATAATATAGTTGTTCCACTAAGAACTAATAATGAGCCTAATTTTCTTCAATATCCAGAAGTGATGCAATCATGACCATGGCATCTGTACTTTTTTTAATCTTTTCTTGACATCTGCTCAAATGTGATCACAACAAAATACTTCTTGAAGTCATCCACCATATACTTTTAGGGAATTAACTTGTCATCTTTTGTTTGATATTCATTATTTACTTGATTGATAACAAACTAAGAGTCTCCATACACATGTAGCTCTGTTATTTTTCATTGTAGCGACATCTTGGTCCTGTCACTAGAGCTTCATACTCTGCCATGTTATTTTTTCAAGGGAACAATAATCTGTATGATTTTGGAATGGTAAAACCCTGTGGTGTGATTAATAAAATGCAAGCTCTTGATCTATGCCATGTATAAGAACCATCAAACTATAGTCTCCATGTTTGAGTTGTAACTTTCAAGATTGCTTCATTTGGAAACTCTAATTGTAATGGATAATAATCATGTAGTGGTGCATCTGTTAACTGATCAACAATCACTTGTCCTTTGATGACTTTCCTACCTACATATTCTATATCAAATTCACTTAAGACCATCACCCACTTTGTTAGTCTTCCTGTAAATGTTGTTTTACTGAGAAGAAACTTCAATGGATCAATCTTTGTTACGAGTTTAACTGAATGAGTGAGCATATAATGTCGTAGTTTTTGTGAAGAAAAAAACACTGCAAGTCATGCACGCTCAATAGGTGTATAGTTCAACTCTTATCCAATGAATGTTCAACTTATGTAGTAGATTTCTCTTTCTTTTCCTTCATAATCTTGTTGTGCTAATAATGCTCCCAAAGATACTTTAGTAGCTGATATATAGGGAAAAAGAGGTTCCCTTCACTTGGTGATACCAAAGCTGGTGGATTTGTCATATATTCCTTCATTTTATGGAAATATTCTTCACATCTATCATTCCACTTATAAGGTATATTATTATGCAGTAGATGTGTGAAAAGATGACTTTTGTTAGCTAGTTGTGAGATGAATCTTCTTATTGTTTATAGCCTTCCCTATAAGGATCTTAGTTGACTGTTTTTTTTTGGTGGTGGCATTTCCATGATAGCTTTTACCTTTACTTGATCTACTTCTATTCCCTTTGCAAATACTATGTATCCCAATATCTTTCAGATCTGACACCAAATACACACTTTTTAGGATTCAAGCAAACATTAAAATTTCCTTTCTTTTGAATATTTTTTCTAGTATATGCAAATGATCCTTTCTTGTTAGTGACTTTCCCAGGATATCATCTATGTCATGGAATATTGTGGTCATGGCCCTTTGGTATGTTGCACCTGCATTATTCAATCCAAAAGGCATTACATTCCAATAACATGTACCCCATGGGAAAGTGAAAAGCTATATTTTATTGACCTTCATGTCTAATCTTGATCTGATTGTATCCTGAGAATCCATCCATTAGTGATAACATTTCATGTCCTATTGTCAGATCCACAATCATACCAATATTGGGAAAAGAAAAGTCATCATTTGGACATGCTTTATTCAAATCTTTGAAATCTGTGCATGCTCTGATTGATTTATCTAGTTTAGAAATAGAAACAATATTTAAGATCCATTCAACATAATCAAATGCTCTGATAAATCCCACATATAATAGCTTTTTCAATTCATCTTTGACAAGTAAATGCATGTGTGGATGTGTTTTCATCAATTTTTGTTTAAATTTCTTGATCCATAGTGCTATTGATAGGTGGTGCATAGTAAGATCTGAATCTAATCCTAACATATCTACATAGGACCATGGAAAGTTGATTAGCCTATCTTTAATTTTTTTATTATAAACTATTCCTTTTCTTCTTTGGATAATGAAGCTGCTAAGTGAATAATCCTTTGTGTTTCTTTTGTTCCAATGTTCATTAGCACTGTTAGTTCAATTAAGATGGAAGATTGCTCATGATACATGTAATTGGGGAGATTGTCAATCCTTCCATCCTTTGGTACCTCACAGAGGTTTTCACCATCTGATGCATCCTTTCTTTTGTTTTTTTCATGATCTAATACTACCACAATACAATTTTCACCATTAGATTGATTTTTTATTTTTATTTTTAATTTTTGTGACAAAGGATTGACAGTCCCTCCAAAATAAGCTGCATTATTGAGTTCAATAGGGAACCTTTCCTTATGATCCCCCAAATGTAAATGATCCCTGGTTCCTAGATAATCAATAATTGCATCATCATTATGAAAGGTATCTGATTTAGGCATGTTTGGTAAGTTGCAAACTATAATCTCAAGATGAACAAGTGGTAAAGGATCGTTTCGGTCAGTTTAAAAAGTGGTAATGGTATTAATAGAAAATATCTTAAGGTTGATAATGGTATTAACAAGGTCTTTCTCCATACTCTCCTTAGAGTTGTCCCTTACGTTCAGTATCTCACTTTCCTCTTGGTCACCACTCTTGATAGTATATGAAGCAGACTCTTATGGTCTAGATCTCAAGTTTTGTCCCCCATGGTATGTGCTATTATATGTTTTGATCATATCTATTTTATTTTCTTCAGATATGATTAAGAGATCATCCCATTCACAGTCATTTGTTTCTGAATCACTATCTTCTTGGACATCCCCGATTAATTTGATGAATGATCTCTGTCATCTTTGCTTTGAATTTGTCTTTATAACCTAGTCCATGAGTATTTCTTTATGCTTTTATGTGGAAACTAATCGTGCAAATATTCTACACTCGTCACATATCCTTGCTGGGGTTTGAGGCCAGGATGGGCCTCGGGTGGTGGTTCGAGGGTGAAACCCTTGAGGAAATTTTTTACTTAACTCGTCAAGCATTTTTGGTAAACTTGTTAAGCATTTTTTAGGTTAATTTTTAACATACCCTTGAAAGCCGAGATTGGTAAACCACCTAAAAAGCTTAAAAATAACTGGCAGTGTAATATAAAATTATTAGATTGTAATTTTCTCTTCCCTGGATAATAAAATAAGTGGATGACTATTTTCTCTAGTGGATGCAGTCCTTATATATTGAGTGAACTACGCTAAATCTTTGTGTTATTTGTTTTTATGTCTTCTCTATTTATGCATTATCTTATTATTGTTTATTGCTGATATCTACCTAAACATTAACACTTTCAACATTTAGACAAGGTTGGAGTGGTTCCATTATGCCTTATTTTCTTATCCCTAGGGGTTATGTACCATCATACCTCATTCTTTACATCAAAATTTATACAAATTTTATTGGAACAAAAATGAAAGGAAAAGAATAATGAAAATTAAATCATAGATAAATGATAATGAGGAGATTATAAAGAATTATTTCTCAAATATTAATTGAAGTCACTAACTAATGATCTAGACAAAATGAAAAATGCATTTTCAATTAATACCTTTAAATCATTTTTATGAAGGAATTTCATTTGCTTCCCTTCTATGAAAGTTCTTTATTTTGATGTGGAAATAATCTTTCTTTATCTGTGGGCTATGATTTTTGATATTTTGGGTCTATTTACATTTATAGAAGCTTTTATTTTCTTGATTATCTTAATTGTTGGTTTAGTTTATGCATGGAGGAAATGAGCATTGAAACAAGTTGGATAAATGGAAGTTTGGGCTCTTGAAGGTTTTGGTGTTTCTTATATGGAATCATTTTCCATATTGGTCAATTAACAAATTTATGTGATTTGCATTTTGATTGGATTCATCTTTATTGTCTTTATAGAGCCATTGCTTTATGTTTTTCTCTTCTATCTCATCTGATAAGGTCTCCCCACTGATGTTTCGTCAAGAGTCTTCGTAGGGACCATAGTTTGTTTTTTAGACTTAAATATTCTTCCATAAGACATAGGAGATAATGGTAGTTTAGTTATGCAAAAGTTTTTCTCTATGGAGTATTTCCTATTCTTTTTTCTTTGATATCAATCTTCAACTTACTTGGATGGGGATGCGGTATTACTCGGGTCAACTTTAGGATTATAATATGATTCTTTATTATGTGGTACAAAAAACTCTAGTGTGGGATTTATGGTATTTCAATAATAGAATGGATTAGAATCCCCTTGAATTGTGATATCTTGGCCATTATAGGGAAACTTTAGACAGAGATGGTAGGTTGATGACACAACTTGCATTGAATGGAGCCAAGGCCTTCCAAGAGAATGTTATATGATAACTCCATGTCTAAAACTTGGCAAGTGACATCTTTGATTATGAGTCCAACTCTAGTTGGAAATACAACTGATCCTTTAGAATCTCATTCCTCTTCATCATATGCTCTTATGGTAATCATCTTTTTTGGATCAACTGCATTTAATAAGAATCCCAATGCAAGGACTAACTTTAAAATACAAATATTCAAACCAGCTTGCCTATCTATAAGGACTCTCTTTATTTTATGATTTTGGATGAGAGCCTCTATATGGAGTGGTGCATTATGGGGTTGGTTAATTGCAAGGTCATCATTTCTTGTGAATGATAGGAAGTGTGGTGTAGTAAGATGTCCCACCATAGCTTGATATTGTGCTTGGTCGTGATATGTGGGAACTATAGAGTCTTCTTCAATTGATCTAAGATGTTATATTGGTTTAAAGACTCTGTAGGAATGGGCAGAGTCTTGTTAGGAATGGATTAAGACTTGTTTGAAACTCCTTGTAGAATTACTTTGGCTTAACCACGGGTTGTAACATTGACCGGGCTATACTCATTTTTATCTTTGATGGTTATCGCATTGGCATATGAGTCACACAAATATATGGTTGATGTATTGATAAGGTTCCCTTGTATAGTTGGCCTTTTTTCCATTATTGGTATTAGAAGAACTTCCTTTGTCATAGTTGGGAAGTTGATTCTTTAATGCTTGGTGTGTTTCATTAGAAGTATGATCATCAATAGTTATCTCATCTTTGTCAATCAAATCTCTGATATCTTTGACAATCAATCATTTTATGACTCTTCTTTCTATGATACTTGCAATAATTTGAATCGTTCCTTATACCCTTGGTTTATAATCTCACACTTGAGGAAGTGTGATATGCTTCTTGACAATAAGCTTCCTTAAAGAAGATTCAAGGGTTTCACCCAATGGCATGAATTGTTTTTGTCTAAGTACAAATGGTTGTCTTGGTCTTGCTCATTCAACAATTTGATTGCTTGGTCTACTTGATAAGTTCACAAGAGGTTGAGATGGTTTTACATTTTTGCTATCCACAACTCCATTGGTATTATTGTTGTTATTGTTGGCTTATTTAATTTTTATTCCATTTTCTATGAGATAATTTGAATTTGTGAGGATATTACAATTTCATTATATATCTCATTTCACTATTTGAATTATCAACAAATATATCCATCTTTTCTTGTTTAGGAATAGTGTGTGGATACTTTCCAAAAAGTTGTCTCCATCTTTGCTAAAATGTTAGGAAAGGTTCCTCATTCTTTTGTCTTGCAATGCCAATATCTAGCATGGTTACTTCATGTTTGATGTTGTAGGAGTATTGAGTCACAAATTTTTCTACAAGCTCACTAAATGATTTGATACCGGGAGATAGTTTTGTAAACTATTTTATAACTTGTCTTTCCAAGCTTCTTGGAAACAATCTCAACAAGTAGGTTTCATTGTGAGACACCTCAAAGAGTGAAACATGAAATTCTCTCACATGATCTTGAGGATTTGTATTCCCTTTGTATTTGTCAAACTTTGGTATCTCAAAATGTGGAGGGAATGGTATCATTGGTAAGCTCTTTTCAAATAGATAGGGATAAATATTCTCTAAGGAATACCTGTTTGTTGATGATCTAGTTTGTATGTCAAAGTTTTGTTTTTGTAAAAATTGGATATGTTGTGTTAAGGCTTCCAAAGGAGTTCTTACTTCTTGCTTGTTTTTTTGATTGTTAGAATACACTTGGTCTTCTACCTTGTTTTAAATTTGATACATCAAAATCAAGAAGTAGTTTGACACATTGACGTGAAAGCATAAGAAAATATTTTTCTTTATCCCTATCTAAGACCCTCTCTAAGAACTTCTGAAATCCAGGATCTTGTTGGTACTTCACAAGTTGTTCTTCAGTGGATTTATCATCTTGAGTTTTTGAGATTGAGAACCACTTTAAAAAATTTGCAAATGGATTCTCAAAAGCAAGTCTAGAAGCTACTGGATGCAAGGATCATATTCCCAATTTGAAACTCCACATGGGTAGCGAACTTGGTATCCGTGAGGAAGAAGACCGGTGAGATCAGATTGTGTGTGGATTTCTGAAATCTAAACAAAGCTTCTTAGAAAGACAACTACCCACTCCCTTCTCTCGATGAAGTACTGTAAGTAGTAAATGGTTCCCAAATGACATCCTTCTTGGATGGTTATTCAGGTTACAATCAAGTAATGGTACAAGAGGAAGACAGGCTAAAGACGACATTCACCACCAAATGGGGAACATTCCCCTATTGACGGATTCCCTTCGGTTTGATTAACTCCGGGGCTTATTTCTAGAGAGCAATGGACACTTCTTTCAAGGGGCTAGTTGGAAATTGTATCATCATCTATATGGATGATCTGACACTTTGTTCAAAACAATGAACCAATCATATAGGCGATTTGAGAAGAGTCCTTCAAAGATGCATGAAGTACGAGATTTCCCTCAATCCCAAGAAATGCGTATTTGGGGTCACAGAAGGCAAGTTGCTTGGGCACATAATTTTAGAAATAGGGATAGCAATTGACCCCGAACGTGTCCAAGCCATTCTCAAGCTGACACCGCCCCACATATGCAAGGAGTTGAAATCCTTCTTTGGGAAGATTAACTTCTTGAGGAAGTTCATTAGCGATTTTGCCGAGATAGTAAAGCCACTCAATGACATGCTGAAGAAAGATGCTAAAATTGAGTGGAATCCCCCAGTAATAAATTCATTTGAGGAGATCAAGAACACAATCGCTACGAATCCTGTTCTTGTCAGTACAAATTACACTATCCCTTTCAAGTTATATTCTTTCGCGTCAGAACACTCCTACGCAGGAATCCTCACACATAAGGAAGATGGGGAGACCGAGAGACCAATATCCTTCATGAGTTGCACCCTTAGAAATGTTGAAGTTAGGTACCCCAACCTAGAGAAACAATATTTTTCTTTAGTCAAAGCGGTGAAGAAATTTCAACACTACATTTTGAGGAGCAAAGTCTTTAGGATAGTTCCTGACGTGGCTGTGAAATATTTGTTGATGCAGAATGAACTGGGAGAGCGAAGGGGAAAATGGATGGCGATCCTGCAAGAATTTGACCAGGGAGAACCTTGGGAATAGCTTCGTTATTCTTTCAAGAGAGGAAATTGAATCTCAAGATCATAGCAATTGACTTGTGTAAAAACAATGCTCAACAAGAGGAATTATGACAAGATCAAAAGTAAGAGATGAAATTTGTTTAATTTCTCAAGTTGAACTGAAATATACTAATGAAGCATGTAGAGATGAATCTTGGACTAAAGATATGCAGGAAGAATTAGAACAGATAAATAAAAACAACACTTGGGAATTGGTTCTAAGACCTAAAGCAAGAATGTTATAGGAACTAAATGGGTTTTCAAAAATAAAATGGAAGAAGAAGAAATAGTGGTAAGAAATAAGGCAAGACTGTTTTGTAAAGGCTACTCGGAAAAAGAAGGCATAAAATTTAAAGAAACATTTGCTCATGTTGCTAGGTTGGAAGATGTGAGATTATTTCTTGCTTATGTTGCACATAAAGACTTTAAAGTATATCAGATGGATATGAAATTTGCATTTTTGAATGGAGATCTAGAGGAATAGGTATACATAGATCAACCTGATGGATTTCCTTTGATACAAGATGAAGACATGGTATGCAAATTGAATAAAGGATTGTATGGACTTAAACAAGCACCGAGAGCATGGTATGCAAGACTAGACATGTATCTACTTTGTCTTGGTTTCATAAAAGGTAATGCAGACAATAATTTATACTTAAGAACTAGTGAAGATGAAATTCTAATCATAGAATTTTTTGTTGATGATATCATTTTCGGAGGTAATGATGAAATGAGTAAAAATTTCTCTCAAGAGATGGAAAATGAATTTGAAATGTCAATGATTGGTGAGATGAAATTTTTCCTTGGTTTGCAAATTAATCAGAACAAGAATGGTATTTTTATATCTTAGACCAAGTATCTTAAGGAAATGTTGAAGAAATTTGGAATGGAAGATCGTAAACCTGTTGGGACACCCATGGTGACTGGTTATATACTTACTAATAATGATGAAACTCTGAGTTTTTTTTCAGAAAAAGTATAGATCAATGATTGGAGGTCTACAATATCTAACTCACACCAGACTAGATATTTCCAATGCAGTTGGTATTGTGGCAAGATATCAAGTAGATCCTAAAGAGACACACCTTGCTGCTGTGAAAAGAATTTTTAGATACTTAAAAGGAACAATAGAATATGGATTATTGTATGAAAAGTCTTTTGACTTTTTTTTGCATACCTATACTGATGCTGATTGGGCAGGTAATGTGGATGATAGAAAGAGTACAAATGGAGGAGCATTTTTCCTTGGAAAAAAGGCTGGTTTCATGGTTAAGAAAGAAGCATGATTGTATTGCTCAGTCTACTACTGAATTTGAGTATGTAGCTACTGCTATAAATTGTACACAAGTTGTTTGGATGAAACAAATGCTGAAGGAAATTGGAATAACTTTTGAAGATCCATTGGTTATCCATTGTGATAACACTAGCACAGTGAATGTGTCGATGAATCTTGTAATGCATTCAAAGAATAAACATATTTCCATTAAGTATCATTTCTTAAGAGACAAAGGCAGCTGAGAAGGAGATCAGACTGGAGTATGTTAGCACAAAGGAACAAATAGTAGATATATTTACAAAACCTTTGCCAAAAGATGCTTTTGAGTATCTAAGAAGCATGCTTGGGGTGAGAGGCCCTCCACGTGGTAATTAATTGATGTAGGAATGCATCCGTCTAGTGGCTTTCATAGCTATATCATTTTCTGGACTTGATGTATGGATCTACTCCTCAAGGGGAGTGATCACAGGAGCACCAGTACATATTTGGGTGATTTTGCACCTTGTTGTTAGACATGAAGATTTGAAAAAGCTACATCTTACATAAGAATGAGGAAGAGTTATGGAACCCTATGCCATTTTTTTCAAAGAGGGAGAGATTCTATGTGAAGATCCCTACTATTTTAGGGAGAATTGTGTTGAGGATATTGAAAAGTTTGTATTGAGAGAATGTACTTTTAGGTTGATGGATTTTCCCATATGTTGCCATCAATGCCAAAGGGGGAGATTGTTGGATGTTGTTGGAATTGGGTACTACTGATGTTGTTGGCATTCATGTTTTGTCACTGATGTCAACATATATTTTTTTGGAGGTTGAACAGACTGGTTATTACTATAATATGATGACTGACAGAAGTATACAAACACTGTACAGATGAATCAGAATGAGCGAAGATGATGATATGTAGAAGGATGTATGATGATCTTATTTCTAAGGTCTCTTGGCTTAATGTTACATATTGGATAAGTTAAATATGTTTTAGTGAAGACTGGTTTTTGGACTGTGACAGTGATGTTTAGCAGAGTGAGTCTCTATGTTTTGGGGATATCTTATAGGCGATGATGATTCAGGCTATGCGAGCTTAAGTGATGACAGAAGACATGTTGAGGAATATTTGGTATGGGTCGCAAGTCGTATCATTGTTGTTGACGTCAGCTGTGGCGTGTATTATGGAGGAGACCTATTTGGTGCCAACTTCAAAGCTGTAGTGTGTATTGTGGATTGTGAGCTTAGATTATGGATCTTGGATTATAAGATGAATTGTAATTGATGTTTACTTTTTATAGGTACCATGTGTATCTTAGCAAAGGGTTAAATAATTATTTGTATATTGGGAAAGCTTAATTAGCCGACCTAATCAATTATTGTAATAGGGTATATATGATAGATATTTTCTTTTGAAAATATGTGTGTATGAAGAGAAGGTGATCAAAAAAGACTGAGAAGTATGAAAGCTGCGAAGCTTGATTGACTGCTAGAAGTAGAGAAGAGTTTATGAATATAGTACTTCATTTGAACTGACCAAGCAAAGATAGTTGCTATCAGATAGTTCATTGGATTGTATATTTCCTATATACACTTGTTCGGATTGTAAATCCTTGAGGGTGCATTTAACCTTCTTTGGGAAGTGTGCTTGGGCAGTGAGCCCACTGTTACTCTTGAATCCTAATAGGGTCTGTCCTTTAACAGGGACTATGTACTATAATGTTGTAATAAGCTCCTAACAGGGCTAAATATTTTAACAAGGATACTATACTCTCAGTACATTATTTGTGGGTGCTAATTCTCACCAGGGTTTCTCCTTTAAAAGGGTGTCCTAGACAACAAAGGATTGTGTTATTGTGTTGGCATTTACTGTGTTATCATTTGGGTTGGAGTTTTGGTTTATAAAGTTTAATATTTAATAATCTGTCTCACAACTGATTCACCCCCCCTCTCAGTTGTGTTGGTGGACTGTTATTCCTAACATACACGAAGGCGTAACATTTAAGTGGGATATAGAATTTTTGAAACATTTTCAACAGATCAAAGATTACTTAACAAATCCTCCAGTATTAATGGCACCAATACCGGGAAAACATCTTCTACTCTATATCTTAGCTATGAAATCATCACTTGGAGCTCTGTTAGCACAACATGATAAAACGAGAAAGGAATGAGAAATCTACTATATAAGTAGGACAATGGTTTCCTATGAGAATAATTACACCATCATTGAAAAATATTGCTTAGCGGTGGTATTTGCTTCTCAGAAGCTCTGACATTATATGCTTGCACATTCTATCAAAATAATTACAAAAAATGATCCTTTAAAGTACTTATTAAACAAGGAAAATCTGACTGGAAGACTCACAAAATGGGTGATGACACTCACTGAATTTGACATTGAATACATAGAGAAAAATTCCATCAAAGGAAGTTCATTGTTGATCATCTGGTGGATGCTCCCCTTCAAGACAATAAACCGTTGAGCATAGAATTTCTTGATGAAGCTATTCTACTTCTGATAGAACACTCCTGGAAAATGTTATTCGACAAATTGTTCACACAGTAAGGATCTAGAGCCGGTGTGCTCTTCATAACGCCCCAAGGATACAAAATTTTGAAAGCATATAAAATGATCTTTCCCTGCACAAACAACATAGATAAGTATGAAGCTCTAGCAAATGGACTAAAGTTGGCTATTGAATGGAAGATAAAAAAATCGCACATCTATAGAGATTCTTAATTAATGATCAATCAAGTGAATAATTAGTATCATACCAAGGATGAGAATCTCATGCCATATAAGAGGATGGTTGACGACCTAAAGAAGTATTTTGTATTCATCACCTTCTAACAAATACGAGGGGAAGCAAATAAAGTTTTTGACACCATGGCTACTTTGGCCTCAATGTTACAATTAAGAGAGCACCGATTTCGTTGTCTTCCTTGTGGAAGAACTCCCTTTTCCAGCCTATGACTCCCTAGAATCCCAAATCGTATGTTCAATTGTGGGAACTGAACCCTCTCGATACAAAAAAATAATCTCCTACCTACATGACCAAATAATCCTTGATGAACTATCCATAAATGAGAAGATAAACCTTATAAGGAATGCTATGCATTATTTGATCATCAGTAATGATTTGTATAGAAGAGGTCTAGACGATACTCTCTTTAGGTGTCTAGAACATGAAGAGTCTGAACATGTGCTAAAAGAAGTCCATGAAGGTATTTGTGGGTCTCACTCGAATGGTCTTTTGTTAGTTAAGAAACTCCTAAGGGTAGGGAACTATTGGCCTTCCATGAAAAAGGATTCTATTCGGTTTGCTAAATCTTGCAAGAGATGCCAATTACATGGTAACCTAATCCACGTTCCTACTAGAGAGTTGTTACCTTTCACCACACACTGGCCATTCCAACAACAGGCCTTTGAATTGAGAGGGAAGATATACCCCTCCTCAACCAGTGGACACAAATTCATTATTACAGCCACAAAGTACTTCACTAAGTGGGTTGAAGTGGTCACACTCATCAAAGAAACCGGTAAACAAGTATCTAAGTTTATCTTGAACTACATCATCTGCAGGTATGGGATACCTTCCTCTATTATAACAAATAAAAGAGGAAAATTCAAAAACAAATATATGGATGAACTATGCGAGAAGTTCAAAATCACCAAACGTTGTTCCTCTATCTACTATCCTCAAGGGAATGGACAGGCTGAAGCATCTAATAAGAACATATTGAAAATCTTGCATAGGACAGTGAGTAAGTCGGTAAAAGACTAGCATCTTCAATTAAATCTAGCTTTATGGGCTTATTGAACCATCATTAGAACACCTATAGGGGGCAACACCATTTGCGTTGGTATATGACGCAGAAGCAATATTTCCTATTGAGGTAGAGATACCATCACTTAGAGTCTCACGGCAAGGGCTCATCACTGATGAAGATGACCAGATTTCCAAAATCGAAGAATTAGAAATACTTGATGAAAGAAGGAAAGAAGCATTCAACCATTTAAGGGTCTATCAAAAAAGGATGTCTAGAGGTTACAACAAGAAGGTAAGACACTGAGAATTTCAGGTTGGAGATCTTGTACTTAGAGAAAACCCAAAGAATCAACAACATCGCGAACAAAAGGGGAAATTTGAACCCAACTGGCTGGGTCCCTTCATGATTATTTTAGCATTTGGCCCTAGAGCATATAAAATCTCAACTCTAGAAGGAAAGACATTTCTTGATCACATCAACACAATCCACCTGAAAAAGTTCTACAGCTAGACATTTTGAGCAGTATCTCTACAGAGAAAATAATCCTAAAAAAATATCAAAAATAGAAAAAAGGAGAAAAGCCAAAAATATTTGGAAAAAGTCTGAAAAAATGATCATCCTGGCAAAAACCTAGCAAATAGGCGCCTTGATGGATCAACCCAAAAAAAAAAAAAAAAGAAAAAAAATTAAAAAGAGACAAAGTGCCTCAGTGAAACCTGGTAAACATGCACCTTGGTAGCAAAAATAGCAATTTTTCCAAGTGGTGAAAACCTAGAAAACATGGGTCACTTGTAACCCATGCTCCATCTATCAATGCATAGCTTGATTGTCTCACCTATAGAAGTCTCAGCTTTCTTTGATTACACTTAATGAACCTTTCATAACCTTATGCAAACAGTAAAGTTGGCATCCTAGCTTGGAACCGATCGACATCTTAGTCTTACAAGTTTTGAGGGTTGTCTTTGGTTATCAATTCAACACCTTGTCATTCATCCCGCTAATCAAAGTTAGCTACCTTGGTCTTCTAGCCACTAGATAGTTTTCCACTGACACCAATAGTGTTTTTCAACATCTCAATCAAACAATGTTTCTCAACACTACTTATTTGGACACATCTGTGTTTTTCAACACATGTTAGATAAAGTGCTTAAGATCTTGGCTTCTTAACACTCAAGCACACAACAATGTTTTGCGACACTCACACCACAAGCACAATGATGTTTTCAACACCCTAGACAGACATACATACAACCATCAAAACTTGCTGAAAGAGTGATGATCATTTTTCTTCAAAGTTGTCTATTGTAAATGAATTTCATACTCTTTTCTTTGATTTCTGCTTGTTGGTTGTTCCAATGATCCTATAACATCAAGTAAATGGGTTGTATGTGATAAGAGCTTCCACATTAAGGTGGAAAATCTTCACATCCCTCGATGTTGTTTACTTGCATGCCAAGGTGAGGTTGGAACTATCTCCTTGACTGTTAAATATGCTTGTTTACGTAATAATGCACTCATGGTTATCTTGGCTCTGAATGCCTTGATACTACTGTATCCTTGCAAATTTAATTAGAAACAATTTTTAGGTCATCCTGGTTTTGTAATCCTCGATGCTTACATTAGTTTCCTAGATTTTATTCTCATACTCATATCCTTATGGTCGCAGTGGTACCAGTAAGTGTTGTATTGACTTCGATGTCCCAAATGCTCGATGATGATAACAATGGATAAAGGAATCAGCGACTAGACTCGCGTCGTAGGATGCATTTCATTCCTAGCCTTGCATACTAGCATTATAAAAATACAAAAGAGCTATCCTCCTAACATCAAATCATTCGCTGAAGCGATCAACTACATTAAATCTTCTTAAGGTTACCTATCTGCATAGAGAAAGTCACTATCAAATAGGAAAGAATCTAATCACCAAAGAACAAAACACCATGATAAGAGTATATTACACACTAAGCTAAAAGGATAATGAGATACGTTTTCACTCAAGATATGCACAAGAGCTACTCAACGCAATTATATAAGATGCTAATCTACTCATAAGAAGCATATGAATAAGAAAAAGACAATAACACAATCACATGGAACATGTAATCGATTGTATATATATAAGCTGAAGGAGGAGGATGAAGAGGAACATCTTCTTAGGGTGGAGGGCCTGCTCCTTCGAATCTAGCCAAATACTGAGAATATGGTGGCACCTACTGCACTATAGGAATGACCACACTATAAGCTGCTACATAATAGGCTGCTCTGCTTGTCTACTGCGTAACCTCATGCTGGAGATAAAATTTCTCAGCTGTGAACCCCTGGATCCTCTCATCATGCTCGGTGATGGCGTGGTCTTGCTATGTGATTTGTGCCTGAGATACTAGTAGCTATGTCTGTAATGATCTGACCTGTCCTCTCAAGGTACAGATCACATCCTATGCAATATACTCTCTAGGAAAACACTCCTCCTCCCCAGCCTATGAATCCCTTTGCTGGAAATTGTGCGGGATGCACCATCAAAAGTAGGATCCTGCTGAGCCTTAGCCATCTCCTCATCTGTTGCACTGGTGGATGGAGCATTGATGCCAACATAGCCTAGGGTACGTTCTCATCACATTTTCATTGTTTCCTTGTTGTTGGTTCCCTACTAGAGATGGCACCGAGGTCCCCTCTTACTCCTCTGGGTGTTGAGACTCTCTGTCCTCCATCTGCAACCCTCTATAGGACATCCACCTCCTCTATTTGAGGTACTCTCTCAGCTGGATTTATAAATATTGGGAAGGGGTGGCGGGAAAGATAATCCATGTAATGTGGTGTGACCCTTGCATCTTCTATATCCTCCAAGTAATCCCAGGATGGCCAATATAACCCTACGAGCTCCTGTAAAAAAGAGCCAGAGATAGTCTAGGAGACCACCCTCGGCACTCCTTGTCAACAAATTGGTCATAGGCTGTGAACTCCTTTGGTATGTTCTATGGTCATCCGTATTGCCTCAGTACTCGAGCAACTACAAAACCCTCAACGACAGTGAAGGTCCTCCCAAATAAAGGATGAGATACAAAGAAGTATCTCCTCTAAGCCCTCCAGTCGGTCCAAACCTCCGTGCCTCTATAAGGCCTCTAAACAACCAAGCTAAGATCATCAAGCTGACATCTCTAGTAGTCAGTCTTCCCCAGGTGGGGCTGCTTCAAGAAACCTGAGTATCTGTAAACAAAAGGTTGTCCACTGTGTTGTGGATCACCTGTCATTGGCCAGCTAATGGGAAGGTGCTCCCATGCCCACACTTGTAAAAAAAGTACACCCACAACCATGAACCTAGCACCTTGGAAGACCACCTCGTGCATCTCATGGTACATATGTGCTAGGAGGAACTGACCCCAGCCTAACTTCTCTAGCCCGGTCATGAGTCTCTCTAAAACCTGACCCCAACCAGCCAAGAATCCCTGCTGAATCCTGTCTGCCATAATAGAGCAACCTATGAATCTTTCTATGATGCAAGCAAGTGAATACTGTGCGCCATAATCAATCACCATATTGTCCTAAGAGATTGCCCTGTCTAGAATGGTATGATCGTGAAAAACTTGGATAAGGGCTTGGATACCAAGTCATGGAGCTGTGTCATACTCTATCAACTATCCAACAAAAGGGATCCAAAGAATCCTATATACATCCTCGAGAGTGATGATCATCGCCCCACTCGGCAAATGAAATGTATTATGCTCGTTGTGCAATCGCTCAACTAAAGTTGTGAGCAATCCATGGTTCACATGGATATTAGGCATCTGTAGAAACCACCCAAATCCACACTCACTCAATTGACCCCTCCATGCATCTGAGATATTCCTCACCAACCACATGGTCAAAGGATACATAGACCTAAACTGGATATCCGGTAACTGTGCCTGCAAGGGAGAACCAATGAAAAATCATCAGTACTGAGTGAAATCATTGCGTAACAGATAGACAAGCTGATATAATGAAAAATAATCTAAGTATCCCACAAACAAAGGTGAAATTTCTTGGTAAAGACCTAAAATTTTATTTTGTCCTTAATACAATAAAACACAGTATAACCCACTGGCATGAAGACTCGTACAAGTCAGGAATCAGTACAATATGATAAATCAGGCTGAAATGACAAAACAAGTAACACCATACGATACAAGGGGTTTCTATGAAGGCCCTCATATGAGCGATGGGTCCTTCCCATACAAAAAAACCATATGGCCTGATACGACACAAATAATTTTTAGTAGTTTGTTGTATGAGCCCTCTCACCGACCCATACAACAAATCGAGCCCTATGGTTGAAAATGTGCAAAAAATGGAAAAATCTAACAAAAACAGGCAAAAATGGATTTACAGAGGAATTTTTTTGATTACTCACTGGAGTCGGTTAATTCTCCGGTCGACCGTGCCTCCGCATGCGCTCAAATTGATGATCTGCAATCAGAACCACCATTTTGGACTCAGAGAAGGTTTTTCAAATTCCAAACTTGGAAGGTGAAAATGATTTAAAAATGACCCTTCTAGGCCTTATATAGGTTTTGACCTAGTTTTCCAAATTGCTCCGATGATCGTGAAAATTGTTCCCTTGGCTAATTGGACAATTCTGGACCCATTTTCGGGACCAAAATCAAAATCTGACAACATTTTTGCTACTAAAAAATGTAGATTAACATGTTACTCAAATGCAGTTGATCTTCGAAGCTTACCTCACAGGATTCTACTTTGAAATCGTTCCTCATCAACTGAATCAAGCATTCTCCATTTCAATCCAAAAAAAAGTCAACCTTGGTCAACCCAAGTCAACTCACGGTCAACTAATTCTCCATGCCAATCTAATGAGCATCCTCATAGAATCAAACTCGCTTCAACTAGGAACCAATAAGCCACTCTTGAGGGTAGTTTGAGCAATAATTTTTATTTTGATTTGATACTAACCCCCTTGGATTAATGGTTTATTGAGTGTTTGGTGTTGCAGGTTGAAGGCCACATTTTACCACACAGAGACTCATGTTTTTAAATGGATTGATCACATAGAACTTTCAGGATTCCTTAATATTATAATTGTCTTCCAATATTCTCCTTGTACCTTGTGGCAAGTGATTATTTATAATTAAGAAGAAATTATCCTTTTGGAATACTAAGGTCATTTCATTTGCAAGGAAAGTTTTGGTGTTTTAAAATTATAATCAGTACCCATGTTTATGAATATTCCTATTTGGTCTCTTCTAGGAATTCCTAGGTAAAGGTTAGGTTTTTTTGAGTCTTTTCCTTGGAATTTTTTATACTACCAACAGATTTCCACAATGTGGCATTGGATTCTTACCACCTCCCTTATGACTTTGGAGACTAGGGATTGACTTCAATCTAATACCAAGGTATAGCATTGTGTGTCAAATGGATAACTAGAGACCTTGAAGAAAATAAAGGAAGATTTTAATTCTAGACACCACATTTTATTGGAATCCCTATCAATCACCAAAATTGGAAGGGTCTTGTTATTCATAGACTTCTTATAATAATGGGAACCATTTAGATTCAAGGCATATTTTTTATTCAAAAAATTTAAAGGGTTTAGGATGACACAACCCTTGGTTATTATGTGGTGGAAAAGACATTCATGAGGGATTATCTATTAATAACAGTATTAATTTGTTGGTCTCTTATTCTTGATTGTTAGGAAAAAAAATGCTTACCAAGGCTCCATGGATTTGTTCTTAAAAATTCTATAATAGGGTTTAAAATTCTACTTAATATTTTTCTATATGTTACCAAGAGTTTTCTCTTATATCTTGAGGTTACATTTAAATCCAAATAATCTAATAAGGATTTGGAGACTTATTATATTATTCTTAGTTCAATCATCCTTAGTATTCTACACAAAATAGGGCTTCATTGTATCAAACCTTGGTGTAAAGGTTGAAAGTGGTACATACACACACTATTTCATAACTACATACCTCAAAAGGGATATTATTGACTATCTCCACATTTCTACATGGTGCCTAAATTAAATTACAGATGGCTTTCTAATCCTCATCAATTCCTTGATTCCATACACATTCCAAACTATTTAGTTACCTATTATTGATCTTGAGTTGGCACATTTTTCCTATTGCATTTTCTACCAAGGTCTTCTCATTGGTACTAGGTTATCTCACCTAGAATTAATCTATTCTTTCTACCTATATTATAGATGCCATGATACTCACAAGTATAATTTTTGGTTTCATCTTGAGCTCGAGAAGCTTGGAATTGGATTCATTTTGTTTTCTTGAGCCTCTTAGACCCAAGCCTTTCAAGGCATATGATCCTGTTAGGATATTGACCTACAATTCCTGCTAACTTTACCCAAATAAGGATAATTTCAAGGTAAAAAATTATTTTAGCATGTAGAAAGATAAGAACTATTATTTTATCAGCTAGTATATTGATATTTTTTTTTATTTACATGAAAGAGACATTTTTTGTAGAATGTTATGACATAGATTCAGATGCAAGATAATAAAGTTTCACTTGAAGTGGTGTACCTTCAAGTGATTTTAGATCACTAGGATAACACCCCTTACATTTTCTAAAGTATCATCAAATCCAACCTCCATTAGGGACCACTCTCTGCCTCATAGACATCACCATGGATGTAGTCAATTTTCTTGGGGAGCTCACAACTATCAAACATGTGATTCACAACTCCCTCCAATAAGATTTAGGGGTTGGTCTACTAGCAATTGATCTCAACATTCTTTCCCACCTTTTGCCTCCTCTTAGCCACATGACTAAGGGTTTCCTAGCTTTCCAAACTTAGCCATATTTTCTCACCTTGTTTTGGCCATCTTATCATCCTATTGCACATAGTCCACCAAAAAAAGAAACTAAAAGTGAATTATCACCAATTGATAGCCTATTCTTAATGACCAAGCCTCATTGATGAATGATGAAAATGAGATTGTCATGACCCCCTCTACTAGCATAGTTCTTGTTGCTTAGCCTAGATATTAATATTCGAAATCGATAGTATAACATACTCTTGCGTATGACCTACTATCGCCTATACTTCTCCTTGATTGTGTATATAATCATATACATATACTGGGGCATATTTTATTGGTATTAATGTCCATATTCTAAATTTACTCAAGTATAAAATAAAATATTATCGAAATGAAATGTGGATATTAGGCATATATTCTTCAATATTTTATATTTAAATTTATCAGATTTAAAATATACATTATTATGTAAAAATATTTGTTTAAATGAAAAGAAAGAAAAAATACAAAGAAGATAATGTTGCTTTGGAAAAATATTACTAAATCAAATATACTTCAAAGGAGCTAAACTAGTGCAATGTTCAAGCCACTAGTAAACCACTTTCTTAAAATGACTCCAATAATTATTTTTCTATAGCAATCAAGAAGGTTACATATCTCCACTAAATCCAAAACTCTTTGGATAAAAACAAAGCTTTTATTGATTTGAATTCTTCATACAAAGTGAACATAACCTATCAAAAGGAAATATGTTATGAGATAGGAAGGGTGATGTTTCACTTAGTATATGATGGTTGGTAGTCAAGAATAAGGATGTCTTCAATGGAGGCCATGAATTTGATAGCATAGGCTTTGTGAGCGGGATGAGACACATATAAAGAAAGTCCTCCCGCCTCATAAAATGTTATTACAAATATGTGAGTGAAGCCCTTCTGTCGTTTCACTTCTCCAAAATCAGTTCCCCTATACACAAAATCAATATCAAACTTAATTTCTTATCATCATCTCTAAAAAATAAAAATATTATTCCCATCTTAGAATACTTGTGTCCATACACTCAAATTACTACAAACAACTGTTTTACAATCTTTTATTTCCATCATTTGAATCTAATTTGTAGACCACTTTCTAGTTGAAATACTTTGAGTTAAAACCCAAACATTAGAATGAAATGAAGTTTGAACATTAAGTTGAAAATATTACAAGTAAATGAAAATGTAATTTTTGATGGACAAATCTTACCTATTAATTATTTTCTCTTGTAAATTAAAAGACATCATTTCTAAGTTTATCTTTTTATATTATATTAACATAAATATACAGTATACATATTATTAATATTTAAATAATGAATAACAATTTTATACCTTCTGTACTTATAAAATGTGCTAAATTGTATATTTATAATTCAAATCATAATTTCAACTATAGAATGAAATGATATAATAATGAATATAAAAAGCTCTCACTTTGCTTTTCAAACCATTCAGTCTAAAGAATTGGAAGCTGGTAAATATGTAGCCCTGCCATAAATTAATATATGTTTCCACACACACACACACACACACACACACACAGCCTTCATATATCATAAAACACAGAGAACTAAATCAAGACACATATGGGAAATTTACTTTTCCCCAAGGAGATTCAGTTAGAGAACTGGTTATAAAAACACTATGGCTACTAAAACCATTTTATACAAACAAACAGATATAAGAAACACCTCACAGTTCCTTAAAAACAAAGGCACCAGAGAAAATGAATAGCTAAGCAAATCTGTAACTTTGTCACAGTTTCTTAAAAACAAGTTCTAAAATGGCAAAAACAATATCATCATGCCATTGAGAGAGCTTAGAACAGACCAAAGAATGATTTTTTTAAATTTTTCTTTCTTTGAAAAAAAATATTTTGGGTTCCTTTCAAAACCCAGTTCAGATCCTTAACTCTGATTTAAAAAGTTTATCTTAATCAAAACATTTATCATGTCTACTATACCTGCAACTCACTCATACAAAACACTCATAAATCAGTCATTTAAATTCAGACAAGGAACTTAGAAAACAATATTATCATGCTCATGATATTGAAAGTCCTTAGAACAAAGCAAGAAAATTAGTTTCTTCTATTTTTCCATTTTTGGGTTCCTTTTAAAACCCATCTTCAATTCATAACTCTGATCTAAAACATTTATCTTAATCAAAACATTTATCATATCATTAAAAATGCATATTATAACTGCAACTCACTGATAGAAGACATTCATGAATCAGTCACTAAAGTTCAGACAAGGCACTTACCATTCAAAAGACTTCACAAACTCAAGTTTAGAGCAAAGATCTTCCAGATCTGTAATGAGCTGTTGAAGCTCTTGGGTAGTGAGATCTGCCTTAAACTTAACCAGTACAGTGTGCCTGGCATCACTTACAGCTGTTATTTCTGCCATGGAAACAAAGAACAAAACTATAGAAACCAAGAACAAAACTTTTGAAACAAAGGACAAAGGTATTGAAACTGCAATGGTGTGTTGAGGTATTGAACCTCTCAAAGAACAGCCATATATAACAACAAAACGTCTCAAAGGACAAGCACAGTGATTTTTTTCTTTTTCTTGTCAAAATCACATCAAATGATTAATTATTTGAACAAACCTGTTTTGCTTCTGTTTTGGATTGAGATTCCTTTCACAATTGTTGTTTGTGCTGCACCTTAAATGGTCCCAATCCATTTTCTTTGCATTAGGTGGTTCAGAATCTGACAAGGCACATGGGAATCTCTTTGTTTGATAAATACAAGTGGATAAGTACAAATTTTGCATGGTGCAAAAACCTTTCACATGTGAAATTTAGAATTTTAAATTTATATATCAGATAGGCTTGTTGGTGCTCATTGATGCTCCCATTTTTGGTTTCTAATAGGGTGCTTTCATGAGTGCTCCATTAACATTTTTTTGTCAACTCTTTCTTGTTGGATGTTTTCATGAGTGTTCCATTAACAATAGTGGAATGGGTCTTTTAACAAATTATTATGGTGTTGAAAATGTGTGTATTTTATTGAGGGTCTTTTTTTAATTGGTGAGAATGATGGTTTATTTTTTAATTATGTCATTTATCATGTTGTACAAATGAACTAGTCAACCTTTTAACAACTTTGTTGGACTAGATGTCCCTACTTGTGATAGTTCAACTTCTGATATAGATGTATGCTCCTTCATAATGTTATAATGCGCTATATAAAGACAAAGATGTTGTTATCTATGTAATTTAGTTATTTTCATTTAAAAGAAAAATAAAGAAGCTTGTGTGTTTTGAAATTGGGAAGGAAATAAAAAGTGAGAGATTTTTGCTAAGTTTAGCAGTGCTATGTAATTTATTTATTTAATAGTTGAAACAACAATTAACAATAATTTAAATATCATGATTTAAATTTTAAATAATAAAAAACTACAAAGCTTAATTTAAAAATATTTATTTTAGATGAAAGCGTGAAACGAGAACAAAAGGAAAGAGAACACATTTGATTTGTTAGTTGAGGATGGATAGCAGAAATGGTGGCATCGAGAGGTTCTAAGATATCAGGTATGGGATCTAAAATAATATGTTCTATTGGAGTTTTATCACAAGCTCTTGTGCACATGGTTGCATTTGATTTAGTGTGGTTTTGTCTTCTCCTACTTTGTATAGTCATGTCCTTGCAACTATGAGCCTAAACTACAAGCATACATGTCAAAAATTGGGTGCCTAATATTTGTTGAGGTTGTTTTGCCTTAGTCAAATCAATGGACTAAGTTAACAATATATACTAGATGCAAATGCAGTTAAGAAGATGAGGAGCATGTAACAAAGGAGACATGTTAAGAAGGGTAGATAATGCAACTTTAGAATCTCCTAATTTTCCATGATGTCCTAGTTGATATTTTTGGATTTTTTACCTTCTTTATGTTAATTTCCTTATAAATCCTCTTATATAAACACATTTTTTCCATTTCTGACCATTAGCGGCAAGTTACGATTTGTATAGTAATATTAATTTGTGGAACACTATTGTTCATAGTTCTATCCTAGAGGACATGAACATGGAATGCTAGTGTCTATAATGGGTAAATTATCAAGGATATGTATGAGAATATGCTAAAAAATAATGTGCGCACAATTTTAGGTGGAAGACATAGACTAAAGAGATAGTTGGCATAGTAAATAGTCAAAAGTAAATGTGTCATGTTTATAACTTGGTGGGTACTAATTGGGTGTGATACAAGGGCTAAATTGGTGTATGTGTGATATGTTGCTATATTGTGTCCCCACTTTAGCATACACATTAGCTACAAGGAATTAAGCATACCACATTATGTAGAATTAAATCAACATTACACTACATAAAAATGATACTAAGAAAATAATATTAGAGAATTCTACTTGATATCATTGGTTTATCTCTGCTCAAGCCTTGCCCCTAAATTTATAATCAAACACAATAAGAGAAATTAGACACAATAAAATATTATATAATTGATTTCACACATGTTAAGATCTTCCATTTCATTGAGTTGTAACTATTATGTCTTCCCTGAATTGATAGTAATTTTTCTTTTTAAATTAATTGCTTCTCCATAAAGGATACAATCCAAATCATTATGAGTAGTGTAAGATGAGTGTAGGGTTCACGAAAGACAACTTTAACCAAAATAAGGCTATGGTGTAGCACTTGTGAAAAAATTACTTTAACAATACACAGTGAATACACATAATGTTATAAGACCCATGAATGTGTCACATCATTATACAATGTAGGACTCAAGCCACATGGAGTCAATTTGACTAGTGTGTGGAATGCTCAATGAAGGATCACTTTTACCATTACATAATTTTTTAATACAAATAGATGCTATTATAAAATTGCATTCTCCCTCAAATTCAATGTAAAGGAGGGAATCAAATTAATGTAAGAGAAGTAAGATGTTGAAGGAAAGATAATGAAAAAAAGTTAGGTTTAAAATGGAAGTGTATCACTTGAGGATTTGAATGAGGAAATGGAAAGAAATTTTGAACATGAATAAAATGGTGGGGTTTATAGTGTTGACATTTTTGGGGGTTGATGTTTCTTTCATTTTTTTTCTTGTTATTAGAGGGAAAGACTCTTGAAAAGGGTTTGTTAGGATCTACTAGATAAGAATTAGTGGGATCTTATGATCACACGTTTAAATGATGACTCACTCTTTATATTTCCTATACTTTTCTATTGATTATAAATGGTGGGGATCTTCCCTTATAGACCTACTTGATTCCCTAGTGAATACAACTTCCTCTAGGCTAAATATTTCTCTCATTAAGAATATTTTAGGAGCTAGGTTGAACAGTAATGGTTTTAGATACTAGGATAAGAAAAAATGGAAATATTATGGTTATTTTAAAATCATTTCTATGAGGAACAATTCTTCTTGATATTTTTCTCATCCTATAAAAGATAATGCTTGGATCTTTTTGGACGGCTCATGGTTTATCGATAAGTTAAGGATATTCTTGAAAAAAGGGGACCAAGTTTCAATCTTGGGAGGGAATGCATCAACGAAGTTCATTTATAGGTAAGGCTCCTATATGTGTTGCTAAAATACTAGAAGGAAGTCTTGAAGGGTATAGTTGGTGCTATCAATCAACTTATTGTAGTTAAGGGGGTATCCAAATCTAGAAAACACAAGTATTATTTTCCAAATTTTGTGTAATGATAAGATGGATTTGATGCTCCAATATTTCATAACTTTATCTTCTAAATTTTGGATTGGAAGCAACATATTATCTACAAAGAGTTATTTGTTGTGTCAAGCGTATCACAAGGCATATTTTATTGTTAGTTTCTTGAACAAGAAGAGGAAGTCATACTCTTAGAGGAGAAAAGAATATATGGATATTGACCTCTCTATACACTTGGAGGATTTTCCCTTTAATGTGTTTGTTGTCATTGTTGTGACCTTTGTTTTAATGATCTTATCCCTAGTAATAATGGTGATTTAATCTCAACTTTTCTTGACTTTACCTGGGACATTTTGAACTATTTGGGAGGAGGATTTACTTAATGTGGAATTGGATGGTGCTTTGCATTTATCCTTTTCAATCTCGAAGGATAATAGGATGTCGTCTATGAATAAGAGGTTAACTTGAAGTCCAAATAATTATCAAGTCAATAACTATCACAAAACCTAAATGTTGTCAATGTGCAATGTAGCATTAAAAACTCTCTAATAAGGCCTAGTATTTGTATGTCTTTGGAGCACTTTGACTTCAAATTGCCATAAATGAGATGTGTTGTGTTGCATTTTTTGACCCCTAGGTTTTAAGTCCTTATCAAATATTTTTTCGTTGTTGAAATTTTTGATATTTCTTGCTTGGAGCTAGACTAATGATATATCTTTTTAGTTTATTGTAAAAGATTTTGGGTCCTTCAAAACTCCCTTTATAAAATATTGTTGAACATTTTTTAAACTAAAAATAAGGGGTCTCAATATATTTGTGGAGTTGGTTGCATGCTCTGCAAGTGAATGTTGCATCCATACTGCTAGGTCTTCTATTAGGGTTTTCGTACTATCATTACGCTTCCTTTCAAACCACATTTATCATGGGAGTTTTCTCAGTCATTTTAAATGGTCAGCGTTGACTTTAGACCAACAGATTCTACTGGTGCTAGAGCGTTGGCGTTAGGTGATCGTGGCACCTCCTCCGAGCAAACGTCCAAGGAAATTTGCTCCCAAGGTATTTCATGAGGTAACGTCTCTATCACTCCTGATGTTGTTTTGTCATTTCCATACTTTGATCAAGCTTGTGACTGGCTTGAGAAATTTACTTTAATCAGTTATTTTGTTGGTTGTATTCCTTCTGAAAGTGTGTTGTGGGATTAGGTGACCAAGGCATGGATCCTACATGGGGTCCACCTTGATGGTGTTCAAAATTTGACCAAAGGATTTTTCTTGCTCTATTTCTGAAACCCTTCTCATGTGGAAGGTGTTCTCAAACATGGCCCTTGGTTTGTTCACTCTTCTTTGCTTGTTTTTCAGCCTTGGTCTCGGGACTTCATAGTCTTTGATGACAAGAAACTTCAAGTCCCTTTCTGGATTGACTTCCTTGATTTTCCCTTGCCATGTTGGTCTTTTCTGCAAAAATATTACCTAGACTTTAGGTCGGGTAATTTTTACCGAACCAAAGTGGGGTTCTCATGCACGCCCTCAGAAGAGGGTTTATGTCAAAATTGAACTCGCCAGAGAACTTATGAAGATAATTGACATTCAGGTTGGTGGGAATTGTTTTTCACAGTGAGTCATGTATTTGAATATGCCTAATACATGTTTTTGCTACCAGTTCGCAGACCATAAAATTAATGATTGCCCTTTAGCTATTCCCAGGACTAAGACTCCTCCTAAGGAGTCGGTGGCTTCTTGTCGTCCATAATCCATAAAGGAAGATGACTCTTGGACAACTGTGGTCTACAAGGGAAAGAAGCCTTTGGCTACTCAGCCTAAATAAGATTCACTAGTTTGATATCTGTCTCAAAGGATTCTCCATCCTCCAGAGCTTCCAAGAATATCTCCCCTATACAAGGCATTTCAAACCCTATTTTTCAGGGGAAGCCTCATCCACTTATGGATTCTTCCACTGTTTCACATGCTCCCGTTCTAGGAATTTTGTCTCCACCACCTCCTGTAGCTTCAAATTCTACGGTCCCCTAGCATCTTCATTCTCATAGCCCTCTTGGCAAAGAGGACACAGTCGACAAAGGACTAGTAAAATGACAAGTGCTCCCAGTAGATCTCTATCCATTTTTCCATTATGGGTCACATTTTATACATAATAGTTTCTCCTCTCTTGGG
The DNA here is from genome assembly GCA_018584345.1 of Thuja plicata. Classification (NCBI taxonomy): domain Eukaryota; kingdom Viridiplantae; phylum Streptophyta; class Pinopsida; order Cupressales; family Cupressaceae; genus Thuja; species Thuja plicata. Next base: position 1,614,039 of record MU224579.1, read on the forward strand.
GATGAGGACAACATGCATGATGGTTTTCAATGAATTTTCTTTCTCAGTGGCATACCAACACTTCCTGTTCCTATCCATCTCGCCAATTCTCACCCCACCACCGTTTACCACCTCACAACTTTGTGGTGCCTCCTCATCACCATCATTCCCCTCCCACGAGACGCACTTGGGTGCCACCATCACAAACTTCTTGACTGACGCCACAAGATACTATCACTAGTACATTTGAGACCTCTTTTTGACGGCTATGCGTCACAATTAAGACCCTACACCGTTGAGAAAGTTACACATACTGGTGTTGCATTTTTGGTGTCAGAATCATCGACGGTAGCAATGTCTGTCGTTATTGCGACGGTCATGACCGTCGCAATATGCACCGGCTATGAGGGTTAGTATGCTGTCGTTACACATTATGAGTGTCGCCATTACGATGGGTATGCGATGGATGGACATGCTGTACATGCGATGTCCAGATGTCAGACTATTCTGACATCTGGATGTCGCGTGTAGTGTTTTGGCGTCGGTCATCCACTGAATACCATCGCAATTGCGATGGTATGCTATGTTTAAAAGAAACAAAGAACAAAGGTATTGAAACTGCAATGGTGTGTTGAGGTATTGAACCTCTCAAAGAACAGCCCTATATAACAACAAAACATCTCAAAGGACAAGCACAGTGATTTTTTTTCTTTTTCTTGTCAAAATCACATGAAATGATTAATTATTTGAACAAACCTATTTTGCCTCTGTTTTGGATTGAGATTCCTTTCACAATTGTTGTTTGTGCTGCACCTTAAATGGTCCCAATCCATTTTCTTTGCATTAGGTGGCTCAGAATCTGACAAGGCACATGGGAATCTCTTTGTTTGATAAATACAAGTGGATAAGTACAAAGTTTGCATGGTGCAAAAACCTTTCACATGTGAAATTTAGGATTTTAAATTTATATATCAGATAGGCTTGTTGGTGCTCATTGATGCTCCCATTTTGGTTTCTAATAGGGTGCTTTCATGAGTGCTCCATTAACATTTTTTGTCAACTCTTTCTAGTTGGATGTTTTTATGAGTGTTCCATTAACAATAATGGAATGGGTCTTTTAACAAATTATTATGGTGTTGAAAATGTGTGTATTTTATTGAGGGTCTTTTTTAAATTGGTGTGAATGATGGTTTATTTTTTAATTATGTCATTTATCATGTTGTACAAATGAACTAGTCAACCTTTTAACAACTTTGTTGGACTATATGTCCCTACTTGTGATAGTTCAACTTCTGATATAGATGTATGCTCCTTCATAATGTTATAATGTGCTATATAAAGACAAAGATGTTGTTATCTATGTAATTTAGTTGTTTTAATTTAAAAGAAAAATAAAGAAGCTTATGTATTTTGAAATTCGGAAGAAAATAAAAAGTGATAGATTTTTGCTAAGTGTAACATTGCTATGTAATTTATTTATTTAATAGTTGAAACAACAATTAACAATAATTTAATATCACAGTTTAAATTTAAATAATAATAAACTACAAAGCTGAATTTAAGTATATTTAATTTAGATGAAAGCCTAAAACGAGAACAAAAGAAAAGAGAACACATTTGGTTTTGTTAGTTGAGGATGGATAGCAGAAATGGTGACATTGAGAGGTTCTAAGATATCAGGTATGGGATCTAAAATAATATGTTCTATTGGAGTTTTATCATGAGCTCTTGTGCACATGGTTGCATTTGATTTAGTGTGGTTTTGTCTTCTCCTACTTTGTATAGTCATGTCCATGCAACTATGGAGCCAAAACTACAACGTACATGTCAAAAATTGGGTGCCTAATATTTGTTGAGGTGTTTTGCCTTAGTCAAATCAATGGGCTAAGTTAACAATATATACTAGGTGCAAATGCAGTTAAGAAGATGTGGAGCATGTAACAATGGAGGCATGTTAAGAAGGGTAGATAATGCAAATTTAGAAGCTCCTAATTGTCCACGATGTCCTAGTTGGTGTTTTTGGGTTTTTTTATCATGCTTGGTGTACCTTCTTTATGTAAATTTCCTTATAAATCCTCTTATATAAACACATTTTTTTTCCATTTCTAACCATTAGAGGCGAGTTACGATTTGTATAGTAATATTAATTTGTTGAACACTATTGTTTATAGTTCTATCCTAGAGGACATGAACATGGAATGCTAGTGTTTATAATAGGTAAATTATCAACGATATGTATGAGAATATGCTAAAAAATAATGTGCGCACAATTTTAGGTGGAAAACATAGACTAAAGATCTCATAATTGGCATAGTAAATAGTCAAAAGTAATTATGTCATGTTTATAAAGGTGGGTACTAATTGAGTGTGATACAAGGGGTAAATTGGTGTATGTGTGATATGTCGCTATATTGTGTCCCCACTTTAGCATACACATTAGTTACAAGGAATCAAGCATGCCACATTATGTAGAATTAAATCAACATTACACTAGATAAAAAGGATACTAAGAAAAGAATATTAGAGAATTCTAATTGATATCATTAGTTTATCTCTGCTCAAGCATTGCCCCTAGATTTATAATCAAACACAATAAGAGAAATTAGACACACAATAAAATATTATATAACTACTTTCACACATGTTAAGATCTTCCATTTCATTGAGTTGTAACTATTATGTCTTCCCTGAACTGATAGTAAATTTTTTTAAAAAAATTAATTGCTTCTCCATAAAAGATACAATCTAAATCATTATGAGTATTGTAAGATGAGTGTAGGGCTCATGAAAAACAACTTTAACCAAAATAAGGCTATGGTGTAGCACTTGTGATAAAATTACTTTAACAATACACAGTGAATACATATAATGTTATAATACCCATGAATGTGTCACATCATTATACAATGTAGGACTCAAGCCACATGGAGTCAATTTAACTAGTGTGTGGAATGATCTATGAAGGATCACTTTTACCATTACATAATTTTTTAATACAAATAGATGCTATTATAAAATTGCATTCTTCCTCAAATTAAATGTAAATGAGGGAATCAAATTAATGTAAGGGAAGTAAAATGTTGAAGGAAAGATAATGAAAAAAAGTTAGGTTTAAAATAGAAGTGTATCACTTGAGGATTTGAACGAGGAAATTGAAATAAATTTTGAACATGAATAAAGTGGTGGGGTTTATAGTGTTGACATTTTTGGGGGTTGATGTTTCTTTCATTTTTTTCTTGTTATTAGAGGGAAAGACTCTTGAAAAGGGTTTGTTAGGATCTACTAGATAAGAATTAGTGGGATCATATGATCACAGGTAAATGATGACTCACTCTTTATCTTTCCTATACCTTGGTAATGATTGTAAATGGTGGGGATCTTCTCTTATAGGCCTACTTGATTCCCTAGTGAATAGAACTTCCTCTAGGCCAAATATTTCTATCATTGAGAATATTTTAGGAGTTAGGTTGAACAGTAATGGTTTTAGATACTGGGATAAGAAAAAATGGAAATATTATGGTTATTTTAAAATCATTGCTATGAGGAACAATTCTTCTTGATATTTTTCTCATCCTATAAAAGATAATGTTGGATCTTTTTGGAGGGCTCATGGTTTATCAATAAGTTAAGGATATTCTTGAAAAAAGGGGACCGAGTTTTGATCTTGGGAGGGAATGCATCAACAAAGTTTATTTATAGGTAAGGCTCCTATATGTGTTGCTAAAATACTAGGAGAAGGAAGTCTTGAAGGGTATGGTTGGTGCTATCAATCAACTTATTGTAGTTAATGTGGTATCCATATATAGGAAACACAAGTATTATTTTCCAAATTTTGTGTAATGAAAAGATGGATTTGATGCTCCAATATTTCATAACTTTTTCTTCGAAATTTTGGATTGGAAGCAACATATTATCTACAAAGAGTTATTAGTTGTGTCAAGCGTATCACAAGGCATAATTTATTGTTAGTTTCTTGAACAACAAGAAGAATTCATACTCTTAGAGGAGAAAAGAATATATGGACATTGGCCTCTCTATACTCTTGGAGGATTTTCCTTTAATGTGTTTGTTGTCATTGTTGTGACCTTTCTTTTAATGATCTTATCCCTAGTAATAATGGTGATTTAATCTCAACTTTTCTTGATTTTCCTGGGAGATTTTGAACTATATGGGAGGAGAATTCACTTAATGTGGAATTGGATGATGCTTTGCATTTATCATTTTCAATCTCGAAGGATAATAGGATTTCGTCTATGAATGAGAGGTTAACTTGAAGTCCAAATAATTATCAAGTCAATAACTATCACAAAGCCTAAATGTTTTTTATTAAGGTAACAACAGGTTTTGAAGGGACCCCGAAACCCTTTAACATAGATAAGAAAAGATAAGCATAGAAGACCAAAACAAAAACATTCTGTCACAACAGAGCACAGAAGACCAAAAAAGGGCTTAACCCCATATTACACGACAAAGTTCATAATATATCAAAAAAATGAACTATGAGAAACTTCCAGCAAAACATAAATGAAAAACTTCCAGCAACCAGAACAGTCCAACATTACTGTTCACTTCTCAGCTGCATCCATCTGGTCTTCCATGATCTGGATTTCCTCCATCTGTGATTCCATGTTCTGGATCGAGTCCTGCAAATTCGTAATGTCTTTAATTTGGACCTCAGATTTCTTTCTGGTGCTTGATCTGGTTCTGGATTCTGTGCCTAAAGTTTGAGTTTCCTATTTACCATCTTCCTCTTGCTTAGCTCTATCATTATAATTCCCTTCCAGTAGGGTGTGCAACACTTTCAGATTATCCACAAAATTTTGCATTCCCAATTTGATAATCGTAGTCAGTTTTCTCAGCATCACATTGTTGTTGTTTGCCTTCTCAGTCACAAAGCCTAAATGTTGTCAATGTGCAATGTAGCATTAAAAACTCTATGATAAGGCCTAGTAGTTGTATGTCTTTGGAGCATTTTGGCTTCAAATTTCCATAAATGAGATGTGTTGTGTTGTATTTTTTGACCCCTAGTTTTTAAGTCCTTATCAAATAGTTCTTTCGTTGTTGAAATTTTTGATCTTTCTTGCTTGGACCTAGACTAATGATATATCTTTTTATTTTATTGTAAAATATTTTGGGTCCTTCAAAACTCCCTTTATAAAATATCAAAATAATATTTAGAATATTTTTAAAACTAAAATAAGGGGTCTCAATATATTTGTGGAGTTGGTTGCATGCCCTGCAAGTGAATGTTGCATCCATACTGATAGGTCTTCTATTAGGGTTTTCGTACTATCAGTACACCTCCTTTCAAACCACATTTATTGCAGGAGTTTTCTCAGTCATTTTAAATGGTCAGTGTCGACTTTAGCCAAATAGATTTTGCTGGTGCTAGAGCGTTGGTGTTAGGTGATCGTGGCACCTCCTCTGAGAAAACGTCCAAGGAAATTTGTTCCCAAGGTATTTCACGAGGTAATGTCTCTATCACTCCTGATGTTGTTTTGTCATTTCCAGACTTTGATCAAGCCTATGAATAGCTTGAGAAATTTACTTTAATTAGTTATTTTGTTGGTCGTGTTCCTTCTGAAAGTGTGTTGCAGGATTGGGTGACCAAGGCTTGGATCCTACATGGGGTCTGCCTTGATGGTGTTCAGAATTTAACCAAAGGATTTTTCCTATTCTATTTTTGAAACCCTTCTCATGTGGAAGGTGTTCTCAAACATGGCCCTTGGTTTGTTCACTCTTCTTTGCTTGTTTTCCAGCCTTGGTCTCGAGACTTCACAATCTCTAATGACAAGAAACTTCAAGTCCCTTTCTGGATTGAGTTCCCTAGTTTGTCCTTGCCATGTTGGCCTTTTCTGCAAAATATTGCCCAAAATTTAGGTCGGGTAATTTGTACTGAACCAGAGTGGGTTTTTCATGCACGCCCTCAGAAGAGGGTTTATGTCAAAATTGATCTTGCCAGAGAACTTATGGAGAAAATTGACATTCATTTTGGTGGGAATTATTTTTCATAATGAGCCATGTATTTGAATCTGCCCAATACATGTTTTCGTTGTCAGTCCGCAGACTATAAAATTAAAGATTTCCCTTTAGCTATTCCCAGGACTAAGATTCCTCCTAAGGAGTCGGTGGCTTCTCGTCGTTCATAATCCATAAAGGAAGATGACTCTTGGACAACCGTGGTATGCAAGGAAAGCAACCTTCGGCTACTCAGCCTAAACAAAATTCACCAGTTTGACATTTGTGTCAAAGGATTCTCCGTCCTTCAGAGCTTCCAAGAACATCTCCCCTACACAAGGCATTTCAAACCCTATTTTTTAGGGTAAGCCTCAGCCACTTATGGATTCTTCCACCATTTCACATGCTTCTATTCTAAGAATTTTGTCTCCACCACCTCTAGTGTCTTTAGATTCTATGGTCCCCTAGTGTATTTTTTCTCCTATCCCTCTTAGAAGAGAGGACATAGTCGACGAAGGACCAGGAAAATGACAGGTGCTCCCAGTAGATCTCTATCCATTTTTCCATTCTAGGTCAAATTTTCTGCATAATAGTTTCTCGTCTCTTGGGGATGAGGACAACATGCATGATGGTTTTCAATTATTTCCTGGAAGGTATGGGGTCTTACTAACCTCTCCCATAAATACTTAGTTCAAGATGTCCTTCATAGGTTTCCTCGAACTGATTTATTTTGTCTATAGGAGATTAAAATTGTTGGTTTTCTACTTGCTGCGACATGTCGTATAATTTGGCCTCACAGTTTGGTTTTTTCATCTTCCCATGAAGCTGGTAGAGGTGAGGTGGTCACCTTGTTAGCAACATGATGGAAGAATTCAGTTATTAACCATACTGAGGATCCCATGCACAGAGTGGTTTGGATTCTTATGAAAATACAAAACCGTCATTTTGGTAAAATTAATGTTTATGCCCCTAATTATGTGGTAGAAAGGACATACTTGTGGCGTTGATTAACTGATTCTCTACCTCCGACCACTTGGGTTATGTGTGGCGACTTTAATATGGTTGAGGTGGCTTCTAAAAGGGATGACATTTCACCATTCCGCTAGACAACTAGTGAGCGTGAGGCCTGGTTTTACATATGCAATAAATTAGGCCTTTTTTTATCCTAATACCAACTGTCGTCTTCCACATGCAGTTTGGAATATCTAGAGAAATTTTAGGGCAATATCTGATAGAGTTTTAAATGCCTTGAGCGTGCCATGATCTCCTCGCAATTTTTTTTTTTCTTTTGGGACAAATCAGTCCTTTCTAGTTTTACCTTTATCTGATGTCACTTTGTTAGATCACTTTCCCATATTTTTCATTGAGTGGCGTGCTACCCTACCATGTCTTCATTAGTCCCATTTTTTTAAACACGTCACTTTTGAGTCATCCACCTACTTTGGCCCACATTTAGAAAAATTGGAATTCAGAGCCTCGACCCACTCAACCTACTGGTTGGATTTTGTGGTGGAATGATGCTATTCTTCAAACCACTAAATTCCTCCATTTTATGGGAAATAGCTAGCACAATTCCATCGTCGATCTTATGATTGGACCACCAAGGAATTGCGTGCCGCAGTCGCGAGCTTTGAATCTCACCCTTTCTCAAATGAATTTCAGGCCAAGGTGGCAACTCTTCGTCATCAAAAGCAAGTTGCTGACAATTATACAACCAGAGGAGCCTAGATTAAGGCACGTCTGCACTGGTTAAAAGTGGGAGATCGGGCTAGTAAGGAATTCTTCTCTTGTCTACATCCCAGACATTCTTCTTCTGGTATAAAAAGAATCAAAGAAGGTAACTTTAGTTCTCACTGAAGTTCCAGAGATTCTCCAAGCTTTTGTAACTCATTACCAACAATTTTTTACTACTCAATCCCCTTCTCCTGCAAGTTAGTAGGCCCTTGAGGATTGCCTTGCAGATGTTCCCAATTGTTTGTCCGACTGTCAGAGGTCTTTTGTGACCAGACCTTATCAATTCAAGATCTTAGGAAGTGGTTTTTTTGAATGGCAGATGACAAATCTCTAGGATGTCATGGTTTCCCTAATAAGTTTTATAAAGTCCTTTGAGATTGTGTTGGTTCAGACCTTCACCATGTTTATCTTGAAGCAATTAAAAATGGTACTTTAGGAGCATAAATAAATAGAGGAAATATTAAATTCATACCTTAGACTGATGATCCTGAAGACATTTGTAACTGGCGCCCAATTACCTTGTTTAATGTCTCCTACAAAATTATTGCCAAAGATCTTGCTTTGAAAATTTTCCATCTCTTTCCCCAGATTGTTCGCCTCGAGAAGACTGGTTCATTCAATCCAGGTTCACTCTTGATAATATTATAGTTGTCTGGGAGGGTATGGAATGGGCTCGTCAGTCCAACTAGAATGCCATTTTTAAAAAAAATGATTTTTCCAAAGCCTATGACCGCATTGAGTGGCTTTTTATTTTAGCAATGTTAAAAGCTATTGGTTTTGGTCCTCACTTTGTTCTTTATGTGCAAATGATTTTTCCAGATGCCAATGCTTGTATTACCATAATGGATGGTAGTCCAATAGTTTTGGTTTACATAGGTCCATTCACCAGCGATGCCCTTTAGCACCTTCTGTATATGTGCTTTTCGCAGAGGGCTTTAGTTATTTGCTTGCTTCTGCAATTTTTGTAGGTCGGGTTTGTGTCATTTCACTCCGCAACTCGAATGATCAACTGGTCAATGACCATTTTGCAGATGATTCCTTCCTCACCCTCATTGAGCATAAAGAGAATATCCAAAATGCTCTTCAGTGCCTTGACACTTTCTGTTTGGCTTCTGGTTCAACTATCCAATGACATAAAACCATCGGTTATCGTCAATCATTCTTTCCAGCACCACAATGGATTCTCTAATATAACTGGAAGTGAATTCAACATGGACAAGTTTTTGCACTTTATGGGCATCCCTTTTTCTTTTCATGGGTCCGCCACCGAGCTTTGGAATGTTGTGCTCACCAAAATTGAATCCAAATTGGTATTGGTTGACAAAACCTCTTTCCCTACCTAGCAAATTTCAGATCTACTCCAAATTTCTCACCACTACACATGTCTGCCACTCTTCCTGTTGGTCTCCCTCCAAAGCAACTTACATGAAGCTTGAGAGATTGCTATGATATTTTTTATGGGCTTCAGATGTAGAGAGACATGGTTTTCATAGAGTATCTTGGGACTACTGTTGCTTGCCAAAAAAATAGGTGGCCTTGGCCTCATTTCCACTCACAAGAAGGGCCAAGCCTTGTGTGTCAAATGGGTTGTGTGAAGCGTCTCATGCAACGAGGACTGGAAAATTCTCCTTCAACACTGTATAGCTTCTGGGTATCCCCGCATCACCCAACATGGAAAAATATTGGCCTCCAAACTCTTTTGGTCATGCGAGAACCAATTCAGATTTAGGGATCTTTTGTGGTGAAGAGTATTTGGTGTGCCTGGGAAGCTACTAAGCCTTGGCTACGTTGACATGATTGAGGTTTCAGAGATGAATTGTCTTTCAACCAATACAACCTCTGGTGGTCTCCACCGATTCAAATGCAAGACCTCCCTCTTGCACAAATTCCAAGTTTACATGCTCTCCTCTTTCACAAGCATGGCATTCGAACCCCAAAGGACCTTTTTTGTAGGTCTACTATGTTTGTTCACAGCTGGGAGGACACTAAGACTCAATTGTGTCTGACCCGTCAGGATCATGACACTTTTGGATTGTTGGTTTCTCTACTGCTAGGTGAATTATTGCATGAAATTGGCATCACTAGTCTTACTCCCTGGTGGAAGGACTGGTGATGGTACCCAAACACTGCTTTTTAGAGGTACAAACCTCGTCAGGGATATCTCTGGTTATCTCGTCACTTGCCTATGGTGGACATTTTGAATGAGTGGTGACATTTTCTTTCCTCTCATTCCAACTGGAGGTTATGTTTCATTATAGTCTGGTCTGTCATCACTGAAAATAGCCCATTTTTCTTGGTGTATTATTTTCCAAGGTTCGCCTTTGGCTCTCGCCTTCACCACTTGGGTATCCTAGATCCTCGTCATTTCTTTTGTGGCCAATCCGAGTCCTTTCTACACTTGTTCGGGTTTTGTCGTAGGGTTCATAACTATTAGGTTTGGATACATGATTTCTTTTCTCCATTTTGTCCATAGACATTTTCGCGGCATATGGTTCTTCTAGGAGACAACCCTTGCCTTCCTTTCCCATTCTTGCAGCTTTGACACACTTTCAGATTGGAAATTCTCTTTGCTATTTGGAAAGACATAAATGTGACAGTTTTCTCACACGTCGTAATTGATTGTAATGTAACTTTTTATGCTAAAGCTTGCATATGCAATAATGTGATGTTGTAGATATAAGTTCAGGCAGATAAGGTGGCCTTGAAGGTGGCCCACTTGCAAGAATTATTATAGCATTGGGGTAATGCTATGTGTATGGTAGCCATAGTTCCTCTAGAGGCTTCTATTTCTGGCAGTCAGTCGACTTATCACAGTTGTTGACGGAGACGAAGATCTTCTCTCGGTGGCATACCGACACTTCCCGTTCTCAGCCGCCTCGCTGACACTCGCCCCACCGCTGTTTATCACCTCACAACTTTGTGGTGCCTCCTAGTCACCATCGTTCCCCTCCTGCGGGACGCACTTTGGTGATGCCATCAGAGACTGCTTGGCTGATGGCACCAGATACTACTGGCTGGCCTTCCTCTTCTAAAGGATTTCCTCAGTTGGCCTTGGCCATTTCTCCACGGTGTGAAGACAAAGAAGAGGAGGATAATGCAAATGGGTGGACACTGTCAGACCAGGAACCAGACACTGCGCCGGTATGGGGAAAGAAGGACGAGCCAAACCCTCCACCTCCTTCGGCTACGAACTTGACTCCTTGAGGGCATTTTCTATCCAGGCTTGACCTAATTAGTTTTATAATATTTATGTTCTAGTTTCTCCAGACTTTGGACTTATGCCCATATGACTAGCTGGGAGTGATTTTTCCTCCCATTAATTTTTTGATTATGTTGTAACTCTCAATTTCTAAAATTAATATATTTTTGTCACACTTATTCATAAAAAAAAACAAAAAAAAAAACAAAATTATTATAAAAAATAAAAAATAGTTATTTTTAAAATAAAACTAAAAATTACATTAAAAAAAGCCAATTGTATTACTGAAAAATAAAATAAAATAAAATAAAATTCATAAAAAATAACATAACAATAAATAAAGGTTATAGGGGAGAGGACCTGGTAGTTGAGCACCCTAACTTCGCACTTTTCAAAATCCTACGTGGAAAGTTCAAATCACTCCCATTTTTTTTACAGTAGCTTACTTGGCAAGTCCCGTGCTTATAACTAAGGTTTCAGGGCGACGTCATCAAATATGATGCCACATCAGCATGTTTTTTGTCAAGGTGTCCAAAACAACCCAAAAAAAAAAGTGAGACCAATCGTAGTGCATTAGGGACCCCATACTTGTGATGTTGACATGTCATCACACAATTTGTTGCTTTTTAGAATAAGGGACACATTTCATTCAATTATGGGTAGTCATCATTAGCAAAAACAACTATAAAGTCGATACAATGTTGTGAAAAAAATTGAATATTAAATCAACAAATGTGGGTATTAAGTCAACAACTTCTATCACAACCATTGGAACGTGTTCAAGTACTGGGTCCTCTCCCCTATATAATATATACATACTATACATAAATCTTCTGCTAGATGCCAGAAAGGCACATGCAGACATTACTTTCAGCCGAAAGAGTATTTTGTTTGAACTGAAGAAAACGAATTTCAGCCTTTTCCGATAAGGTGGTAAAGATTCAAAGTATAAAAAGTAGTAAATAGTTATCAATCAAATCAGATTATTTGTCCAGTGAAATTATAAGAAATGCAACGTAATTAATGGCGACCGCGCAAACTTGAAAGGCGTGCAAAACATTTAAAACCTGCCAAAGTGGACGAATCACTGCTGAAAATCTGCAAAAGAAACGTTTTCCCCAAACATTCTACGTAACCAGAATCACCAGGATCATGAATTTCATGTTCCGCATTCTGTCAAACAGTTTCCATACACGTTTTACAGGGCAGATTTTCCTCTTAGTGGATGGCTATAGCTATTATGTTGGAAGCTTGTCTAAATTGAAGCACACAAATGGGGAAATATTTTTGGTTGATGTGGATTTTGTATCCATAGATTATTATATGTTGGAAAGCTATTGGAAACCTTATGTGTCTCAGGACTATTTAAAAGTTGTTTGTTGTTTGTTGTTTGTTTGTTGTTGTTGTTGACCTAAGAAATTGATTTGGTTTGATTTCTATTTTGTAAATAGGAGAGATGAGTTAGTAGATGCTCACTCTAACTTGCGTTTCTCAAAATCATATGCGAAAAATTGAAATTACTCTCAAATTTTTAACAACAATTTATTTGTAAGACCCCTACTTAAAAACAATATTTCAAATCCACATAATCAAATATGACGCCATATGAGCATGTTTTTTTGTGAAGATGTCCAAAATGGTCCCAAAAAGTGATAAGACCAATAGGTGTGCACTAAGCCATGTTTAATGGTGCATTGATGTGGTACCACATGAGTGGTTGTTTTTTGAAATTTAGAGGCATCTTTTCGGGGATATGCATTGATGAGACATTTTTAGTGCACCACTATAGGTCTATTCTGTTCACCTTCTATAATATGCATTGGATGGATGCATGTATTGGCTCCTCTCTCTTATATGCCTTGAGGTGTATTTTTATTCAATGAAAGGACAAACCCAAGCAAAATTGTAAATAAAAATTGCAGTTATTGTGTTGAATTCGATCCTAGTTGTTTTTTAATAACAGATGGACATTATAATTAATGTGATGGATCCAGTTTGACTTCTGTGCATAATGAAAAATCATATGAAAATGACTAAGACGTTGTTTGTTGAAATTATTTTCAAATTTACCATTGTTTTTCTTTGGTGGTGATATCTTATACAACAAGACTTCCAAGTTTCCCTTTTAAGTGCACTTTTTATAGAATCTTGTTGCTACATACCACGTAAATTTTGTCGATGCTTTCTATATTTTGGAATAGAAATACACGATTACTACGTAATGTATGTGAACTCGATTTTTAGATCAAGAAGATTTTCCATGCACAAGGCATTAGTTAAAGTTTTTATTTATGGTGACCAATTAATTTCTCTACACTTGACAAAAACCATAGAGGATATTTAAAATCTTCTTTGCAAACGTACAATTTGTTTGCATTATATGTCATTTGACTTTTCTGAGAGATTGTTTTCTCATCATGGAATATGACTTTGAATGAAGTGCAAAGAAATTAATTGGTTAGCATTAAAAAAAATTTAAATTAAAAAATAATGAGGTGCTCTCACAACTAAATTTTGCCTCCCTCTTAAAACGTTTGCCACATCTTCATTGTATGCAAAAAGACCCAGTCTCCATTAGGCACCTGATCCATCCTCCATTTAGCATGCAAAAAAGTAGAAGTATTTTCAAGGCACATGACTCATAGTGTAGAGTACCACAACTAGAATTTAGTCACATTCGCTATACAAAATCCACAATTTGCATGAACCGAAAGTGGGAGACTCAAAAAAGTGGTGTTCACATTTTTTTTTGATCCTTAAGGGGTCGAGGCCGAGATAAGTATATTTATAAAATATACAATACAACACAGTGTAATGGGATTTGCAAGTTCATAACCCAATCCTACCAGGAGGATTGTGAACAACAAAATGAGCACCAAAGGCTCAACCGAAAGTAACTATAAGTTTTAAACATAGCATAATCCATGAAAACTAAACTAAAGAGTAAACACCAAAAAATTCACAGGAAAGCCCCAAATGTCTTATCTTTTGGCATCAATCTGATGCCGACGTAGCATCATTCTATGAGCTTTCTACAGAGTTTGATTTTGGGCTTCCACCCGAGATAGGGGAGGCACTTTCATCATCTTGATCCTCATCAACAGAATCATCCGTTGGATCCTCTTCTTCGTCCTCTTTGTAAGCATCCCCTGCCTTGTCCTCTTCCTCATCTTCCTCTGCCTCTTCCTCTTCCGCTTCCTCCACCTCCATTCCTTCTTCTTCTTCCTCATTATCTGAGGCGTCTGGGCTGCCCAAACCATTCAATTTCTCTTCATATTTGTATCGGTATACCCAAGTAATGGCTTCATCTAGGTTGTCCCCGTAAGGAACGTTCAAGTCATCCTCTATTCCAAGGAATTTAGTGAGGAATTGTAATCCTCTTCTCATCATGCTCCTGCGCAATTGATGGTCTTCCCATTCCCATCTCCACAAAATAAAGAGGCGTCTGGGAGGCCCATCATATATATTTCATCTTCAACACACTGACTTCATTTAATAAAATTAATAAGAGTGAATGTTCCTCATTTTTTTCTTTTTTTTTCAAGAAATATAGAACTCTTGTTCAGTAATCAGATAGTAAACTTATAGCTTGTCATTAGAAGCATCACAATTCTTCTATATCCTTATTTTCTTTGTTTGTTTGAATTTCCTTCTTCGAAAGATTGTCATGCCTCTCAAATTTTAGGTAATATGTTTGTTGCATTCAATAAAATTGCATTAAAATAATATAATATGTTTCATAACATATTTTAATAAAAACGGTTAGGTTTCACTGACCAATATTAATGTCTACCGTGTATCCTTCTCCATCTAAATTTGCAGATGTGCTCATAAATCTTCTAAGATGGTTTTTGTCATATAATATGTTGTATGAGCATGACGAAATGCCATGACAAGATTATTGACAATTTCAGTTGTAATTTGCATTTTAGTCATTTTGGATTTGAACAGATTTGCAGTTATGTCTATCTATTCGAGGATATGCCATTAGCACTGTTAAACTTGGTGCTACACTTTTTCAAGGTCTCCAACCATAATTTTCTTCGTCATTCTTAGAACAATTTTCATATATTCACATTGTATATTAACATTACATTATTGTGTTTTATTCTATCATAGTTGTTCTTTAGAAATAGATAGGCATTATAATTAATGTAATGGATCAATTCCAACTATTCTCTAGTATAAAAAAATATATGTAAAGATGACTAGGTTATTTTTTTTGAAATTACTTTCAAATTTATCACTATTTTACTTTGGAAATGATAGCTTCCACATCCAAACTGTCAGGTTTCCCTTTAAAGTGCACTTTTACATGGAATCATGCAACTATATATCAGGTAAATTTTGTTGATTTTCTTTGTATTTTGGAATAGAAGCAAGCAATTATGTGTTGTATGTGAACTAGATTGTGAGATTTGAAAGTTTTTCCATGCACATCCTGACCAATTGATTTATCTGCACGTTGATGAAAATCATAGAGGATATCTAAAATCTTCATTGCAAACGTATAATTAATTTTTATTATATGTCGTTTGAGTTTCATGAATGAAATGAGAGAAATTAATTGGTCGGCATAAAAGAAACTCTACATTAATTGTGCATCAATGCCCGAAATGTTGACCTGCCAGATTTCTCTTTTAAGTACACCTTTTGTGGAATCTTGTCAATAGTTTATGTATTTTGGAACAAAAATAAGTAGTTATGTGTTCCATGTGAACTAGATTTTGAGATTTGAAAGCTTTTTCATGCAGAAGGCATTAGATAGAGTTTTTTTTTTTTTTAAAATGTTGACTAATTGATTTCTCTCCACTTGACAAAAATCATAGAGGATATAAAAAATTTGCTTTGCAAATGTACAATTTATTTTCATTATGCTTCATTTGAGTTTTCTCAAGGATTGTTTTCTCATCGTGGAACATGACTTTGAATAAAGTGTAGAAAAATGAATTGGTTAACACTAAAAATAACTCTAAATTAATTGTGCATCAATGCATGAAATGTTGATCTTTTTCAAATTGGTATTGTTAGAAATTCTTTATTTTGTTATTTAGCTGCAATAAACCTAAAGTTGTATTTTTTCCCTGAGATATCGTTGATATTTGTATACCAATTTCTATGAAGATTAAACATCTCTTCCAAAGGGAAAATATGCATTCTAGATTTCATAGAAGAGACACTAAAGACCATAGCGACAAAAATGTATGGAACGTTTTCTATTTTTGCTAATGTATTTATTCCAACATGTGGCACATCATAAACAAAATATATTTTGGTTAGAAATCAATGAGAAAGTTATAAAATTGTATATTTTGGAAAATCCATTTCTAATAGCATGTAGCAAATCACAATTATTCTGATTGGAAATCAATCAGAAAGGGGGGAATTACTACTAATAGGAAAAAACCTAATCCCTAGGATATTGAACAATATCATAATAATGATAGAAAGGTTGTGGTGGAAGCATGGCTTCCCAACAAATCCAAGGGAAGAGTAGAAGAGTCTCAGGAGCTACAAAGGTCTATACTGTCATGAGAGTCTATAAATCTACACATGAAAGCATTGTTAAAGAGAAAATTAAAATACAACTACAAATGATTGAAAACCCTATCAAAAGGGACATAGTCATTCCAACAATTACTTCATTTTTCTTGTTACATATATACATAGAATGATTGAAGCATTGATAGGTACATGAATTGCGTTAACAAAAAGGTCTAAAATAAATGTGGTCTTAGGAAAAGAAACCATTGCAAGATATGCCCCCAATAAAGTTTCAATCAATCTCCTAATGAATCATGACTAGCCTCAAAGAAAAAATATCAAAAGTAATAAGTTTCTCTCACAACTAAATTTTGCCCCTCTATTCAACATTTTCCACCTCTTCCTTGTACACAAAAGACCCAGTCTCCATTGGGAAAGTGGATTGTGATGGATTTATGGCATACAATTGAGGGGGGGGGGGGGAATTAGTTGTCCCAAAACNACCCAGTCTCCATTGGGAAAGTGGATTGTGATGGATTTATGGCATACAATTGAGGGGGGGGGGGTGAATTAGTTGTCCCAAAACTTACACAACTTATACGTATTCTCAGATTTGATAAATAAACATGGAAGCATAGATCAACAACATATCATGAACTGATGCAGGAGCATCTTGGGTCCTTGGAAATCCTGCTCAACCAAAAAGATTTTTGTTCTGTTCTTTAGTTTATTTGGAGGCTTCTCAGGAAATACTCTGTTGCTCAGTTTTGTCGCTCGGGCATGCTTGTTTTTGTTGCTCGGGTTTTGTCGCTTAGGCATGCTTGTTGTTTTGTTGCTTGGGTTTCTATTCTGACGCTCGGGTTTGTTTCCTGTTGCTCGGGGTGTTATTTTCCTGAGTCACTTTGTTGCTTGGTCATCCTTTTCCCGAGTTGTTTATTTTGGAGTTGGATCTGGTGGCCGACTTCTTCAGTTAATTTCTGTGGGTTAATTGATTTGGGGCTTCTCATTGGGATCTATGTGGACCTAAATTGGGGTCTCACTTATGGATTTGAGCGTCGACCTCTCTTGGTGGACTCTTGTATATATTTGTTTCTTTATTCTTAGTTTGAGTGGGTATCAATTGGAGATTAGGATTTTGATATCAGATTATCTGTAATTAGGTCTGTGACCTCGCATGTATGAAGATAAATTTGTAATTCTTTGAATATATGGCCCAAACTGGGAAGGCCTTACAGCCTGACATGTAATGGTTTTGATCCATTAATGAAAAGGATCTCTGTTGTTTCTTCTCTCATTGTGTTGTTGTTGCTTCCACATTGTGTTGGAAAGCTAGTTGGTAGTTGGGAGAGCCTTTGGCCCCATTATTAACCCTGCCTTGTGCTAGGTGGTATTAGAGCATTGGTAAGATCTAAGTTCCTTCTTGTAAACCCTAACCCTAGTTGGTATTGTTGTGGAGTAGAAGATTGTGATCTGATCTACAATTGTAGAGGGAGTCAAGATGGTTTGTGGGAGAGGAAATACATATCCAGGTCTAGCTAATATGCTTAGACAGATGGCTGCTAGATTTGAAGCTGTTGAGATAGCCTAGCGCAGAGGAAGACATCTTGAAGATGTTACTGATGATGAATTAGAAGAGGTTCAAGGTGAAGCTGCACTTGCACTTGTGATGAATCTAGAAGAAGAGAGATTCTTGAGAGCTTTGATAAGTTTGAAATCCACACCTCAATTTAATCCTCATGAGTATAGTGGAAGATTGGATTTTGATGAATTGATTGACTAGATAACTGAGATGGAAAAGTATTTTGAATATGAAAATGTAGCAGAGGATAAAAAGGTGAAGATTGCAAGCACTAAATTGAAAGGTCATGCATCGTTATGGTGGGAACATCTGCAGTTGGATTGAAAGAAGAAAGGTAAAGACTTAATCACGGTATGGGATAAGATGGTAAATAAATTGAAAGGCAAGTTTCTACCTTGTGATTATCAGATTAACCTAATCAGGCGAATGCAAGGTTTGAAGTTGCAAGACAAATCAGTAAAAGAAGACTACACTGAGGAATTCTATAGATTGGACATTAGATCTGGACATATTGAAGATGAAGTGGAAAGAGTAGCAAGATACCTGAATGGATTGAGAAGTTCCATACAAGATGATATCAGTTTGGTCAAGATGGAAAGCATTGAAGAGACATATCAATTTGCCCTAAAAGATGAGGAGAAGTTGAACAAAAGATACGAACAAAGACAGAGAGGCAAAGGTGTTATATTCTCTAGAGGAAGAGGTAGATCTCATGGTGAAAACAATAGATATGAATCAGACAAGTCAATTTCAAACACATCTCAAGACAAAGAAAAGACTGAATGGAAAGGAGGAAGTTCATACCGAGGAAGAGGCAATTACTCTATAGGTGATGTATAGTCAAAAAATGGAAGCACTTCCATTGTAGACTGGTTTATCCTTCCGAGTAAGTGGTTTGGGGTCATGTCAAGCACCTTGAATGGGTCTCTAACTTGGATCTAGCTTTTTCCCCTTGTTCTACCCCATTTCCACTTTTTCCAACCTATTTTTGGCACCCCAGACTGAGAAACTGGGACTTTGAATTTAGGGTCAAGGTCGACGTTGACCTTTTTTGGTCAAGGTCGACGTTGACCTTGACCTAGGTCACAATCGACCTTTTTTAGGCCCGGGGTTCAAACTTCAAAATTTTAGGATTTTCGGATGTCGCTTTGGAAAAAGTTAATTCCCGCTTCCGGGTCAGCTGTTTCGGTCTTCGGAACAACAAATCTTAAATTATATTTAATATAGGTCCTCTTCTAGGGGCATGGGTCTAATTGGAATTTAATTCTCCAATGTTAGCCTCTCTAGAAGATTGTGCCCTAGTTTCATATAAAAGGAAGCTTTCTCCTCTCATTTTCTCTAACCATGATCATCAAGCATAATTGCAAGAATTGAAAGACTTGAAGAAAGAATTAAAAAGGTGAAGAAGCAAGATTTGAAGCAATCCAAGTAGCCATTGAAGCATTCATCCATTCTCAAACACTTCTTTCATCAAGGAGATCCATTGGTGGCCATTGAAGGATTCAAGCTCCATGGAGCTCTCTTGTTGAAGATTTCTCCATCCACATTCCTCCAAGCCTCTTCCTATTCAAAAAACCATTCAAGATTGATGTTGAAGATATAAAAGCAATTGATTGAAGACATTCTACATTCTACATTCTACATTCTACATTCTACATTCTACATTCTACATCCTTTTTGGTGCATACATACTTATGGATTCACGGATTGGAATCTGCCACAAGGACTTATACAAGCAAGGTGAATTTGTTCATTTAATTTGTTTCATTTATGCAATTTCAATTATATTTTAAGGTTAATTCCAAAACCAGGGTTTGACCAAGGCAAACCCCTCCCCCCCAACAAACAAATCCATTTTTCTTGTAGGTACAGGTTTGGAACAACAGATCGGAGTGCAGATTTGGATACCCTTTTTGGAAAAATTTCAGGATTTGAAAATATAATTTCAGTCTAAGACTTTTTAGGTCGATTCTGCCCTAGGTTGGAATCAAAAATTCTGGGTCAATGGTGACATTGACTTGAGCCCGTACAAATTGGAACTATGTCAGAATGGAAAATGATTTATGGGTTTTGTAGATCTTGCAGTTTTGGTTCAGAATCCCATAAATCAATAGTTTTTGAGACCGTTTGACACGATTTTCAATAGGTTCTTTTTCAGAGGTATGTATTTTATTCCAATATTATTTGCTTTAATTTCCAGATTTACACCCCTTATCAATTATAATTAAGTGTAAGTGGATAATATGTGCATAGGGACACTTCCATGAGCAAACCAACATTGTTCTAAACCCTATCCATATTTTCTACCTTAAATTTTGGTGAACCCGCGATAGACAACTCTTTCTTTTTGGTGTTAGATTTGAATCTTGTGTTGGATCTTACATGCAATTAAAAGTAGATTTCTTTTATGCTATTGCACTTATATATCAAAAAAATAAAATAAAGAAATCACAACATTTCTTTAAAAATACAAAAATATTTACATTTTTCATGCTTATAGATTTCATTTGAATGCATTTAGATCTATTTTCTATGCATTTCTTTATTTGTTATCATGTTGCACAAGTTGTTTCAAGTGTTTTCCAAAAATCCTTGTATAACTTTTGGGATTAAACAAAATCCTCCTCTTACCTTACCATTGAATGATGTTATACCTAGAAAGACTTTATTTAGTGTGTGTGATGTTGCTTTGTCCTCTCTTGTATTACCTTGTAAGGATATATTAGAGCAAGAAGATGACTTTAATCTTTCTCTCCATCATATTTCTCTTGATGGAGATGAGTTGAGGATTGATGTTAATTCTTCTGCTAATATATGTCTTTTTTATGAGCCTACTTTAGAAAATAATTTACCTTCTTTCCCCGTTAGGGATCAAGATTTAATGATTTATGGTGCTCCTACAATGTGCTTTATTGATAGGGATGCTAATCCTCCTATTTGGGATGAGCCTTTGGATTTGCATATTGATTACTCTCTTCCTCATGAAGCCATTGTTGATGATACTCCTTTTTGGGATGAACCCTTCGATAAAGACATTGATTTATCCCCCCTTGTGAAGATGCTTTGATACAAGAGGGTGATTTATTAATGGATGAAATATTTATACATGATGACGACTCTTTTTATAGAACACACTCCCCCTTATGCAAACATTTTAGAAAACATTATAGATACTTTACGTCCATTTGGGATTCCTTCCAGTGATGAGGCATTAGCGAAGAATGATATGAATTCCCTTAATTCTCTCCCTCTTATTGATGATCTTATGGATAATAAAGATCCTACCTCATCTCCTCCTAGGATGTATTCTTTGATTCCTTCTTGCGAATGTGTTTGTAGTGTTGAGACAACTAACATGGTTTATCCAAAACCCTTGTTGTCTATCAAAGGTTGTCCTCGCATTACTATCAAAGGTAAACCTATGGAATCTTTAGAGTCTTTCAATGATCAAGATTTGATAGCTCACACCTATCATACAAGGAATAACCCTCAACCTAATCCGGTGGTTCCTACTTCTTTACCACCTTCTCAACCCATTCTTCCTCCTCCACCCCATCTTCCTA
>MU224579.1:1647514-1658066 GCA_018584345.1 Thuja plicata
TTGGTTACGGGGAAACCAAATGGTAAAAACCCCGGTGGGAATTAGTACCCACAAAGAACTATACTGTTTATAGTAATCCCTGTTAAAAGATCTTTCAACCCTATTAGGAGTTGTTCATTACAATGCAATAGTATAGTGACTTGGTTAAGGGTCTGACCCTGTTAGGAGTCTTTTACAATAACCCTATTAGGGGTGGTGGACTCATTGTCCAAGTGGTGAAGGCTAAAAACTTCTGGTTATTTGATACACACTATATCAACAAGGTGAACTGCTGTTTGTGACACTGCTTGTTTGATTAGTTCCTTTTGTGCGCCAATGCTTTAACCTCTTGTAAAGTACTACAATAATCTTATCTATATTCTGAAAGCTTCAACTTCGATATCTATATTATCAACATATGATAAATATATCTCTGCTGCTTTAACACTCTGCTCTGCTTTTCTTATCTCTAGCTTTCGCAACTCTTCTTATCACAAATGACCTTCTATAAGTACATACACCAAGTATGAGATCATGGGACCTGTTAGACAACTCTTCATAACATCCTTGTCAGCTCTACTAAGCGCGCAAGCATAATTACAACCGCGCAAGTATAAAATGAATAGACGCGTCGCTTCACTAAGTTGGCTTCACTAATTTAATCATAACTTTGCAATCTTCTTGAAATACGTTTGGTGCCTTTGGATTAATATCAAAAACTCATAACTCATCATGGATATACACACACATATCCTGAAGATAGGTGCAACTCTAGAAACACGTTACATACGTCGGTCTTAAACCGTTATTCCTCCAGAACTGTAACCGTCAATAACAGAATTACATATCTTTACTGAAAATTCATATCTGGGTCTGTGTGTATGAAAATAGTATAATCAACATGTCAACAACATGTATCTATCCACTCAAGTCTTCATGTCATCATATGGATAAGTACATACAGAAGTACTGCTGTGTATTATATGTTGTCATCAATGACAAACATACAATCAATCAATTGTTCAGAATCAAATCTCCAACAACACCTCCCTAATTGATGCTTTGGTTTTGTTTAGGGTTGGATTAGGGGTTTGTGTGAATTGGTAGAATAAGTTCCAAAAGGTTGGAAGCAATGTTAGTCTAACTTCAAGTTTGTAAGGGTTTCAGTGCTCATTAGGGGTTTTATGTCTTTTGACTTCAAATTTAGGGTAAAGTTGCTATTTTATTGAAAAATGGGATGGAGGTATGTTTTTGGATCCTACATATCTTATTTAGGTTCCTAGGAGTCAACATCAAGCATCAATTTGACATAGAAAGTCAAAATGCAAAAAGTTGCTAGCAACTTTGAAAGTTGCTCGAGCAAATTTTGCAAGAAATGACAAAATGTAGTTAAAATAATTTGTAACTACCCATGCTTGGTATAAGAGCATGGAATCAATTTTTGGACAAGGTTAATGAGATTTTGGATTGAGACACTTATTTCTGACACCATTATACAGATGACTGTATCCTCTTTTGTGTAATCTGCACTGTGTCTTTGCTTCTGTATGGATTGACATAGGTGATCGGGCTCCATGTTTGTGTAGTGTTTCCTTTTAGATTTCATATGCAATAGGTAGTTTGTTTTAAATTTCATTAGAAGTTAAGTTGTACATTTTTGAAGGTCACTGGTCTGACAGAGACATAAACAGTGTTACCTTGTTAGAAATGGCTCTAATCTAGTTTTCCTCCGGTGGATGTGTCTGAAACCATGACAAAATTAGGGTTAGGGTCTATAGATAGGGTTGTAGGTTTCCTTTTTGTTGTCTCTTTGGATTTCCTAGACCAAAGATGAATCCCTATGGCTGATTGGTGAAACCAGGTGAGCCAGGACAAGGAGAAGATCAAATTTGTGTGAGCACCCAAGACCTTTAGGGAAAGACTTAGTGGCATTTCTAGATGCACTAGAAATTATCCTAAAAGGATTCAATGGTGGTTGGAGGTGAATAAATTATGGGAGACCAGATTTGCAATTTCTCATGATCACTGGTCTAGAGGCCTAATTAATAGGCTATAATATAGGTCCTGCAAGAAAGTAGAGTTTTGGGTGCCATTAGAGGTCAGGATTTTGGATTTTGATAGGGTTGAATGATGCATTGAATATTTTCAAGTTTTTTTGTGGGGTCATTTAGGGATTTTGGAAGCAATAGTCCAAAATCGGTGAAAAAAGACCTACAAGGAGTTGAGCAATTAGCCCTCCTAGAGAGTTGAAGACAAATTGGATTGGTGGAGCATCTTGGAGAGTTTGGATGGATTCTGAATGAACAAGAAAGGGTCAAGAAGTATATGGAGAGTCTCAGTAAGTGTGGGGGGAAGATCCTTGGTAGAGGATTAGCAATCTAGGTGGAGTTGTAGAGAAGGAAACTAAGCTTTTGGTTTACTAGTTGGACTAGTTGAGCTTAGAAATCTTGGATTCTTCAAAGAACCCACTATACCTTGGAGGAGAAGTTGGTGGAGAGGGTCTTGGGGATCCTAATTGGTGGAAGATCCAACAAAGAACAACCATTGGATGGTTGGTTAGGTCAAACAAGCACCTAGGAGAGAGGAAAGGTTCTATATTGTCAAACGCTCTGCATCAGAATATGATAGACATGCTATACATGATGGAAGATTGAATAGATATTCTATTTGGGTTGATGGTAAGAAGAAAGTTTTGTTACCTTTGATTGAAGAATCTATTGGTGAGATATGTACATCTGTGAAAGTTTGTTTGATGGAAGGTAGACAGTTTGTTAAGGATTTGAAAAGAAATGATATATGTTATGCTTTGATTCCTAACAAACTGAGTAAGAATACATGAGATGACATTCCTGCAGAAGTTGAGAAGTTACTCACTGAGTACAAGGAGATAATTTTAGATAATTTACCTGATGGTTTTCCATTAATGAGAGATATTAGTCACTGTATGGATCTGATTCCTAGAGCTAGTTTACTGAACAAAGCACGACATAGGTTAACACCGACCAAGAATGAAGAGCTTAACCGATAAGTTCATGAATTGTTGAATAAAGGTTTGATCTGAGAGATTTTGAGTCCATGTGTAGTACTAGCTATGTTGGCACTTAAGAAGAATGGAGAATGGTGAATGTGCACTGATTCCAGAGCATTTAACAAGATCACAGTGAAGTATAGGTTTCCTATACCGAGAATGGATGACATAATGGATTGTTTGAGTGGAGAAAGATATTTTACAAAAATTGATTTGAAGAGTGGATATAATCATATCAGAATCAGGGAAGGTGATGAGTGGAAGACTACTTTCAAGACAAAGAAAAGTTTGTATGAGTGGTTGGTTATGCCTTTTGGTTTAACTAATGCACAGAGTACTTTTATGAGGTTAATGAATGAAGTTCTGAAGAAATTCTTGAACAAATGTGTGATTATATATTTGGAAGATATTCTACTATTCAATAAGACTAGAGAAGAGCATTTGATGCATATAAGGCAAGTGTTGTAGAGATTGAAAGAGGAAAAGTTGCTGATAAATTTGAAAAAGTGTTCCTTCATGAAAGAAGAGCTTGTGTATTTGGGTTTTGTGATTTCAGTTGATGGTTTGAAGATGGATCCATAGAAGGTTGAAGATATACACCTGAAAATGTCATTGAGGTAAGATCATTTTATGGATTGGCAAGTTTTTACAGAAAGTTTATCAAAAATTTTGGTTCTATTTGTAATGCTATGACTGAAATAATGAGAGGAGACAAAAGAGAATTCAAATGGACACATGGAGCTGATAAGAGTTTTGAGACTTTGAAGTTGAAGGTTTTTGAATCATCTGTGTTAGCATTACCTGATTTCAATAAGGTATTTCAAGTTGAATGTGATGCAAGTGGAAGTGCAATTGGGGATGTGTTGGCTCAAGAAGGTAAACCTATTGCTTTCTTTAGTTAGAAGTTGATGTTAGAGTAGTCATAGTATAGCTAATAATTAAATCATTTAATTATTAGTCTATTTACTCTATGCTTAAGTTATACTTAGGCAGCTTATAATTCTTTAGGGTTTTCACCTTTAGGGTTTCGTGATTCCTTTTATAAGGATTCACTTCTTTACATTTCATTAAGGAGATTGTAATCTTTTTAGTTGGTTGATAATAGAAGCTTTTTCTGTCAACATGGATTTGAGGTCTTTGGCTTTTTTGCCGCCATAGTTTTTTTTCTTCTGTCTTTGTCTTGCTTCTACTTGTGACAGATGTGCATGCAGGTGTTCTTCGGTAGATTTGTTGTTTATCAAATCTAACATGGTATCAGAGCTCTCCTACTATTCATTGTTCATTTTTTTTGAAGCAAGCTCATCGCAGTTCAAGGGTTTGAAGATCGCTAGTCTTTTCTGGTATTTTTTATTGGTTCTAGGGGGTTTTTGTTTTTTTGAGCACTTTGTTCCAAAACCGACCTCACAGTTGCATCCAGAAGGCCCAAAAACTTCAAAATCCATATAAGGTATGTCCGATTTGGACACCGAAGCGTCTGGAGAAATTTCTTGGCCTTCTAGGGCTATACGGGCATGGTTTTCGAGAAAAAAAACATTTTTCTATGTTTTTTTGGGAAAATTTGGCATTTTACAAACGCGCCGCCAGCGCGCCACCCACGTGCCTCTTACTGCCCGCGTGCAGCCAACCCACCGCCGCCGACCGCGCGCCGCCTGCGCGCCACCCGCCACCCATGCGCCTCCAACCTGCCGCCGCCCCAGCGCCCAACACCTCTGCTCTGCCCAAGCGGCATTTTGGTAGCCCCCACGGGCTTATTTTCTTAGGCGGCTGGTCATATGGCGGCCCAAGGGCTTCGGCCCAGCCCCGGCATGCGCCATGCGCTCGGGGGCCCTTTTTTTAGCCCCAGGGGCTTATTTTTTGCTTTTTGGGGCCTTTCTGACCCTCCTGGACTGTTTTCGCTCTATCTTGAGCATCCGGGGATCTTTTTCTGACTTTCATATACCGTCGGAAAGCTCTTTCTAAGCACTTTTTGATGATGGTAATTAGGGTTTTAGGTTATGCCATTTTGATAGTGTTTTTTTTGTCAAAGTCCAATATTTATTTTTGCCTTCCGGGAGTCATATCTGGCTCATCCAGACTCCATTTTTGGCAAACAAGATATCGTCGAAAAGATGGTTTAATGAACTATTCAGTTACAAAGGTATTTTTTCTAGATTTTACTCTAGGTTTTCTCTCCTCTAAGTTTGGCAGTTTATGCACTCTGGTGGATTGCTTGGTTCTACAGGTCCTGGGATCTCTTCTTCTGATTTTCTAGCTCACTCTTATTTCTGACTTCTAAGCTTGTTGTATCTCTTCTATTGCATTTTTGTTCTGCAAATGCACTGAGATAAAGTGCCTACTTCTGCATTTCTGGTATTTTGAGCACCTTGTATGGTTGT
The DNA here is from genome assembly GCA_018584345.1 of Thuja plicata. Classification (NCBI taxonomy): domain Eukaryota; kingdom Viridiplantae; phylum Streptophyta; class Pinopsida; order Cupressales; family Cupressaceae; genus Thuja; species Thuja plicata. The sequence continues at coordinate 1,652,897 of MU224579.1, forward strand.
TGTACTCGCACTCTGTTATAAAGTGCCATGGGGGGTTATGATGATTATGCCATTTTAGGCGCATCCACCTTTGTCAAGTGAGCGTACCTTATATGACATTAGCCCATGTTGTGTTTCGGTGACACCGCCCTTTATCCTGTGTTTGTACTTCTATTGCACTTTTGGTGTTCTTGGTTCTTCTTTCTGCAGATGTTTCTGGCATTGCATTTTAGTGTTCCTTTCACCTCTCCCAGTTCGGCATTATGGGGGGGTTCACCTGTTGGTTCTATTGCTTCCTGGTTTGATTGATCAACTCTTTAGACATTGTCTTCTCTACCTGGTCATGCACTTTAGTGGGGGTTCCAGTAGTTTCTTCTAACAGAGTTTACAGTTCCTTGCTTCGGAGATGCTTCTTGCTCATTCTTGTTCCTCTCTCTGGGAATTTCCCTAGATTGAAGGCTTAGTTTCCTTCATCTAGTTTCTTTCTTGTACTTGGGTATCTGATCAGGCCTTGTTGCCGGGACCCATCTTTCCTACTTTCTGCAGTAGTCTTTAGCTATTTTTCTTCTCCCTAAGTTACACTTAAGGGGGGGTGTTAGAGTAGTCATAGTATAGCTAATAATTAAATCATTTAATTATTAGTCTATTTACTCTATGCTTAAGTTATACTTAGGCAGATTATAATTCTTTAGGATTTTCACCTTTAGATTTTTGTGATTCCTTTTATAAGGATTTACTTCTTTGCATTTCATTAAGGAGATTGTAATCTTTTCAGTTGGTTGATAATAGAAGCTTTTTTTGTCAACATGGATTTGAGGTCTCTGGCTTTTTTGCCGCCATAGTTTTTCTTCTTCTGTCTTTGTCTTGCTTCTACTTGTGACAGATGTGCATGCAGGTGTTCTTGGGTAGATTTTTTGTTTATCAAATCTAACAGTTGAATGATGCAAAAAGGAAATATTCTATCTATGATCAAGAGTTCTATGCTATTGTTCAAGCCATGAATAAATGGAGACATTATTTGATTCCAAATGAATATGTGTTGTATACTGATCATAAGGCTTTATAGTATCTAGGTAGTCAAAATAAGTTGAATCAAGGACATATGAAATGGGTAGAGTATTTGCAGAGTTTCACATTTGTGATTAAAAATAAGAGTTGAGTATCTAATTGAGTTGCTGATACATTGAGTAGAAGAAGATCTTTGTTGACTGAAATGAGAATTGAAGTTCTTGGTTTTGATGACATGAAGAATTTGTATGAAAGTGATCCTGATTTTTCTGAGTAGTGGAGAGTGTGCAGAGCACCTAATTCAAATCAATCAAGTAAGTATGAAGACTATTTCATTGAGGAAGATATGTTGTTCAAAGGTATTCAGTTGTGCATACCAAGAGGTTCAATGAGAACTAATTTGATTAAGGAGAAACATAGTAGTGGTTTGACTAGACATTTTGGTATTCATAAAACATTGAGTTTGCTTAAGGAAAGGTGTTTTTGGCCTAAGTTGTATAAGGATGTTCAGAAATTTGTGAAAAGTTGTGGATTTTGTCAAGTTGAAAAAGGAGTGAGTCAGAATACTGGTTTGTATACACCAATTACTGTTCTTGAGAAACCTTGGAGTGATATCAGCATGGATTTTGTTCTTGGCTTACCTAGGACAACAAGAGGTAATGATTCCATATTTATTGTTGTAGATGAATTTTGTAAGATGACACATTTCATACCATGTAAGAAAACATCAGATTCAATACATATAGAAAATATTTTCTTTAAGGATATTGTCAGATTGCATGGATTACCGAGGAGTATAATCTTTGAACGAGCCAGTAAATTTGTAAGTTATTTTTGGAGAACAATTTGGAAAAAGTTGGATAGTAAATTGAAGTTTAGTTCTACGTTTCATCTGCAGATTGATGGAAAAACATAGGTTGTAAACCAAAGTTTGGGTAATTTGTTGAGATGCTTATTTGGAGACACACCAAGTAATAGGGATTTGACATTGGCACAAACAGAGTTTGCATACAATAGTTCAGTGAATAGAAGTACTGGAAAGACACCTTTTGAGATTGTTCATGGCACACAACCGAGAAGTATATCAGATTTGAGAGATATTGTTGGAGAGGAGAAAAGAAGTGTAGAAGCAGAATAATTTGCTAAGTTCATGAAGACATTGCATGAATATGTAAAACAAAAGCTGGAGAAAAGAAATCAGAAGTACAAAGATAGTGCAGAGAGGTCAAGAAGACATAAAACATTTGAAGTTGGTGATGCAGTAATGGTTCATTTGAAGAAAGGAATATTTCCTATTGGAACATATGGTAAATTGAAGATGAAGAAATTTGGTCCTTGCAAAATACTGAGAATATTTGATAGTGGAAATGCTTATGAGGTTGAATTACCTGATGACATGGATATATCAGGTATATTCAATGTTTCAAACTTGTATGAATATCATGAACCTGATGAAGAAGTGATAATACAAAATGATTATCCTAAGAAGTAGATAGAGGAAGTTGAGAATATTTTGAAACAAATAATTGGCAGAAGTACAAGAGGAAAGGAATACATGGAATATCTGGTAAAGTGGAAGAAAAAATCGATTGAGGACTCATCTTGGATTTCTCAATCTAAGTTGAATTCATTTAAGGTTGGACCTGATACATGATTCGAGGAATCATTTCTATTAACCCCAGGTGTCTGATGCAGGAGCATCTTTGGTCCTTGGAAATCCTACTCAACCAAAAAGATGTTTATTTTGTTCTTTAGTTTATTTGGAGGCTGCTTGGGAAATACTCCATTGCTCGATTTTGTCACTCGGCCATGCCTTTTTTTGTTGCTTGGGTTCTGTCACTCAGGCATGCTTGTTATTCTGTTTCTCAGGTTTCTCTTCTGACATGTGGGTTTGTTTCCTGTTGCTCGGGGTGTTCTTTTCCTGAGTCACTCTGTTGCTCGGTCATCCTTTTCCCAAGTTGTTTATTTTGGAGTTAGATATGGTGTTTGACTTCTTCAGTTGATTTCCATGGCTTAATTGATTTGGGGTCTCTTATTGGGATCTGTGTGGACCTAAATCTGGGTCTTATGGATTTGAGCGCCAACCTCTCTTGGTGGAATCTTGTATATATTTGTTTCTTTATTCTTAGTTTGAGTGGGTATCGGTTGGAGAATAAGATTTTGATATTAGATTATATGTAAACAGGTCTATGACCTCACATGTATGAACATCAATTTGTAATTATTTGAATATATGGCCCAAACTAGGAAGGCCTTATAGCCCGACATGTATTGATTTTGATCAATTTATGAAAAGGATCTCTGTTGTTTCTTCTCTCACTGTGTTGTTGTTGCTTCCGCATTATGTTGGCAAGCTGGTTGGTAGTTGGGAGAGCCTTTGGCCCCATTATCAACCCTGCCTTGTGCCATGAACACACATAACACCAATATTTTTGTACGTAGAAACACAGTTAAGAGAAAAACCACAGCGGGGATGAACCCACAAGAAAGGTATACTTTGTTAAGCGTATTATAATAGGGAACGCACATGCATTTAGGCACACTTCCTTGAGCTCTCGACTCAAAATAAAAAGAGGCTTACTGCCCAAGGAAGGCTCACTGCCTGTACAAGAAAACTTGGATCAAATCCATAAATTATGAACTATATAATAGCATCTTCTATATGCTTGGATCAGCTCCATTGAAGCACAAATTTTTTTTATTCTACACACTTCTTCTCTTCCTTCAAAATATGTTTACATTCAGTGCACATACATACTTGCACATATCTTCACAACCACAACCACACTTGAATACAATATTATTATATTTATTTATACATGACATCAACCTTGGAAAGATCATCAAGGTCAGCTCAACACTCACCACATAATTACAAAATATAACCATACTCAATACAATATTACATGCGGACCAAGCAATGTTGGCCAAGACATAACATGGACCCAAATCATCCACCTCGAACATAAAACACCTCCAAGAATTACACCTCAAACATTCGAAACATGCTACAAGCATCTAGTCAGCCAAGAACATGAAGTATACCAACATACTGATAGAAAACATCAATTGCAAGCTCAACGATCAATGCAGACCAGAAACATAAAAGGCACACAATCCATAAACATCAACAAGCATCATGAATTACCATAGCAATATCCGCATAAATACAAATTACTAGAATCACTAGAATCTTCATACCGAACCTCAGGAACACTAACTAGAATGATTCTCAACCTTGAAAAATCACTTGCGGACCTTCAAACCATGAACCACTTGAATTGAGGACACACGTCAATGTCGCAAACATACCTCCAAATCCGTAGATCAAGATATTACAATATGGAGCAATGCAGATCAAAATCAGTCACAAAACATATAATCATAACTCATTCAAGTCTCCATGCGAACCTTTGGAACTTGAACAAAATCAACTATAGACACTTTGGAAACTCTGTAATCTTCAAACTATGATCTTCATCATACTTGTTGCGTACTGATCAAACTAACTCACTGAACTTCACTGCATCACTGTCTTAGACAGAGAAATATGTTGACATCAATGACAACACATCTCTCAAACATCTCTCAAGCACATATTTGAACATTATTCGAACAAATTGTCCTCCATTTATCATGAAAACATGTGGAAGTATTTTCAAGGTGTATGGCTTGTAGTGTATAGTGCCACAACTTGAATTTACTCACATTCATACGCCATACACAATTCACAGTTTTCATGGCCTAAAATGGGCAATTTGAAACAAGTATAAGACATTAGAATTATATTTGGCTTTCAAAAATAAGAAGAGTTCTCATTTTTTTTTTCTTAGTCGAGTCTATGAGTCTTTTATAGAGACTCAAAAAAATATTGCTCACTTTCAACACACTAATTTCATTTAATAAAATTAATGGGAGTGCATGTTCCTCAATTTTTTTCATCTTCAAGAAATGTAGAAATTTTGTTCACTAATCTGAAGGAGACCTTACCATAATTCACTTTTTCATTCTTAAAACAATTTTTATATATTAAAATGATTATTATCTTTAAAAATTAAAGTGAAAAAACAAGTTAACTAATTATTGGTAATTATTTAACATAGCAATGAAAAGTCATTATATATATATATATGTATATATATATGTATATGTATATATATATATGTATATGTATATATATATA
>MU224579.1:1658321-1685082 GCA_018584345.1 Thuja plicata
TATATATATATATATATATTTAATAGAACTTCAATTTTATTTGATATAGTTTACTTACTTTTACAATTTAATACTTTTAGAGTTATTATATTCTAGCTTGCCCTATATAGTCAAGTGACAAACAATGCAAGAAGAGACTAATGAATCTTGACGATGGAAGTGATATTGTTCAAAGCCTAATCTAATACCCACTAGTTGCAACTATAGATATATACTTCAAATAAAGTTACAGGACCCCACAGACATAGCATGGGAAACCACATTGGATGAAGCTGCAACACAACTCATGGGCATGTCCACTAGAAAAACTATACAACCTTCAATTTGAGGACACAAAAAACAATTGTGGAGATAATAAGAGACGTGTTGAACAAGCAATTCTTGTTCACGTTAAGTTGTAGAAATTAAATTGTACACTAATAAAGGATAGATGAAACAACTATCATCAAAGCTGAAGAAATAGATTTCATTGTAAATTGCAATTTATTGCTTGAAAAAATCAAATAAATATGTAATGACAAGAACGATCAACCATAGCATGTATCTTAAGGACTACAATAAAATAGATTTTTTTCTATTATGAATAATATGTACATAGTTGTTTGAAAATATACATATGTAAATACCTAGGCATAAATATTTAGATGCATGTTGCATAAATGTTTTTTTAAAAGAAATGTGATATTTACTTGGTTAAATATTGTGTGTACCATTAATAGTATGTTAATCATGCTTGTTCCTATGACATACTTGATATGTAATTATTTTTTTAATAGAAAGATGTATGGAAATTCCTAAGTACTAATATCAGTGAATTATTTTTCATCTTTCCTGATATCAAAATTATGTCAAATACATTTATTAAGAGGATAAAAAATATTTAGGCAAAGAATAGATGCCCTAGCAAAGCTACACACATGCGTTATTTGTAAGGAATATTATCCAAACATGCTTTTGTGTTTGTCAAATACTCATACAAGTTGCAAAAGATGCTTTAATGAGAAAGGAATTCATCGATTCTCATCACTCAACAACATGGACCAAGGAAAGAAACCTTTTGTATTGAAAATATTAACCCAAGTAGAAGAAATGCTCATATCTAAAAAAAATCAGTATTGCAAACATATTTCCACATATAATAGAAGAATTAAATATCCTCATAATTCAAAGAACGCATTAACAAAGACATTATTATGAGTGCTATGTAAGTAGAAATCACATTAGAGATGCATCAGAATACAAAGTAAAATATGAGCCATATTATAATGATATTGTCTTAAATGTTGAACACCTACCAGAGATTCCAAAGAAAGAACAAATATTTCAAGCATATTTCACACTATTAAAATTGATGAGGAGATAGTGTTATCAAATAATGAAATGCACTTTGAAGAAGACCAAGCTGAAAGTAGCACAACATATACTTCATCATTTATAGGGGAAATGTCAAGAAGACACTGTGAACTAGAAATTAGTAAGAAAACACTAGACCTCGAGGACACCACAAAGGATATTATTGACTAACCTAAAATAGACTCATCTCCAATAAATGAATATATTACTAAGAGATTTCTCGATATGAAGTTTCTTCCCAAATGGATTTGTGCTACACATGCAACCATAACTTAGAGAAGTAAAAATATATGATTATATGTTGTACATGATGATATTCCATGACCAAAGATTTGGAAGACATCCAAGGTTTTGATATTTTATCTTCAATCGTACAATGAGGCATCATATTGAATCACTTTCCATGGTATTCTTTTAAAAAATATTGAAGAAAACATACCAAGAACCTTTGAAGACCTCTATGCACACCTAGAGGATCCTCTTGACACATAATTAGATAAGGTCATGCACTTAGGATCTCCCATCAGAGGTATGAGATCACATTGAAGCAAGTGTCATGTTGAATTGACAAACATGATCGACCAAATAGGATTGCAAACATGATCATGCATTAATCATTGTAGAAATGAGGTGGCTAGATCATAAATGTTTTATCTCAAATTACACGCTCATCCAAATGCAATCAAACAAACAAAGTTTGGATAACATAATCTATAATCCCCATACTACACTTTGTAATTGCATGAACGATTCACAATCTTTTGTGAGAAAATGATTGAAAAATCTCTTGATCTAGAAGAGTACTAGAATAGATATGCATAGAAACATAGAGGCAATGCTCATATACACAAGTTCCTTTGGCTCAAAAGTGCACCACATATGGATAAAATTTATTGGAAGAACCCTATCAAATTTGAAAAAGCATAAGTATTTTTTGACAAGCATGTCAATGCTTGGAACCCTTGTGATGCATTGTGTAGAAACAACTCAATTTCTCATTCTCTACTAGATGATCCTATGTGTGTTAATTGTAGAACATGAAAATCTGCAAACACAACACTCAATAAACTATTAGATCCATTGGGTAGTCCATGAAATGAAACAAAATAACAATCAAAAACCAATTAAGAGTGGCTTATTGCTTCCTAGTCACAATGAGTATGATCTACATGTATAATTGCTCTCATAATTGGCAATAGATCAGTGACAAGCCATCATGAAATAGAAGATTTATATAATTGCACCTAAATGTATGCAAATTAAGATGACCAACATGATTGATTCTATGAAATTGAATGCAATTAAGCAAGATGAACTCTAAGATGAGATGAATTATGAATCTACATGATTGATTCAACTATGAAATGTAATGATAACTGATCTAAGATGATGAATTATTACTAAATTGAGCTCTCAAATGCATAAATTAACTAAGAATTCAAAATAGCATGATCTACTTGCAAAATGATAGATGATCCAAGTGCCTTGATTGAGATTGATTTATATAGATTTTCCTTGGAGGTAAAAGGTTTTAATTTGAATTCCATGGCTGATATTGATTCACAATGAGTGGTTGAGATTAGGACCTTGAGTGATCCATGTGATTCCATCTCATTGGTTGATGTGTTGACTTTATGTCATTTTGTTAGTTGAGTGGATATTAGGACATTTAATTAATTCACTTTAATTAATATCACTAGGCATGGGATTTTAGGTTTGGATTTAATTAATTAGGCTAGGACTATTAATTAATGATTTCTCTTTGATTAATGATCACTGATGCTTGATTATTGATGAATGATTTTTTGATGAGTTATGTAAGTAAATGGATTAAATTAACTCACACAAGTATGTCTAGGATGATATGATGCCTTGATTAGGGTTTTAACCCTTGAATAGGACTAAGGGAAATTTGATTGAGATTTAAGCCTTTCGATTATACTAGACCAATTTTAGGTGATTACATTTGCCCCTCTTTGAATTGATGTGCAAACAATGCGTTGATTCAAAGAATGTATGATGTATGATGTTGATAAGATTATGATTGAGTGAACAGTTTGATATGGATCCTCATGAAACTGCTCACAATGTGATTGATATTGAATCTGAAAGATAAACATGATGTGATGTTGATGATAGATTGAGACCAGGATAATCAATTTGATGTGAAGAAATGGAACTAATTACTTGTCTGATACAAATACTGATGATGTCACTAATAACAAATAACCAATTTGATGTGATGCGATAAAATTTATTACCGTCAGAAAGATTCTGAGAATATTGATATTGATAAGAATGAATCATCAGGTTGATGTGAAGCGATGAAACTGATTATCACTGAAAGGTTGAACAAGGAAATTAAATTGATATAGGTCATGATGCAGTCAATTATCCGATAATTTTATGATGAAAAGACTATCAATTTGATGTGGTATGATGAAATTGATATGCCCCTGTTGATTCTAATGATGAAAACACTTGATAAGAGCGAGCAATTTGACATAAAACCTGATGAAATTACTCATTCCCTGAAATTGATTGATTCGAGACAGCCAACTTGATATGGATTATGATGAAGTTGAGATGCCCCTAGTGACATGGTTCAATTCGATTCCATGATTCGATTGATAACTTGATGATTGATCGAGGAAGAGGATTTTGATACCGTTAAATTAACGATTGTGATGATTTGATGAACTTGATTGATGATTTTGATGACAAAAAATTACTACTCTAATTGATTGGATTCCCTAATTTGAAAATTTTATGATGGATCTGATGCTTTGATACGTTGATTCCAATAATCATGCCCCCTCGGGAGAGAAATCAAAATAAAAGGATGACAAATTATCAATTTTGACTGAGTTGAATGATTGTGCTTCAATTGATCAGGAATTTATTTGAGATAATTTTGAGTTTATTTGAACTCGATTTGACAAAGTTTGACCAATGTTTGACCAATTTTGACCTTGGTTGACCATATTTGACTGAAGAGTTAACTTGGTTCCATTTGGCTATAATTTCAATTTCGATCTCGATATTGAATTTTTTGAGTTTGATTGACCATCTGAGTTCAATTTTGTTGCCATATTACTAGGTCAAAATAAGAAGTCAAAATGGTTAAATAGGTGAAAATGACCTTTTTACTATTCATTTTGACTTTCACTCTGTAGTATCTTTATTTCCTATGATTTGCTGACAATGTCAATTCCTACTGAGAGCCACTTATTAGAGCTTGTATGGTGCCACAGACGTCTTGCCGAGTATCTTCCTCCGGTATGTCCTCTCTTTGATGTTTTTTTGTACAAATTTTACTATTTTTGAAACCTTTTTCCATTTTTGTCGTATGACCAATACTTTTTTGTATGCGATGGTATCACTCGTCGTACGATTATTTGTGTTTGTTTCTTTAGTTGTATAGGATTCGATTGTTAGTCCTATGATGACACACCCAGAGTCATACAAATGCATGTTTGTCTGATGTCTGTGATTGCCCCTTTCTTCATACAAATACTTGTATAGAGTCATTTTGTGCAAACTAAGTCGTATGATGTAACTTTGCTTGTACGAGACTTTGTCCTGAGTTGTATGTTAGGTTTTTAGTTTATTTTATTCATTCAATGTGTGATTTACATTTGATTGCTCTTATGATGTACTTTGATGATGTTTAGTATACTAATGATCCATTTTTCATCTTGATACTGATGTATTGATCGTTTCATTTCTATTGCAGGTGCACTTTGATGTGGTGAACTTTCGTGTGATTTTCCCTCGGACCATGAGCAGGATACCTAATTTATTTTATGAGGATAGACACTTTATTCATTGTTGTGGTATTAGTATATTGCTAGACATACCTGACATTCAGGTGAACCGAGGTCTTCTTACTAAGCTATCTAAGCGATGATATTCTGAACATAATACGTTCTATGTGCCCACTCGTGAGATTACAGTGATACTAGAGGATGTGTACCACATACAAAGGATTCCATTTATAGGAGATCTTGTGGATTATGATGCCCAGCCTATCCAAACTGGTATAGCAACATTGAGATGAGTATTTGATGACACCACTATTAATCATCGTTTCATTACATGGGAGCACATGATAGCTACATATGCCCCACTACCTGTTGGAATAATGGAATGGTGTGTATTGAGAGGGGAGGGGTGATTTAGGTACCTTAAAACTTTTATCACTTTAACCTATAGTAATCTTTGCTTGTATTAACGACCATATTGCTTTTCTACCTTATGGATGTAATATCAAAACATAAATGTAATTTCATGTAAACATTCATGAAACTTAGTTACACATGTAACAAGAATTGGTAATGTGGGAAACCCATGTTAGAAGGTAAAAATTGCAGTGGGGATGAAACCCACAAAGCTTCACTATTTGCAGAATGGAAGGTGCCGGTTAAGGCTACAAGTGTGATCACTTCTAATGATCTTAACCTGCTAGGAGTAACATTTTAGATTGGTTAGGTCTACTCAGTTAAGAGATTTTAACAACAATGTTAAGTGTGCACTCGGTTAAGATATTTACAATAATACTTTTAAGTCCACCTTCTTAAAGGATTTCTTTTATTTGCTACAATTGTTAGAGAGTAGTCAAAAATACTTTTGACCTGATAGTATGCAATCTTCAATTGTTAAATACAGACTCTTTAAGTTCTCAAAATATATGTATCACCTATAGTGATGGATAATACATCTGTTCTGCTTAGTAGCCTTGAATCTAGTTCTTCATAACTGAATTCTTTCTTTTGTGTCCTTCTACATGAAACTCTCTGTCTGATCCATAGATGTCTATTGCGGCTACAATCATCATTGTTCTGATTGATTATACATCTATATATACAAAGGTTTTGACCTAATTAGGTTTGACACTTTACAAGAAAAACTCTATGATCAAAGGTTTACAACTTGACCTTTATCTCCTAGTTTGCATGTTACAATCGGTTAGACTGATTAAAACTATTACATATGCTTTAATTGATCCTCAAGAAGTGGTTTTACAACTAAGCATAAAGCTAATTATAAAATTGAAGTGCTTTAGCTGACGTGTATCTTAGATCCACTTTTCTCGGGAATAAAACTATCTCTCGGTAGACTGGTGCTCGGTATGCTCAGTAGTCTATGCTCGGTGATGTTTGTGAACTATTTGTCAGTGTTCACTGATCTTGGTGATCACTGTGCTATGATATTTACGGTGACCATTGCACTTGTTTGTTTTTGACCATTACACTTGTTTGTTTTCAGTGACCATTTCACTTGTTTGAATGCTGTCACTCGGTGATCATGTTACTGATGGTTCAACAACTGTTTCCTTGTATACTAATAACAAATTATTATTCTTTAGGATTATCAATTTCCCCCTTTGGAATTAGTATCAAAAAATGATATGTGCATTTAACTGACATGTTCAGTATCTGCACCAAGTGTTTACCTTGTCAAATGACTCCCCTATGTGCATGCCTCGGTACAATGTAAGTACATGTTTTTCTTCCTTTGTGTTTTTACCTCTTTAAATTTTTGACATGTTTTCCTTCTTTGTAAGGTATATATACATTTTCCCCTTTTTACATATATTTTCCCCCTTATACATTTACTTCCCCCTTTTATTGACAAAAATGACAAAGGTGTAATACTTACAGCTTGTCAAATATGTGTGTATGAGATTTTTGAATATCTGCCATCTGCTTCTCCCATTGCTCCTTGAGGTTATCAAGGGTCATGTGTGCCAATGTGATCCTGACATACATGCCATATATACTCTCAGTTACTGAGATTTTTCGGGGTGACAATTAATGCTTTTGCCGAAGTCATGTGTTTCAACAACAAGTTGAGATTTGGGAGTAACATAGCTTGAAGCTCCGTTACCCCATCTCTGATTTTTCTTTCATCCTTTTATAGCTCAAGTCTCAACCTTTTGGATTATACAATCTTCTCATAAAGAAATTTGAATGCATTTTCCTCGATTGTGAGACTCTGTGCACTTGCTTTAAGATCTTCATCTATAGCAGCTATCTTTTCACTATGGTCGGTAGTGAAATGCTCAAGTGTGCACAACTTTTGAACTATGTTGACTACTTCTGATAGTATTGGTTCTAATGTAGTAACTAGCTTTGAAAGTTTTACCTTGTTTTCTGCCACTTCTTGGCTGATCTTCTCTGTAAGCTTGTATTGACACTTTTCTTCTGCATGTTCTTCAATCACCTTGTCAGCTTCCATATTCTGTGATGTAATGGCCTCGGTGAGAACTACTAATTGATCAAGTATTGGTGCATTTTAATCAATTTGAGTGTTAGGTACTATCTGCAATAGTATTTCCTTTGTATTATTCAGGACTTGGAAATTTTTGTGCTCCTTTTTGAGCTTGTCCTGCATTTTATTCCTTTTGCAAAGTGCACCATACTTGGTCAGTGACTTGGGACCCAGTGTTCTAAGATCACAGTCGGTTATGTCAATGATTTCTTCAAGGGTGACCGGTGCTTTTATTTTCTTCTTCTCCTTTGAAATAATGTTGGAAGCAGAGGAATGAAGAACAATATCAAGTTCCTTCTTTGTTTCTTTTGATTTGGGTGATTGTGTGGGAGGTGTGGTGCCTTTTGTATGTTGCTCGGTATTGACCTGTTGGTCAGTAGTAGACATCTCTACTTAAACATTTTATTTATCTGCAGCCTTGTTTGCCTCTTCGATTTCCTTGGCATCACTCAGTTTCTCCTCTCCACTTGTATTTTTCTGCTCCTCATTTGTATCCTTTTGCTCCCCATGGTCATCACCTTTATCCTCTGGTATGTTTGCATCAAGATCAGGTGTATTTTCCTTTTCTTCAGTAATTATATTGGTATCTTGTATCAATAAAGGTATGTGACCTAGTACATTTACCTGTGCAACATCTATTTTATCCTTTTCCTTTGCTTGCTCGATGGCATCATTTACATTTTCATCATTCTTGGGATCATCATCAGAATCAATATTAGTTATATCTTTTATGGTGATCTCTGTTGTATCCCCTAATGATTGTAATATTTGAGGTACATAATCCATGGCCTTACTCGCATGTGTTTTCAAATCAACTGGAGTGATATCCTCGGTATCATTGATGAAAATGTGTTCTGGGCTCGGTGTGGCCTCCTTCTCTTCATAGTGAGGTGTCTCGGTAATAGCCAGTACCTGCTTGGGTGCATTGAGGATTTAATTCCAAGTCTTATTGCTTTCTTTGTCAAGGTCTTCTAACCTACCCTCTAGTACTTTGTATGGTCTCTTATTTCCTGAGAATTTCTTTGTATGCTCCTTCATTATAGAATCAATCTCTTCAATTGTTGACTCAGGTGGCATGAGTGTAACTAGGGATCTTTCCCTTATATGTTTCTTTGTATGCAAGGCATATGCCCATCTTGCTGATATTCTGTCATTAAGCTCTTGTGGAATTCTCTTGTTGAATTTTATTGGTACATACTTGTATGCAACCATTGCCTTAATTATGGCTTCTTCTATCTTATTTTAATATCTGAGAGACAAGGTTAGCCATTGTCTAATTTTTTGGTGTGATATTCTCCCAGTGTTGATGATTGATTCTGCATCTTCATCAACTGTTTGAGGAACTTTGAGATTTTTAGTTTGGAGTCCTTGTTCTATCTCATCCTGTTTAGTGTCATCCTTGTCCTCTTTTCCTCTTATGTATTTCCTTCTTTGCCTCGGTGTTGATTTCTCGCTTAGAGGCTTTCTCTTTTGATAAGTCCTCACAACACCTTTCTTTATCAGCGGTGAGTTTGCATCTTTGGTAGTTTTACTCTTGGTTCTTGATGCAAATGTTACATTTGTAACCTTTACCTTCTTGGTTGGTGGTGCACCCAATTCAGTAGACTTGGATTCAGTTATCTCTTTACCTTCACTGACGGGTGGTTTTCCCTCGGTGACATCTTGTTTCGATTCTTCATCATTTACCGACAATTTCTTCTCAAGTGTTTTCACCATCTTTGTTTTCTTCCTATCGATTTTCTTCACTAATAAGCCAGTTTTCATTCTATACTTGGCTTCTTCATATGTTCCAAATCTTCTCAATAAATTGTCCACTGCTTCATTCAATAAGGCTTCAATAACATTTGTGGCTTGATCTATGTTTATCTCATAGTCCAGTGGTGGTAACCATGTTGTTCTCGGTACAACAGGTTTGATGAGAGTGGTGTCAGTGTCCACCATAAAACATATCTCATTCTTATATTTCTCTACTAGTTGAGCATGAATTCTCATCCATTTCTCCATCCTAGTCTTAAATGTGGAAAAGTAGCCATCCATTAACGGTGTGAAGTTATCTCCTAATGACTTAATGAAGTCACTTATCTGTGCAGTAACAGGCCAGTTTGTGTCCCAAGTGACATTACTGATAGAAGGAAAGAAGTTCTAAAAATAGAAGAATATGCACATAAGGAGGGAACCTAACTTACATGTATTAGATCTGGCAGATCTAATTGTTCTCATATTTTCTTCTAGTTGCTTTAGTAGCAGCTCGGATATGTCCAATTGTAGTCCTTTCTTCACAATTTTATAGGTAGTATCAACTACTCCACATGCTATGTTGTTCATTCTGCTAGCTTGGAATATTTTATATCCAACCACATATGCACCAAATTTCATCTCGAGGTCGGTGATTGAATCAATCTTCAAACCTCTGCCATCCCACTCGACTTTAGTGAGTTTCTCAATTTCTTCTCATTTTAGGTGCTTTAGGTCCTTAGCCTTTTCGGTTATGGGGTAACCTATCTCTGCATGGATCATATCCCTTGTGATTGGTTTTGGTTCATCCAACCACATTTTCCTATCATGTACTCGACTGAGTACTATGCGAGTCAACTGGGTTTTGAACTCTATCAGGAATAGTAATGCATTGGTTAACCATTTCACCTCAATGTTTTTGTGTTCATCTTTCAGTTGTCCATCTTGGCATAGCTTCTTGTAAGCTTCTTCAATCTCAAGATTTCCAATCTCTTCAACCTTGCAGTGAATATATGCTCTAACATCTTCAATCAAAAAAACCCTAGGAGGTATACTCAAGAATGCTCCTTGGTCGTCAAGCTGAGAAGAAACCTCGAGACATAATTTGTAGTTGGGATCTTCATAGGTAGAGTTCTTAATCAGGTTGATCTTCGTGTCCTTCGTATTCTTGATCTTTGCGACTTGGGAGGTAGTTGCCATTTTCCATGAAATTAGGGCTTCTCCGTAAATGAACTGTGTGCTTGGTAAGTTTTGGTACTTACATGATCTTCGATGTGGATGCTAGGAATCTATTGGAGTAGCCTTTGAATCTACTATGAATTTCTCTGCAATCTTGTCACTCTTGGTCTCTTGTCTTCAGCCTGCTATTTTCTCTTTTTTTACTTGGTGAATGAATGAGCTCTTTGTTTCCCTATTTATAGAAAATAACCTAAGTGGTGCATTCAATGCTTCAGCTTCCACTCCGTCGATGAAACAAGGATGCTCGGCTGTCATACCAAAGACTTCATCCTCGGTGAGAATACAATGCTCGGGGTAAGTGACAATTTAGTTGTACTTTTCACATGTTCACCGACGGTGCTCGGTATGTAGCAAAGACTTGATTGTCTTTCATATGTTTATCGACGTTGCTCGATTTATATTGACAACTTGGTTTTTATATTTATACCGATGATGCTTGGTATGTATTGACCGACGAGATTTGATTCACACAATCATAAAAAGTAATACCATAGTGCATCTTCATTCATGCTAATTTGGCATATTTTAAATGAATATTTGAACTGATGTAAAATATAGCTTTGTAGAGTGTAGTTCCATACTTACTTGTTTTTCTTAGGTGAGGGTGGTGATATCACCAGATCCATTGGATGAGGTGTCACCAATTGTGGTTCTTGGTCTAGCATCATCTTTTCTTGAAGCTTTCCTCAACATTTGATTTCTCATTCTCTTGATATTTTCAATAGTGTTCCCATTAGCAAAAGTGCTTGATTCTGCCACTCGGTCTCTGCAGTCCTTGCTTAGGTGACCAACCTTATGACAGTGTAAGGATGCCATTCCAGAGTTAGTCCAATTCCTAGAATTTCTTATCCATTTCCTCATGCAGTTTGCAGCTATGTGTCCATATCTACCACATGCTGTGCAATTTACCCATGTGTTATACTCCCAAACATATGAGTTACTGACTCTTCTTGGTTTATAGGAATTTTCTTATCCTTTTGGTTTCCATACTTGCTTTTTCTTTTTTTTTTGCATTCATGAGATGTGTGCCCATGCATTTTGCAAGTAGAAAAATATTTTTCCATGTAGGATTCCTTCTTTGGTTGTTTCACCTTTGATTTACATTCATGTTCTTTTTGTCCATGTTTGTTACAATTATAATATTTACCTATGAATGTAGAAGTAGATTTTGGAATACCTTTTGCTCTGCTCCTGCAAACATTTGATGTGTGGCCTGGTTTTTCACAATGATTGCATGACTTGCTTTTTGATCTTGGATTTGTGTAGACATCTTTTTGATCAACTTGGTTTGATGATTCTCCATGCTCAGTGTTAGTAAATAGTTTTGCCTCAATAATTGCTATCTTAAAACATAATGCAATTGTATACCAATAGCTTGAATTCCTACAGAATCAGTTAGGAATTCTCTGCTTAATGTTTATCTTGATTAACAGGTGCAGCTACCTTTAATTTGAAAAGAGCTATCTAATAGTTTTCTGTTAAAGAAACAAATCTCTTTTCAAAATATAAATGCTGAAAACAGCTTATTCTATCTCATGAATATGAAATAAAGTTTGATGCTGTAAAACCACTCGATCTTAACTATCAAAATGATCCACATTCCTGAAAGTCAAGTAAAGAGTAGGCAAAATAAATAGATTTCTCACTCAAAGCTTCTCAAACCACTGGAAAGAAATAATTCCAGCACCAACAGATCACCAAAGTATTTTATATAAATAGTATTCTCAAGACTACAATACTTAACATGAAGAAACAATAGTGCTTATTTCCTGAGCAAAGACTTTAAACAAAACAGAACTGTAGAATTCTATTAGTCTGCCGAAAATAGAAATACTATACTTTCCAGATCTAAGATTAAGCTTAAAACAAAAGTAGTTTTGCTTTCAGCCTGCTAATGAGTGTAACCCTATACTATGAAAATTATTACATATTTATACCACGCAGGGCTCAAAATAATCCCGCCAGGGATAAATCATTTTTTAGTTAACATAACTGTGTTAACTGAAATGCATGAAATTGAAAGATAACTTCTAAACTATGCCAATTCCAATTCACCACGCGTCTTAATCTAGAGACATCAGCTGTTCCTGTTGGTTTCTTTGCCGCTTTCCATGCTTCGTAAGTGGTGGAGAATGCCGAGATAATAGACTGATGTGGCAACCCAATGTAGGTTAAGCGCTGCTTCTATATTTCCTCCACTTTCTTGAGTTTAGCTATTTTCTCTTCTTGCATTTCTAAATGCTCTGAATTGATAATCAGCATGGACTCAGTATGCGCTACATAGGAGAAGTCCCTTTTATTCATCTCTTTGCTGCTCTGTAGCTCCTGGAACTTCTTTTGAATTGCAATGACCAGCTCCTCAATTTGGGCAACGGAGTCTTCATCTTTATCTGCACAGTGCTTATTAAACCATTTTAGATCCCTTTGAATTATTTCATCAATGACCTGAAGTTCCTGTATCTTCTCTTTGACTTCGGCTATGCCTTGTGCTATTGCGTCATTCCTCCATTCGATGCAGTCTTGGATCACATACAACATTTTTTCATCTAAGCCGGCCACAGGGCATTCGCTTAGGAACTTCTAAAGTCCAATTTTTTGCACATCTCCTAGCCACAGGGCTATTCTTTCCCAGTCATTTCTTTCCTTTTCATATCCTTCATTACTTGATTCAACCTTTTTAATAATGACAGAGGTTTCTTTTGGAGCTCCATCCAACAGGTTTATATGTTTCACAGCTGCATCCGATGTGTCCTGTATCCATTCTTCAACTATCTTTGTAACTGTCTTGCATCTTTGCAAGTTATCTAGAAACTGTTGGTTTACTGAAGAGTTAACATCAACGATGGCTGACATCTAATTAATTGGTTTGGGATGCGGATGAAGAATAGCGTTGATGTACTGCGCCATTTGCTTCTTTGCTTCTTTCATTTCTTGCTTGTCCTGTGCATCTTTCCAAACTCTATCAGCAATTTTCTTATTGGACACTTCAAAGAATTTCATATCAATAGCACGACTCCCCTTTCCCAAATCAACCTTTGATACATGATAGTCCTGTGGAGTTAAGGAATCCTTTGGAATCTCTTCTGGTGGCATAGCGATTTCTGCAGACCAATGCCCTGAGTTCTTATTGAACTGAATTCTGGACTCTGTGCGGGCTTTCTTTATTTTGGATGTTCTCCCTAGGCATTTGCTGACTAGGTCGTCAATAGGCATTGAGAGGGGAACTAAATTCATTTTTCTTTCCACAGATTTCTCCAACCATTTTGGTGTTGTGGGTTCTTTGCTGGTCGTGGGAGAAACATTTTCTATCGTCATATCTCCGCCTGAACTTCCAATCTCTGTTGTCGCCCTTTGGGATTCCTTTGTATTGTTCGCCATCTGTATTCCTGCGTCAGACTTGCCTTTTTTAGATTCCAGGTCAATCACCACAGTGCCTTTGTTAATATCTGAAGCTATCTTCTTTGAACTCGATCGAGTCACCCTTTTGGTTTTAGGAGTTTCAACTTGAACTTGAAGTTGAAGTGGCGAAGGTGGCGCTTCAGCTTCAAGCTCGGCTTCAAGAGACCCTGTAAAGGAAACACGAATATCTTTGTTAGTGGTAGCTTTTGGATTTTTGAGACCCTTCTTATTTTTAGTTTCTGAAGGCTTCTTTGGAGGTTTGGTGACAGTGGCAGTTTTAGACATAAGCCATTTTTGAGTTCTAAGCAACACATCTTTTGTACAAACAGATAGGTCATCTTCTTCCTTCTGTTGCCAATTAATCTCAGGAATCGGAAAACATTCTATCTGCTCAACATAAAAAGGATCAATGGTTTCTTCAGTATCTTCTTCTATTACCCCTTGTGTAGCAAGATCAATTTGGAACATATTGACTTGTTTTAATGTCATTCTAGACCACAACCTTTTCCTAACTTCAAACTCATCCGGGCAATTAGCCCAATAATCTTCTAGATGTGGAATATGCACAGAAGAAACTATATCCCTGAAGTTACTTCTAATAAACCCCATATGATCAAAGTTATCCCTGGAGAAATAAGGTTCAAAACACAGGCGAGTCAAAGATTCTTTTATCAGTACAACTTGCTTTAGAGTTGGGCATCGGTAATGTCCAATCTCAAGAGGAAGAAATACAGATGAAAGTTTCTTGGCATTATTAGCCAACTCTGCCATTGTTACAATTTGCCTGCACATCTCAGATAGAACCACAGAATCTAGACAATAACGGGGCAACTTTAATGGCTTACCAGAGAAACCACCTATTCTGATATATGTGAATTTAGGGAATTGAATATAAAAACAGCCACAACTTTGGACGGCTTGCATAGCTTCCTCAGACAATCTGTGATTTTCTCTAGCTTGAAGATAAAACACTAGCTTTGACAAGAAAACATCATTTACCCTTTTAAATCCCTTACACAATTCGGCTCCCTGGAGGTCGTAATAATACTGATAAATGGGCATTTCATTTACCCATTGAGAATGCTGGAGCCCTTCCCATTCTTTGGATGCTGCTAAAACATATATCAGGAAAGAAGACAAGAAGAATGAGCCAAAGTTTGCTACAGTCAATAAGCCTTCATGCAGGTTTTCGGCAATTAAGTAAGCCCAATCAAAGAATTTACTTCCCTCCACAATATTTTGTATGAAAACATACATCCATGGTTCCCAATGGAAAGCGTGTTCATTCCCCTTCAATCTATTTAATATCAGCACAATGTCGGCGATTTCTTTGATGAAATGATCTATGGTCAAGGGTTTGGGTAGCCTGGAACCTCCTTCCACTGGTTTTGAGAGCCAAGATTGAGCAACTACAGAATCATAGCTTTTCTTTTTCTCTGTATATAATCTTTCAGCTTCCTCAACAGTCCATGGTTCATACGGCTCTTTGTGAGGAATAGACAGGGCTGCACATACACTGGTTCTATTTATCCTGACTATCACTTCTCTTGAGATTTTCTTAATGCACCTTGTATGGGGGTCGTAGTGATTTGCACATTCTATGACCAATTCAGGGCATCCAACAGACGCAGGGAATGCAGAAGCTTCTAGCAACCCACTGCTAACCAGTTTCTGGTAAATAGGGCTCGCTTGACTATTCTTAGACCTTTCTATGATGTCTGGTAAGCTTTTATGCACTAGGAATGTATCGCGTATATCAGGTAATGAGCTGAGAAAACCCGGTTTGTCTGGTTTGGGCATCTTAGGACGAAATAACATCATGATTGAATATAGGTGGCGAGGCTTTTTGAAAGATTAATTAAGCTTAACCCAAGACTAAAGTGAGCAACAGTAATCAAAATATTCAGTAAGGGATGGCAGAACACTTACAGTTTCACAGAGAATAATCTGCAGCTTGACTCTTCTTACCAGACGACGCTGAGAATTTTTTTTGTTTTGCAATGCACGAATGAATAATAAAAGGGGTGACATGCATTTAAGCCAGGGTTTATGAGGGAAATCCAGCGTACAGATATAGCAATTAAGACCATCATTGCTATTTTCGTGCTCATTTACTTGAAAAGACTCGCTGCGCGTTATGTCATAAATGCTTGTCAGAGACGCGTGCTTATCAGTATTCCACTTCATCACATCATGGCGGCTTCATCTTTTCTACATATGTGTTATGAGAAACATGTGTCTTATCATCACCTCTTATTTGTTGCTCAGCGTGCTTCGGTGGGTTCCCCTTTTATGTTTAATTTGAAAAATGAGCACCTGCATAAAACATAACGTTAGCTCAAAAACATGTTGAAGTTGAAGTTGAAGTTTTCGGTCTTTCGACTTAAACTTCAACTTTGACTTCAAAAAGACTTTGACTCAGAGCAAAGACACGGGTTTTGAAGGCCAAATGATGGAGCGAGTTTATGAACTTGAAGTTGAAGTTAGACAGAACTTCAACTTCGACTTCAAGATGGGGAATTGACTCATGCATATTTTTTGAAAAGTATGTGGTAACACTCAGTATACCCTTGACCGGTATTATTGTTGAGTCTTCTTTGTCCATTCAGAAAATCATCCATTCTTTTTGTACTTTCATCAGATTTCTTGATCATATCATTATGTTGTTGCTGAATCCTTATTTCATGCTTTAGTTTCTAATTTTATTCTCTTAGTTCACCAATAGCTTCCAATTTCCCATTGATTTCTATAGTCACTTGGTTGGCCTCATGACTCATAAGAACTATTTGATTGGTGATCTCATGATGATGTTCAGTAAGTCTCTGTATTTTAGTTTCTCTCTCTTGCATCTTTTCAGTGATCTTCCTCCTATCATCAATAGCTAATGTTCTTTATTGTTCAACTTGTCTAGCATTATTCATAACATCAATAATTCTTACCATCTGCATCTCTTGACCGATTTGCAGTACCTTTACTTGTTCAGTCAGATGTTAATTGATTTCATTCTGATTTGTAATGCTTCCTTCAGATGTTTCAGATGTATTGCTAGATGTAGATCCTGATGACTCAAACAAATCAGGTATCTCTTCTTCATGATAGTCATTTTGACTGAAACAAGATGCCGTGTCTTTTCTTTTATCCAATATCCCTTTCATCTTGATTCTTTCTTCTTTGTATTACTCATAGAAGATCTGTATCTGCAACTTCTGGTTCTCAATATTCTTTTCAAGCTTATACCTTTCCATTGTATGATCTTTTCTCTCAAGTGATTTAAACTTTTCCAAATAAGAGATCTAGCTCTGATACCAATTGTTGGAATAATGGAATGGTGTGTATTGAGAGGGGAGGGGTGAACCAGTACCCTTAAAACTTTTATCAATTTAACCTTTAGTAATCTTTGCTTGTATTACCGACCATATTGCTTTTCTACCTTATGCATGTAATATCAAAACATAAATGTAATTGCATGTAAACATTCATAGAAACATTCATGAAACTTAGTTACACATGACACAAGAATTGGTAACGTAGAAAACCCCCGTTAGAAGGTAAAAACTGCAGTAGGGATGAAACCCACAAAGCTTCACTATTTGCAGAATGGAAGGTGCCAGTTAAGGCTACAAGTGTGATCACTTCTGATGATCTTACCCTATTAGGAGTAACATTTTAGATTGGTTAGGTCTACTCAGTTAAGAAATTTTAACAACAATGTTAAGTGTGCACTTAGTTAAGAGATTTACAATAAGACTATTAGGTCTACCTTCTTAAAGGATTTCTTCTATTTGCTATAATTGTTAGAGAGTAGTCAAAAATACATATGACCTGATGGTATGCAATCTTGAATTTCTAAATACAAATTCTTTAAGTTCTCAAAATGTATGTATCACCTATAGTGATGGATAATACCTTTGTTCTACTCGGTAGCCTTGAATCTAGTTCTTCATAACTAAATTCTTTCTTTTGTGTCCTTCTGCATGAAACTCTCTGTCTGATCCATAGATGTCTGCTGCGGCTACAATCATCATTATTTTGATTGATTATACGTCTATATATACAAAGGTTTTGACCTAATTAGGTTTCACACTTTACAAGAAAAACTCTATGATCAAAGGTTTACAACTTGACCTTTATCTCCTAGTTTGCATGTTTACAATTAGTTAGACTGATTAAAACTATTACATATGCTTTACTTGATCCTCAAGAAATAGTTTTATAGATAAGCATAAAGATAATTATAAAACTTAAGTGCTTTAGCTGACATGTATCTCAGATCCACTTTTCTTAGGAATAAAATTGTCTCTCAGTAGACTGGTGCTCGGTATGCTCTGTAGTTTGTGCTCGGTGATGTCTATGAACTGTCTGTTGGTGTTCACTGATCTCGGTGATCATTGTGCTAAGATATTTTCGGTGACCATTGCACTTGTCATTTTTGGTGACCATTTCACTGTCTATTTTTGGTGACAATTGCACTTTTCTGAATGCTGTTACTCGCTGATCATGTTATCGCCGGTTCAAAAATTGTTTCCTTGTATACTAAAGACAAATTATTATCCTTTAGGATTATCACTACCTTTTTTCCTTGCTAGTTTTATTGGTGATATCATTAGGTCTGATAGGAGCACATAGGGAATCCTCTATGGATGGGGTCACAACTTGGAGGATATGTTTGGCTAGACCATACAGATTTGCTTGGGAATCATGCATTTTGGCCCACCTATACAGAGAAATTCATGAGGTAGTGTATCTTCACACTGGGAGTATTTCAATAGGCGTAGTCATACTCCAAATCTAGGCCTAGGAGCATATCCCAGTTGCATGGCCTATTGGAGAGAGAGATCAATGAAATAGATGCCTATATATCGATATATCAAGGTTATGTGCAACAAACCTACTCAGGAAAGGTTGATTACTGGCGAAGAGTTATTGATGACTGCACTGTTCTAGAGTTGAGACTATACCATGATTGTGAAGATTGGATTTATTTTGCACGAGAGTTATCCTTCATGTTCATGAGTAGGTACTTGATCTGAAGGACATAGTTGGTTATTGAGTGCTTCCTTTCCATACGTGTGATGCGACAACTTGGTTGACGATAATTTGTTTGCAGAAAATTGGTGGGAAGGGAACTGGAGGCACATATTCTCAAAGATGTTGGAGGTTGCAGTTTTGGAGTCATGAAAAAGATCATGGAAGAAATTCCAGTAGTGGCTACAAAGAAAAATATCTTAATCAACAGTCTCCATCTACTTAGAGATTCCAAAACAACAGTTCTAATAGCATAGGTCAAGTTTTAGAGGCGGCATGAAGGTTGGGTAATTTTAAGATTCTTCCCTCTTTTAATCATTTTATTCTGTTCTTTTAATCGCTTTTGACTTGTAAAATTGGTAACAGTTGGGACTTGAGTCATTGGCTGACATTCGTTGTTAATGTTGTCCATAGATGGTTTCAGATTGTTTCATTTCTAGATTGGATTGCAGATATATGGTTTCATTTCCAGTAATTACACTTTAAAGCATGCCAAAAAAGTGGTCATTTTTTTATTTTTGTTTGACGGTTAGTATCTTGTAAGGATGATGTAGACCTCTCATTTTTAAGCTTGGGGTTTAAAAATGGATAATTTGGTTTGACTGAATGTAATAGTGTTAGTGTATACATATTCCTTATTCTATGTATTTTCCCAAAGCTTGACTAAATACTATGTATTATGTGGGTGCTTAATTAAATATTATGTTGATTTTGCACATGGATTTCTTTGTCTGTTCACTATTTGGATTTATGCCCATACAAATTGAATGCACAAATAATATTGTATCTTGCAAAACCTCGTAAAAATAGGGAGATTCTGTGCTCATATAAAATGTCCCTTATACTTGTATGAGGCAATTTTTCAAGTCCAACTTTTAGATAGTGGATTTCATAAATTTATATTTATCTTGTGGTAGCAAAGCATCGCATTGCAAGTATTGTTTTTTCATTTCTAGTTATATTTTGTGTTGAAATACATTCATGCACATAATTTATGATCGCTCATGAATAGGTAATGGGTTTTATTGTTTCATAGCCTAACATCTTACAGAGATCAAGATTCCTCCAAATTCACTATGCACCTTAGGTGAACTGACTCTTAAGGGATTTCTATGTCAATGTCTTTAGCCTCAAGCATTAGCCTAAGCCTTTTGTACACCATCTGGAAAAAAAGATTAACAATTTGGCTCTATTGCCATGACCCCATCTAGTTTTTTAGGCAACTTTAAAAGTCTAGATACAAGAAGAATTAGTGTGGTGCTTTCTTAATAATGGATTTTTTTAAAAAATAGAACAAGGTTTACATGTCAAAAAATTGGTGCAGAATGGTTTGTCCTGCTTGAGTTTGACATGGAAAAGTTAATTTTTTGAGAAAGCATATGACTCTACCACAGGGTAAAAGCACAAAGTTGTGTCACATTTAGGACCACTTAACAACATAGCTAAATTTGAGTATTTCTAACTAAAAATTAATTTTTGTCAAACTTATGGTCTAACTAGATTCATTCTAGCTAAGCTAGGTAAGTGGTTAAACTTTTCCAATTGGAAATGTCTATTAAATGCATGTTTTCTACCAATTACCAAAGAAATAAAATTATTTCAAAAAATCGATGTTTCAATAATCCCTACTATTTTTAATTATATTTTTAAAAAATATAAAAATACCCTTTTGTAGAGCTCAGAGTCAAGATTATTGTTATATAAATTTATAGTATTTTGATTAGATCTAATATATTATAATTTCAAAATACAACAAGTAGGTATTTTAACATTCGATAAGATGTTGCTTCAAATAAATGAAAAAATAGTAAATCATATAAAAAAAATTAAAGTTTATATTTAACACTAGAGGAGAGAGTCCTCTTCAAGAATATGTAATTTTGTTTTGTGAATGGTGTAGATTTGATAGGGGAAATTTGGTGGGAGATGAAAACTGTCGATTTCAGATAAGTTCAACTTTGAGCAGTTATAACAGAGAAAATATACATTGAAAACCAATCTTTCTTCTTTTATGCACTAGCTATACATTTTATCTATAACATATTTTGAAATTAGAGGAAAAAGAGATTATTTACAAATACTTGTTTGGTGGGAACTAGACCCCAGATTTTCAGCAATTAAAAAATGGACTTCAAGAATTAAAAAAATATGTCAATTCTTGTTAAAAAAAAATTAAAAAAATTATAGGCATAAACTTCATCCAGTTTTACACATTTCATCAGTTTACCTCATCCTGAAATTCTAAATACAAATGCCAATTTTATGCTGTTAAAGTTGAACAGTTTGCATGTTGTGGTCCTTTTCCTTTATAAAAGTGTGACACAGGTTTGTACTTTGACCCCACAAAAATATGCATCATGATTCTTGTTATGTGTTGCTAGAAGCATAAGCAATTGATGATATTTGGTGTAAGAACCCCTTTCTCTTGATTTTCAGAGAAAAGAAAATTAAACATGGAATTTATTGGTGAATGGTAAGATAATTAAAACATATGGTTTAGAGTAAAGAGACCTTTTATAGTTGTTGCATCTCATGGTCTATAGATAAATTGAGCTACTTATGGTATTAGAGGTGCACCAACATAAACATTGTAATAAGTGGCAAGTTACAACTTATCACATTATGACAAAGAAGATAATAAATTTTACCATATTTAGGGTGGATAAAATTCATATGTTTTAAAAATGTGCAAGATTTTGGATAAAAGTCACCTATGCCACATTTAGAAAAAATGAAGTCCAATCCAACCAACTTACCAATTTAGGATGATGTGATATATTTGTATGGGATTCACACCTTCAGGAGAGTGAGAACAAGGCAATTAAGCTACCTTATGGTAGTGATAACAATGAATTTGATTGGTGGAGAATTTAGAATATTTGTTTACATGCAAATGGCAGGTTCCATATTTGACAAGTGTGGAGATCTTATGATGCACTAGGAAATAAATAGTCAAATGTTTAGAGACTAGGTCTATAATTGATTTGTCAGTACATTGGCATTTGTTCTTATTTCCAACACTTTGATAGTTTCCTTGACACAATGACATGGATGCAAACCTATCACAAAACTGCATGCAACTTTGTTTTGATTTGGATGTGCACACTAATTAAGGTAGTCTATGAACTAGGAATGTTTTAACAAGGAAAACCACACCTCAATTATTACAAGCACACGATTTATCAATGGTTCTTACTAAAATTTTATGTAGCTTTATTTCATTTTTACCATGGGAAATATGAACAAGCTAACCAAGCTAAGCCACAAACAAATACTGTTATGGCAGCAAGGAAGGCCACACATCAAATATAACAAGCACATAGCTTCTCAGTAGACAAGAGGTCCTTGTTGAAGGGGAAATACACTATAACATGTGTTCATATTGGGGGGTTTAAAATAGGCAAAAAAATGGCCAACATATTGCCTAAATAAGGGGAGGGATTTTTTTTTTTGGGGGGGGTGGGGCTGGGGGTTTATATTAGAAAATAGGTGGGGGAGGGGGTGAAAAAAAGGGAGTTTGCGTAAATATTTTTTGAAAATAGGGGTATTCTTTAGTATGCCATAAACACACATGCTATGATTCAGGTTCACTAAGTGAAGTTCCCATGTTAGTGGAACTAACTTAAGCATAACACAATGATCATACAAAACACAAAAATAGGCACAACTACCAACAAACATCTCCAACATTAAAATCATTATTGAGAACCTTGTTACATATTTATTTCCAACCCTATTACAGATACCAACAAAAATATCCAACATTAAAATAATTATTGTGAACCCTATTATGTATTTATTTGCAATAGTACATGAACCAACTTTCCTTAAGCATGTTTCCTACTTTAGATTCTTTGCATTCTACATTTTGGAACCACTGGACTTCTATTTGGCAATGTGATTGCATGACATAGAGAAGGAAGGAGGCATAGAAACCAAGAATGACGCCTTAACAATAGTTGTGGGCACACATAATTAAGACGATGTAATAAAAGACACATGGTTGTAATGCATAGCAAATTATTTTGTGAGTAAAATGCCTACCATATTCTTAATTTTAAAAATGTCACCTTTTTCTATCTGTATGCGACTCACCCAATGGACAATGAGAATTCCCAATGAAAATATTTGGAAAGATCACAAAAAATAGTCTCATTCCCCCAAGTGTTGAAAGAAGTAGGCCCCTAATCACAAATAAAATTATGTACTTCCCCTTGAAGTGCAACTGCAATACGAGTTCTTCCTTGAATGATGCCCATAGAGATGTAATTTCTGCCCAAAAGAGAAAGATCCAGACACTCATTTCTCTTGCATATGCATTCGAGATTCAAAACCCCAATTTTAACATTGTTTTACCCAAAAAAGAGCAAGTTACTTACCCATCATGTAAATGTAAGCTAAAAGCCCACCTCCAAGCATTTACATGTACTTTTCTCGCTTTCTCAAAGGCTGCAAATGGACTTCAAAAAACCCCTTTGTAGGCATCAAGAGCTTTCCAGATAACTTGTAGTGGGACATAAAAACCCCACCTATGAGTAAATAAACTTCAGATTTGTATATATGCACATACATGCTCTATTTACTTGTTCTGAGCTTGTTGTCCGCTCATGCATTACCTCCAAAAAAACCCATTTTTGAGTTTTTTCCTTCATTTGAAGAGCTAATTTTTCCTAAATTCTTTCTCTTTCCTTTCTCAAAGGCCTTCCACTCATATCCTATATGCATACTCATCCATATCTGCAAAGTTCTAGCTTGAAAGACCATGTTATGAATTTTTCTGGTAACTAAAGAATGACAACATGATGGAGCCATAAAAGGAAAGTGATGAGCTATGAAATGATTGCAGACATAGAATGCTTTCAAGATCCAAAAAGCCCCATTTTAAAGTTTTTTTCCTCATTTGGAGAGTTGATTTTTCCTAAATTCTTTCACTCTTTCCTTTCTCAAAGGCCTTCCACTCATATCCTATACGCATGCTCTTCCAAATTTGCAAAGTTCTAGCTTGAAAGACCATGTTATGGCTTTTTCTGGTAACTAAAGAATGCCAACATGATGGAGCCATACAAGGAAAGTGACAAGCAATGAAATGATTGCGGTCATAGAATGATTTCAAGATTGAGATGGTCATGAAAGATGAAAATGTTATTTTCCAATAAAGGCTTTTGGGATGAAGAATGATCCAAAATGCAAGTTCCAGTTTGAGAGGCTTTCACCAAACCAGAACACATCAACCATCGGGCATCATGTAGAAACATGAAGACTGACAAAGGATGATCTAGTAGAAGTCATGTCTCATTGGACACTTAGTCATTTTCACATGCTTTATAAGCAAGTGTAGTTTTGTTGACAGATTATATGTAATTGAGTAACAAGTTGTAATTGCATGTGATAGTATCATGTGTAAAGATGTACCATGTTATCAGACTACAAGTGCATTAGGTTTTGTAGTCTTGAATACGTCAAAGGTAGTTAAGGGTTTCCCCTTCTTTATCTGTCTCTTTCTCATCCCCTCACCTATAAATAAAGGAGGGTGCTCATTGTAATTCTTATCTTTTGGCAATGTAAGAAAACTTTGACAGTTTGTATATGCACTCAAAGACTTTGAGCTTCGATATAAATTTGAATTGCTTTCAATAAAAGAGGTAGGTTATTTTGAGACTTTGTGCCAATCCAAACTGTTATGTGTTGAAATTTCCTTGAGTTAATTGTGGGTTTTGGTGCTTTGTTCAAGAGGGATTTGAATTTGATCGTGCAAACTTTGAGCTGCCTATTGCATTCAGAGTTATAATTCAATTTGAACTTTTGAAGACTTTGTGCTGCAAGAGAGAAAATTATTATAATTGATAGTGGCTGCAATTACTTATAGCTGAAAGACTTTGTGCTTTAGTTGTAAGCATTTTTATTTAAGTTTGTGGATTTTCAGTAAGAGACTTTGCACCTTACTGTTTATTAAGATTATAGTATCTTCATTCGGAATAAGCGCAGGATACTTTGGGTTCCTGTATCTATTCCACCTAGTATAAAATAAATTTATGCCTTTGGTGTTGTTCTTATGTCAATCCCCGAGTCACCGATATTATCGTAGCAGTAGATACCTTTTGTTAAGTTGAAGATTTGTTATTGTGTATGAATCATTCCTGGAAAAAAGAGGAATTGATTAAGAAGAACCACCCTTTTGTTAGTTTTAGTTAGGTCTCTGTTGAAGCCACCTACGGTAAGAAGGGAGACTCCTCTATTGTTGAGAGGAGAGATAAATCTCATTCAACGTTATCTAAAGTCACAATTTTATAAGTTATAGTCATAGTGACTTACAAAATTTTTGGTCAAAATTATGGATTGTGGAAACCTGCTATCTTTAAACAATGAAAGTTATTTCCAAAGAACAACATTTGATGTTAGTTTTAATGAAGTTGATGGAGAATTATGTTTGAGGAAAATTAGTTCTCTAGGCTATTTAAATGCTTCTTTGAAAGTTCTATAAATTGATAGCTGGCTGCTTTATATGCTCAATGGTTTTTATTCAAATGTGGCAAAGCTATCAAATGTCGATGTTTTGAGAGGCCTTCCAAATTACTTCCCTAGGCTGTTTAAATGCTTCTTTGAAAGTTCTCTAAATTGATAGCTGGCTTCTTTATATGCTCAATGGTTTTTAATCAAATGTGGAAAAGCTATAAATGTCAAGTTTTGAGGGGCCTTCCAAATGATGAAACATAATGATTAATTAATAGTAATCTTGTTTCCTTGGGTTGATAGTTTTCTTTTAGTTTGGACATTACTTCAACTATGAAAATTTATTATTGTGCCACATATTGATGCCAAATTTGGATGCCGATAATCTTTAACTCAAAAATTGCAACATGTGCTGGAAGATTCTATAGCCTGGAACTTCTCTAAAAATGCCTGCATATGTTGTATGAGCCACAAAATTGATTCAATTTATAGGTATGGCTTTTGATTTTGTTGTTGAACAATCTGGATGGGAACTTATATGGAATGAAGTTCTTAAAAGGCCTTGGGTTATTTCTTTCCTACATCTACTTGTGATGAAGAAATCATTGTTTGCTATTACCCCAAAATAACTTTTCAGTGAGGGAAACAACCTAAAGTTTGCACAGGAATTGCTTCCTACCCGACTTGAAAACTTAAAAAATTCTAAAATAATAATGTGGTAGGTAGTTTCTCAGCACCCTCCTAAGTTTTGTGTTTGTAGAAACTAAAACCCCTGAAACCCCTGAAGCCCCTGCTTTGGAGACATGGTAATTGTTAAGTTTTGTTGTTCAACTTTCTTTGATTTGTTGATCCATGAAATTTCTAGTGTAAACTCAAAATAAGAAGCAAAACTTGGCCTGAGTCTTTCAACTTTGATTGCTGAAGGACAGATGTAATCCCTAAGGGCCCGTTTGGACGTAGGCATACAGAATGCCGGATATAGTCAATTCTGGAATATGCTGCAATTCTGGAATATCATATCCTCAAAATGATATCTGGAATATGTGTTCAACCTGTTTGGACGCACTTGGAAGATGACCGAGAAGATGTATTTTTCGCGTTTGGGTGCCGCATTTTGGAATTGGAATATGCACTGAATGAGAATTTGTTTTTAATTTCTTAATAACAATTTGTGATTTTTTCAAATGTTATGATGTTTTTCACATTTTGTTCCTGTTTTTGAATATTTATTTTATTTTTGCAATAAAATAATATTATAATATTTTATTTTGTTTTTGAATATTTATTT
>MU224579.1:1695990-1716918 GCA_018584345.1 Thuja plicata
GACAAAATTGGCATATCGAAATTCCAATTCCATCCGTGCATGTCGACCACAAACAATGGATTTGGAATTCGGAATACGCAATTCGG
Organism: Thuja plicata; assembly: GCA_018584345.1. NCBI lineage: Eukaryota > Viridiplantae > Streptophyta > Pinopsida > Cupressales > Cupressaceae > Thuja > Thuja plicata. The sequence goes on from MU224579.1 coordinate 1,696,077, forward strand.
GAATAACGGTCGATATGCCTGCGTCCAAACGGGCCCTAAATGTTTTGCAGGAGCATAAGTAGAATATTGAATTTAGGAGCAGATTTTCACTGGGGAAAATGCATTGGATCTGTTTGGTCTCACATTATTTTTGTTCAGCTGGTTTTATGTTAAAGCCTACCTAGTGGATGTAAATTTTCATAGTTGCTTCTTTAAAAAGAGCTTATATTATTGATGGCTATTTTTGAAGAAAAATTAATAATGGTAAATTGGATTTCTCATCCTCCTGCCTAAAGATACACTCAATGCTAAATTTTTTATAGAAACTTCTCCAATTTTTGCCAGACTCTTGAAAAAAAAATTCTAGACCTATACCAATAAAGAACACGATTGTTCTATCATAAATTTAACATAATGCATACAATATTTAAAATAATGCAGACAATATTTAAAATAATGCAGACAATATTTAAAATATAATTATAGCTTTGGATTGTTTTTCTTTTTAGAGATAGTTCTAAGTAGTTTTATTCTACTCAATTCTTTCCAACATATTTTTGTTTGTCTGAAATTCTCCATGAAGTATAGCTAAGTTGAAATCCTGACGCATATTTTTTGATAGAGGATGCTCTGTTTTTTAGCATAGTTAACTTGTCTATGAGATCTAGTAGTCATTTTACCAAAATTAGTATCTAACATAAGAGATGGAGGATGTGTTTTCTCAGTTCTTTGATATTTCTAATATTGCCCTTTGAGATCTATAGGAAGTCTCTTAACAATCATATCATGTTTCATGATTGCCTTAGTCAGGAAAGAACATTCAAACTAGTATAGAAATTGTTTCTGTTAAGCCACTCACTGTAATGTTGTTAGTTGTTACAAACTCAATTGCCTAAATAAGATCCAAGGATGCTTGAAAAACACTACTTTACTCATTGCCTATGAACCTTACCCCTAAAATCTCTCTAATGGAGTAGATTTTCAAAAATGTCAGATCTATGCATGTAATTTCAAAGTTAACATAAACTGCTGGATATTGAAGGAATATTGTTCCATGGAAAATTACAAAGCAATTTTAAAGATTCATCCACTTAAGACTTTGTATTTGTACTAGAAAGTGTATATCAGGTTTAGGAGAAGCCCTTTGTCCATTCATGAGGTTCACATCCCATTTGGAGCTCCTTGTGGAACCACATCCCAATTCAAAGATTATAAGTTTATAACATGGGAAGGATGAATGGGAACATAAAAAGATAATCCCTCTACAAACTAAACCCACTACAAACCAAACTAAATGGGCAATCCCTCTTTGAGCAGAAAACCCTCTAAACTAGTACAAAAGATCCTTTAAATTTTCTGAGATCAGATAAGATATTGCTACCAAATGTTAGCAGAGGAAACACTATCTGTTTTAAATACTGAATTACCTCTCTTTAGCTCTTTTGAATTGTTGTCTAATATCTTTCATAAATTTGCAGATAACTCTTGAATAAGCTACACTGACTATAAATTGCAGGCAATATGTTCAGAAATAGTAGGTTTGTAGATTCTTCCTCACATAGCTCAACTGGATGGAAGGGATTTTCATTGTTTATATTGTAGATGACGAGGTGATGAAGTGGAATGCTTGCATGAAGAACTAGTGGCATGGATCCTCTTCCCCATTTGTTATGTCATAGCTTATTAATTTGCCCTTCATTTTGGGTGTTTGGATTTTCTTTGTTGCTATACTTGTTTGTATTGGTTTGATTGTTATCTATGCATCAAATGTAATTGTTTCATCTGAACTGACTGTTTTCTATGTTCTATTTCTATCCATTTTTTTATTTTATTGCTTCCATCTTATTTTGGTGGACCTTTTTTATTAATAGTAAATTTAGAGGACAAAACCAATAAAGAAATTTTTAAAAATCTCCATATGGTACAAACTGCAATGGTACAAGTGCAACTTGTATTTTGTGGTAAATGGTACTAGATTTTAATCTTATTTTGTTTTTAATTCAGTAGTTTGTAGATGTCTGGGGGAATAAAGTATGAGTTGTACAAATTGATATGTGGAACCAGGTCAATAGATTGTACTCAAGTCTCTGTTGAATACTTGACCATTTATTTTGAATGACAGTTAAAAGATTTCTCTGAATTTAAATCGAGTTTGATGTTTTGTTTGTATTGGAAGTTCATTCAATCTATGTGCAATGTTGTTTCATAGATTTAAGTCTTGCACTTTAATTATGGTCAGTCTTTTACAAGTAAAGATATTTCTTTTCCTTCGAAGGACATAAATTAATATGGAATGCAATTTGACATGAAGAGTTCATTTATGTGATTAGATTCAATTAATATTATGTGGTATTGGATAAACACCTGCCATTCCATTAGGAAATAATCACACCTATGAATACATCCAAGAAAAAACCAAATTTCTAGTTATAAAAATAAAAGAAACAAGTACTTATTAATGATTTAATTTTGAATGATAGATTATAGATAGGCTCCATTAAAAACCCATGCTAATAGTTATTCAAATGTATTTCTTTAATTTGGAGTTATTATCCCAGATTAGCATGTCAATAAATATTTTTAAGATCTTTAATAAAATTATTGTGACCTGATGCTAGTTTGAAAAAAAAATAAGACATTCTATATAAATGTTACAATTGGTGTAACCATTGCATCTCTATTACAATCTTGAAGTAAAATTGCCAAGTTGTTTACTAAAACAAATAGACCACTAAATGCGTGAAGCAAAATTCACAAAGGAAATGTAGCTTGAAGACAAATCATCGACCTTAGATCAAAATTGTATACACAAATAAACTATTCTAGTCATAAGATATTGTGAATTTTATCAATGTATCTTTAATACATATATAAATCCATACTCTATAACATATTAACCTATATATAGTTTTCCTATTCGCCTAATCTTACAACTTCTTCTAGTGCAAGTACCATATTAACCTATATGTAGTTTTCCTATCCGTCTAATCTTACACCTCCTTCTCGAACAAGTACCATATTAACCTATATATAGTTTTTCTAACCGTCTAATCTTACACCTTCTAGTGCGAGTACCATATTAACCTATATATAGTTTTCCTATAGACATAATCTTGCACCTCCTTCTTGTACAAACACTAGTTAAATTCAAATTAAATGTCTATATCACAGACCTTTTCATGTTTGTATAGCCCTGCTTTACTAGGACTATTCTCCGTACATTATGGACTCTTCAAAGACGTGTCATACTGTATCATTAATATAAGATTATAACATTGTGATAATCTTGTCATGTTCTTTTAGGTTTTCTTGTGTCTCAGTAGGTGTCGAAAAGTACATTAAATCAGCGGAGAACTCTGATCATGAGCGGGATAATTGTTTTTATGCCGGAAAAAGCTTGAAATTTCTGGCTTGTCGCATGAATTTCAAGGCCGTAGTGATAAAATGCAGAATTGTACTAGAGTTCTTTTAGATTCCTGTTGAATGGCGTGTCTGGGACCAGAATGATCTGTGGATTTATTAACCAAAGGCCAACACATTCCGTCTGTAGACAGGGGGCTCCACATTCCGTCCAGACTGCAATGTAGATTTTTGTGGAATGGGGAAATTTCAGAATTTCTAGTTTCAAAGTTAATCAAGTTTTATTTATTCTCTACAGGGTTTCAAGTTCTCATCTAGGGTTTGGTTATTCTCAACGTAAATTATTTTTTAACTTTAGAGTATTTTTTTTAATTTTGTTATTTCTAACTTAATTTTCTTTTTAATTTGGAGTATTATTTGATTTAGGGTTTGGTGAATCTTCTCAACGCAAATACTTTTCAATTTGGGGTATTTTTTATTTAGGGTTTGGTTCTTTCAAGCACAAACTCTTTACTAATTAGGCGTATTTGTTGACCTAAGGTGGATATTTCTAATAATATCTCTTTTTAATTTGGAGTAGTTTTTGATGTAGGGTTTTCTTCTTCCCAACACAAACTCTTTTTCAATTTGGAGCATTTTTTGACCTAGGGTTTGGATCTTCTCAACACAAGCTCTTTCCAATTTGAAGTACTCTTTGACTTAACATTTGAATCTTCTATACAATCTCTTTCCAATTTGAAGTAATTTTTGAACTAGGTAGTTTTTGTGTAGGTTCTAATAGCCATTAATTTCTATGCATTTGAAACTAAAAAGTGATAAAATCTTTTTAAAATGATGATGACACAATCAATTTAGTGTACATTTTATTTTTGGTTAGGACCAAATGCTTGCCAAAGCTCCATGGATCCATGTTTACACTCTAGTTGATATGTGTACTAAAGTTTATCGAGAATTTTCTCTCTTGGCCTAAGGCTATGTTAAAATTCAAACTCTAATTAGTATTTAAATACTCATTAGGCTAGTATTAGTTTATTTTCCCCTAATATGTTGTTGTATAAAAAGGGTTTTGTTCTATCATAATTTTTTGAAAGGATAGGAAATGTTACTAAGACACAAGGTTTCATAAATATAGACCTCACAAGTGATATGCATGGATCTCTCCATATCTCAATGTGGTCTCTAAATTAAATCATAGATGGTTTGTATAATCCTCATTATGCCTTTGATGGCACATGTTCCAAATTATTTGCTCAATGTTTCTTGAGTTGAAGTTGGCACATTTTTACTAAGCATCCTCTAGGGCCTTCCAATTGGTACTATTTTATCTCATATGAAAATTTTCAATCCTCGCCACCAATCTTATGGATGACATGAAGCTCTCAAGCACTTTTTTTTTCCCCAAAACCCATAGATTTTGTAATTGAATTCATGATTTTTTCAATCATTTGAAACCCAATCCTTTCTTATGACATGTAGTCTTATTAGGATATTTGCCTATATTCTTGTGGAAATCCAAGCATTCACAAAGGTAAAGACTTTGTTCTTTCAAGTAGATACACTATTGATATTTCTTTATTTATACTAGGTCTAAATCTTTTCTCTAGTGTTCTTATACAAATTCAAGTACAAACCAACAAAGTTACACTTGAAGTGGTGCATCTTTGGCTGGTTTTAGAATGCAAGGGTAACATCGCTTACATGATTTCTAGAGTTATGCAACTTACAAATTCCAATGAGGATCACTCTTCACCTCATAGATGTAAAGGTGGTTTCCAACTCCCTCCAATGAGACCTAAGGGTTGGCTAGCTTCAACCATCTCACCCGCCCTTTTCCTCCTCTTGGCCACATTAGTCGGGGTGCTTGATTTACCAAATTCTAGAAAATTTTCTCACCTTTTTTCACCATCTTTCCATCTTATGATACTTAGTTTGCTAAGGAAGAAAATGAAGATATAATGATCACCAACGAATAACTTATTATTGATGACTATGCTTAATTGATGAATGAGGAAAACTAGATGATCATGACCATCAAACAGTTCACACAACTCAATGTCTTCATCTCGTTATCTTATTTTAAATGTCCCAAGCTTAACCACATTTGAACTTTGGGTATGGTTTCTTCCACCAACCCATTTTTTTGTGAATGTGTGTAATCTTGTTTTGTTATACAAGTAGTGTAAACACTTATTCATATTTGTATACTTACTTTTTATCCTATATAAAAAGTATGTAAAAGGACAAAGTATGCATTTTCTCCTTACAATCTAACCTAATAAATTTGGATAGACTAGGATTTTTCTTCAGAGATAACCAAAATCATTTATACTATATTTCACACTAATTAGTGGAAGGTTTTGTTCCTTTGGTTGCCCAAGTCTGAATATTTCAAATTAGTCGTTGATCACACTCTTGCATATGGCCTACTCTCTCCCATACCTAAGTATATTAGACTAAGCTTTATTGGTATTAATGTCTACATATAGTAAATTTATTGTTATAGAATAAATTACTATTTAAGCAAAACATGGATATTGGGGTATATATTCTTCAATCTTTCATTAAATTAAATTTATTAATTTTAAAAAATCACTATTATGTAAGAAATTTTTGTTTAAATAAAAAGAAAATAAAATTACAAAGAAGGTCGTCTTGCTCTAGACAAACATTACTAAATCAAATCTACATCAAAGGAACTAGAGTGAAACAATCTTCAAGTTGTCAGTAAACCCGCTTTCTCAAAATGAGACTAAATTATTCTTCTGTACAATTAAGAAGATTACACATTTGCATTCAGAATTAGATTTGGAGGCTTCAGGATTCTCCATCTTCTTACAAAGTTTCTTTGTCAATTTTTGGTGGATTTGAGGCAGGGTTTGGAAAAAACCCCTTTGTGATTTTAGTTTGTGAATTTTATGCTTTCTATGTATTTGGATCATTCACATTTCTATAATTAGGTCTATTTATGTTTTTGCTTAAATGGGTGTCTTAGAAAACCCTAGACCTATGTTTTCTAGAAAAAATATAAACTTAGCATAGTAATGTTATGTTGCCAAAATTTGGAGGAAAAATATGCATGGGAAGACCTATAAATTGAGAAAATCAATCTCCCTATAGTGTAGACTATAGTAGAAAAATAAATTATTGAGTTGGATTATATTCTCCTTGAAAAAAATTAATTATTGGAAAAAAATCACTCCCTGAAAAACACAGAGAAAAAAAAAATTACACCAGTGAAAAACAATATAACCCAGGAAAAAGACAAAAGAAAAGGAAAAAGTGCCTTTTACTATTTCCGTTTTCAGAAATCTATTAAAAAAAAAAGCTTTCAAAATAAAGTCAGAATTGTTTTGGTTTGTTTTTTTTTTATAAAAAAATTTAATAAAATTATAAAAAGAAATTAAAGTGTTTGGGGGGTGGGCTGACCCCACCACCCCACGCGGTAAGCCCGCGCTAGTTTGCACCGGGCGGTCCGCGCGCCGGCTGCAGCGACAACAGCTTCCCCAAGGGGGCCCGCGCTACCGTAGGCAGCACGGCCACCCCAAGGGGGCAGCCAGCTGCTGCGCAACGTAAGCTGCGGGGGCATGGGGGCCCGCTCCCCTTCCTCATTGTTTAATATTTTTTTTAAATTTAATTAAACTTGTTGTTTTAAATTCATTTAATATAATTTTATTTTTTTAAAAATGTTTAAAATTTAATTTAGTGTTAATATATATTATTAATATATACTTTTTTTTTAATATTTAGTTAATAGTTTATATTAGTTTAAAATATGAGTAATTTATATTATGGATATTTTAATATTATCTAATTTGATTTATTTAATACTATTTAGATATAGTTCATTTAGTATTAATTAAATTAGATTTCGCTAATATTACTGTAATTAAATTGGTTTATTCAAATTAATTTTAGATTAGCATATCTAAAATTGAATTAGTTAAAATGGTTGTTTTATTCCTAGTAAATCAAATTGGAGTGTTTAATTGATTTTTAAATTGGTTTAATTTATGCAAATGGAATTAAATTGATTTAATTATATGCATGTAATAGTCTTTTTGTTGTCGCTTTAAGGCTATTAGGGGTAAAATTATAGATTGATTAAATTGGTTGATTTAGTCTAACTAATGAATCCTAGTCTTTAGAAGATTATTACTTTGCAAATGGAATGATTTTTATCTTTGTAAATTGAAGATGTATAATGGCTTATTGTCAATTCTGCATGATGTAGTGATGTTCTATTTTTTATGCGTTTATTTATATGCATCGGGTATCTGGATTTTTAGATTGCCCTAGATCGTATACAAAGGCTAGGGGGTATTTTGTATATTATGATTATGATGCGGCGTGTGTGTTTCGTGTAATTGCTCTAAATTGACCATGTAAACCCTTCGATTATGTTATCTTATTGTGTACCTCTTTGTGACCGTTCCTGTTATGTGTGGATACTGGATTGGGTATACTTGGGTTTTGACCTATGCTAGATCTATGTAAGATCTGTGAGCCTAGGGTAGGTTACCTAGATGTGTAGTAGGGGGTGGCTTGCAATAAGTCCCGTGTCTGTAAGTGACTACTTGGATTGCTTATTGTAAGTAAACTTAATAAGTGATAACTTAATGTATAACCGAGAGATCGTAAAATGAACTAATAAGATGTGTTTCTCCTCACCCATGCTTGAGTGCTAGTAAAGACTGAGATGGAGGATGAGATGATGCTTGCCCCCTTGCGAGGTGCGGGTTCTGGCATATTTGGTGGCCTTGTCAGTTTGAGAGGTCATCGATGGCCATGTATGGTCACTTGAGTGTCAGGATCCATTGGGATTTCTAGGAAAAAACTTAAGGGTTAGACGTACATGATGACACCTTCCTTTACACAGTCTAGATTTCCTACGTGTGTCAGTTGCCTTTGGATTAGTGATTCTTGCCTTTCATGATGTATAGTACACTTGGATTAGAAAGCTATCAAGATCCCTTGCTTAGCGGTTATTTCCTTGTTGGTTTTGGATATCCGAGTGGGGTCTGTATTTATCTCCTCAGCACGGTGGGGTGAACCTTTGTGGTTCCACATGGACGGGTGGTAGTGATTCTTTACCCATTGAGATTGAATCCCTGGATTCCAGTGCTTGGTGGTCCTTGCAGATGAGCTCTTTGTATTCCTTCATTAGTGATTATGTACTTACCTTTCATTATTGTAAATCTTGTATTAGAGTGCAATGGATGTGAGTTTATGGTGGTTTCATGGTTATCCATGAGGTTTGTAACTATGGTTTTGGAAGTTGTAATTGTCATATCTATCCAAATGGAATCTTTTGTTATGTTATTTAGTTGTGTTTTACTTTACGTAATTCAATGTCATGGAACTCTTGAGTCTTGTAATCTATGTGAGTGTATGACATGTGCATGAATGGCATTTGCTTCCGCATTAATGTATGTCTCTTTATGTAAACTTTTAAAAAAAAATTATTCAGCAAACTTAGTATCATGTTCTAGGTTAATCTCTCTTGGGTTCCCTGGCAGGGCGTTACACCTTGGCCCACTTATTTTCTCATTTGTGCTTGAATTCTTCTTTGACTTATTTTATTTTACTATTGTTCGCTTGCCTCTTCTCAATTGCAAATTTTCCTTGGCTTTTGGAACTTATTTTCCTTCTCCTCCTCCTTTAACACATATTGGTATGCTTCTTCCACCAAGGTGATCCTTATCACACTCATCTCATATTGAATATTAAACTGCAAACTATTCACATACTATACTACCTTTTCTCTACCAATTTAATGTTTCCTCGACTGGATGGTCAACTTGTAGAACTCATCCGTGTAGTCCTTTACACTCATGTATTTTTGTTTTAGATTTTGTAACTTTTTGAACAAATATATTTCATAGTCTCTAGGAATGAATGTGCGCTTCAACCTCACCGTCATTTTGGTTCCACCTTGTTATCTGGGGTCTATATTTACAACTCATTCGCTTTGCAATCCTTTCTACCATATCATTTAATGCCCTTTCAATTTTGTTTGAGAGATATTTACCTTTTGTGGGTTTCTAATTTTGTCTGTTTCAAAATACTCCAACTCTTCAATCATATCTATTATCTCTTCTAGATTTAATGTTTCAATTTTTTTTGGTAAATCCACCTTGTTAATCTTTGGAATTATTGAAATATCTCTTAGAAATATATCCTCTCCAACATCCATAGGTTGTTCTTCTTCTCTTTCTTGTATTTTCACTTCACTTTCCTCTTCGATCACCAGATCTTCCCCATTTCAGGTAGCTAATCTCACCTCATTTTGTATATCATCTATGATATTATTTTGTATCTGTTACCCTAATTTACAACATGCATCAAAATAACCACAAATAGGAAAAATTTCATTTTTAGTAGAGTCCAATTAATACTATCCTTCAGATATTATTAATCAACATTTTGTCATTACATTCATTGTCAAAAGTTATCATTTGTACTCTAAGAGTTGATCACATTCCATAATTTATAATTTATAATTTATAATTGATCAATTACATTGTGCATTCAAACTGAATGTAATGTACAAGTATCATTTAGTCTTCCTTTTTATGTCAAATAAATAGTACATTGCAGAACAGAAAGCATGATAGAAAGTATGGAGTAGGGGTCCCATGCATTGCCTTGTGGTTGGTTGCTTGCTGGTTGACTGTCAGCTTCTAGGTCTTCATAGTCCATGTCTCAATCTGCATTTAGGTCTTTTAGGATTCAACCTGCATCATGAGAGAAAGTGGGGTGTTAGATCTAGTTGGATCTAAGCAATACATGGAACACAAACAACGTACAATCAATTCTTCTAATGTTGCATATCAATCTGATGAAATCAATGTAACAAGAAAACATTCGTTCATAATATCTGAAAAATAGTATTAAAGGGACTTGTTCTAAACATAAAACCTTTTGCTATTTATGATCACTTTGATGAATGTTATTCTTTTCTCTATAATCAGATATCTGAATAAAAGGGGCTTAGCATTTACATCTGAGAAACCTTTTTCAGAATTTGATCAACCTACTAATTCAAAAAATTCCAAACAAATCAACCAACATTCATGAGTGAATTCCATCTCAGCATACACTCACTCACAAATGTTAATTGATTCATTTTATCTGATGACCTAATAAATTGAGTGGTGTTTTGTGTGCAAATGAGCAGGTATGTATAACCAAGTGCAGAAAGCAAAAAGGAAATGCAGTGGATGTCACGAGCCTGTGCTCGAACTTCACATAAGTCATTACAGGAACGAAAGATGGATTATATTTTAGGGAGTTATTGATCACATATTGAATGCAGAAGAAGATGCAAATGCATGAAAGAGTCCAAAAGATGCTATACGAGGCACATGAGCAAAGAAAGATTTTTAATAAACTGGAGAAATGTAGAATTGAAAGAATCTGAAGTTCACTATCTTCATGCAAATAAGAGAGTTTAAGAGATGCTATTATAGTAAGTACATCTTCATGTTTTTCAGACAACAGTTAAAAGTTCATCTTTGAAGATCAAGATTGAAAACCCCATGCCTAAGGATTGAGCATATTTTCTATGACATGAAAGGATACCATTATGTTTGTTTAAAAAGTTGAATCGACAAAGTAAAATATGCATAACAAGAAATGAGAAAGCTGCAAGTACAGAACAAAGATCAAAGGTTTCAGTATCAGCATGTTTTATACCTTCATAATGGTAAAAAAAAATGCACAAAAGACAGACATTATGAACAGAATATCAATAATTATCCATCCAAAAAATTCATAAGATGTTGATTTTGAAAAGATACAGTTTCATGCCTTCAGATGAATTTTCAAAAGATATCTGTATACAGGGTGTTTAAATATACATCTTATGTTGTTGTTTTGAAAGATAATGTTCATGATTAAATGTAGGGTTTTACATTAATGATAATAAAACATCTATGCCAGTTGGGGTTTTCAGTTTGAGTATGACCCATGGGAGTCATGAGCCCGTGCTCGAACCCCATGGGTAAGATCTTATATGCATTTAAAGGAAACAGTGTGTTTTTACACTAATTGCATTAACATTTTCATAAATGTAAACATGCTGTGGTTTCATTTTCTTCTCATATTATTACCAGGTGAAAATAAATATTTTGTTTTTACAAGCATACTGGAAAGAGAGATTTTTTTTTTTGTTGTGTTTTTCAGACAAAACAGAGTAAAAGAATGTTCGGCTTGAACAAGGAAGCATGTTTTATAATGTTGTATTCAAAGACAATAAAAGGAGTGCTTTTAAAAGCATTTAGTAGAGTAGTCATAAAACCCATGTTTCATTACAAGTCCATACAAGCATTAAGATAGACAACTGCAAGTGCATATTCAAAGACCAGTTCAAAAGCCATGTGGGTGTTTTAGCTATAGTCGACATCAAGCAAAGCCTAAGTAATGATTATAATGGTGGATTTGACAACAAACAAAGAAACAAAAAGACCCCATTATTATCAACATTCCTATAACAACATAACAAGAAGTGTGAAAGAGTGCAGTAAACAAATATGAAAAGATCACTTATCTGAAGAAGTTTGAGTTCTTTAAAGACAAGCAGTGGTGACCGTGCGCCATGAGGGCATTCGAAACTTTTAGAGGTCAAGCGGTGGTGGTCTATCAAGATGGAGTTAACCATTGTCAAAGACAAGATCAAACAGTGGAGGCCGCGCGGTCAACAATGCATTTGCTAACAACACATGGGTAGCTTGACACCTCTCCAACACAGTTTAAGTTCATTCTGAACTTGCAGTGATTGTTCCAAACCATTAACTCCAAAACCCCAAGTTACAAGCATGAATGCAGCGCCATTTGTCATGGCTTTGAAACACTTCACAGGTCCAAGTTGTGCCAACATTTATCTAAAGTTGAAGGTAACTCACTGTAAAACCCAAGTTCAACCAAACAAAAGACCAAAAGCCACGGTATTTCGAGGAGGAGAAACAGAAAAAGATGCCATGTGTTATTGCAAGTTAGAAACTATATCTCTCTTCCTCATTAAGCTCAAGAATCCTGAAGTTTCTTCACAGATTGAAGCGAATACATTGTAGAAAATCATGGTTTCCAGATTCAACATGGCAGTGCCATAAAGGAAAACCCTAAGATATCGAATGAAATCGATAAAGCAAGTGCATTGTGTTTTACCCAAGACTGGAGTCCGCTGACAAGTGAAGTAAATGCTATGTTAGTTTCCAGTCTATCAACATATCCTCCACAATGCCACGATGGTACTATTGGTGCCACGAAGTATAGCAACTATCTTTTCCATGGAGATGGTCATGTTGACAGCAAATTGTGGTGATCAAACAAACTGCAGTTACATCCAGTGCTCTAGTATGGTGTCAGCAGAGTTATGATTGGCTATGATGCTGAGTTGCTAGGGGTTGTAACTCTTTTGATTTATGTATTCAAGTTTTAGGGTTTTTAGAATTTGAATGTCATGTATTCGAATAAGGTTGATAAAGTTATAATGATATATATTTTATTTATCAACATTAGGGGTGCTAGACTTAAGGCTGGATTTAGGGGATTTGTTAAGCCACATAGTTTAGTATCTTGCTATTATGGAGGTCTTTTGGGGGGAAATATTTTTGAAATAAGCCATGTTGGCTATTTAGTAGATCCTTGAGCTTCATTTTAAAGAGGGGGTCAAGAGTGTGGAGAGAGCAGCTTTAGTGAATTTCTTATTCCTATAAGCTATCTATTTATGCTTTGTATCTATTGGTAGTTCATGCTTGTGATATCGATTTTGTGCAAGAGGATGCTTGTATTCCTTGCCATCATTTTGAGATTCATTCATGTAACTGCATATAGACTTTAAGAAGAATACAGTTGACCCATTTTTTATATATCTTTTGGTGATCATTTGTCTAAATCCTATTCATTTTTTTGCAATTCAAGTGCAATACATCTGTAGTATGGATTAGTGGATTGTATCCTTTTCCTATTCTAGATTACAGAATATAAGCCTTTTGTAGAACATGCATGTTGTTGATAGTAGGATTGCTATTTGTGGTTGAACCCTAGTAGTGACCTTCTAATTAGCCTATGTATTGGATAGTGAGTGATATTGCAGAGATCATTAGGGTATGTTAAGTGAGTGTCAGTTTGAAGCTTTGAGAGATCTGAATCTATTTGGTGTATCACCTTTTCAAGTTTTATTCATGCAATTTTAGTTAGAGTTTCTCCTTTTCCCTTTTTCAAAATCAGGAGAAGATAGTATAAAATTGATACCCAAATTCAATAGGAAGCAACCTAGAATCCAGAGACTCTTCCTCATCCATAGTTTACCCACAGCTAGAGGAAGTTTCCATTGTCAGATAGAATTGTCATGAAGCCCTAATGCCTAATTTAGGGTGACAATTCTAAGCCTGAACAATTTTTGGCACGCGCAGTGGGACCACGAACTGCTTCTCAGTTCTTATCTACTAGTTCTATGGTTGTTTTTAATTTTAGTAAGAGTTTTCAGTGTGGATTTTAATGAGTAGAACTCCAACAAGATCAAACAATGAGGGACTTGTTTATCAGGAGTTACAGTCAAGCAGAAGAGAAGGAAGGTCATCCAGAGGAGCAAGAACATCACAGGATCCAAGAGGTAATATATTGAATTCAAATTTCTCTTCATTTGATAACCCCATTTTTGAAGGTCAAGCTGCAAATTTAGAGGAACTTGAGGTTATTATTGAAGAAATCAGTCTTCTTGAAGATCTAAGTTTTCCTAACCTGTCCGGATCAAAATTTCCAAGTGTTGAAAGTTTATTTATAGATAATTCTATTTTTGGAGCCTCTACAAGTGGAACTGCAACAACTACTCAGAATTTGAAGACTTACCAAAGGAAGGTAGTTCAGCCTACGCAACCCACTTCTGTACCTGTTGTTCAGCAACAAGTACCACCAGTTGTAGGAATGGCAAGAAATCTGCCATTTTTCTCTTTTGATCAAGGGAGTCCTCTCCGAATTGCAAATCACAACAATATACCTTTGGCTGCCTTGAAAGGTTTTCCATCATTCACCAGAGAAGGTCAAGTGATAGCTATTGAACACATTAGAGATATTGCATCTCTTTGCAATGTCCATCATGTCATGAAGGAAGATGTGGCTATGAAGTTGTTGGCTACATCAATAAAAGGTAAAGCTCTTGACTGGTTTAGGAATCTTCCAGTAAATTCTATTGCCACTTGGGATGTTTTTGGGGAAAGGCTTTCTAAGTTTTTTGAGGATAAGTCTAACAATTTGTCTTTGGTGGAGCAACTAACTACCATTAAAAGGGCTCCACAAGAAGAACTAAGTGATTTTAATCTCAGATTTTAGAAGAGATGGAATAGGATTCCTACCACGGTAAGACCCTCTGCTGAATATGCATTTTTGTACTTTCTTAAAAGCCTGAATAGTGATATTTTAGTAATGATCCAGTCAATGGGAGGGAATTATTTACCTCAAGCTTTTGATATTGCAATAAGGGCAGAGAATAGTCTCATTTAGGTAGGAAAGATAGCTCCTAGGCCACCCATGCCTTATTTTCCTAACATCCAATCCAATATGCCATTAGTTGTTCCACCTTTGGCCTCATTACCAACCTATAAGAGTGAAGAAATAATACCTGTTGTCCCTTCTAATAAGTTGCAAAGCATAAAAAATAGCCAACAAAAGATTGAGAGTTTACTGCAGTCTTTTGGAAATGAGCTAGTGAATCTGAAAAGGCAGCAAATTCAAGGCAATCCAATAGCCCATACTCAGAGTCAATTTGCTAGTTCTTTATTTCAGCAGCCTAATCAACCCATTTATCAAGGCAACAAGCAGCAATATTAGGGAAATAGCAATGCCAATAGGTAAAACTGGAACCAAAGGCCTTATAGACCTTACAATCCAACACCCCTTAATGGTGTTAGGGATATTTTTCCTAGCCAAAATAATCATGCTGCAAATTATGAATGGTGCTATCCCTGCAATGAACCCCATAATCAATCTAAGTGTACTAATGGAGTGCTCAATCAAGCCTTAATGGTTCAAAGTGTGATGGATTCACAACCTAATGTATCTACTGAAGAGGCTCAACAACACTCTGATACAATTGCTCTTGACACTACATTCCTCAATTAGCAAGAGGAAGAGTTCTGTGGAGTGAATGGTGATTCATCCATATCAGCAAACACAAGAGCCAAGAAGAGATCTCTAGAATTAGAGTAGTCAGCTCCTAGGATTGTTGCTACAAATCAATCATCACCCATTCCACCAGTTTCAACCCTAAAGGGAGCCTCTACCCATGAAAACAAAGAAACATAGTATCAGAAGCAGGTGGATTAGGACATTAGTAAGTCACCTTAGAAGGTATAGTTTGCTGTCCCCTATAACATTGTTGATAATATGAAGAAGATGAATGTTTCTATTTCTATGTGGGATTCATTAGCTATTCCAGGGAAAACTGATTTGTTGAAAGAGGAGTTGTCTAAAGAAATAGCAATTCCACATCTAGCTGGACAACATCCTTCGAGAGTTGTCATGGCCAATTCAGAGCCTTCAATGGTGCATGATGAAGTGATTAAAGGAGAAAAGAAGATTGGTAAGGTGCAGCATCCATTAGTACAAGTGATTAAAAAGATTGCAGATTTAAAGCAATCAACAATACCAGTTGAAAGAAAGCCAATAGATATGTAGAAGATGACAAAAAAGGAAGGTAAGAAATATGCAAATGTCAAGCCTCCTCCTTTCTATGTCTCTTTAATTATTGGAAATAAATTAGTGCATAATTGCATGGTGGACAGTGGAGCAACCAACACTGTCATGCCAAAGAGCATAGCCGATTTATTGGATTTAAAGTATGATCCTCTTGAGAAAGGAGTTTTTCAGCTTGATGGTTCTTCTGTTAAAACCATAGGGGTTGTTAAAAATACAAGTTTAACCTTGCACTCATGTCCAAAATTCTCCATTTCCCAGGATATTTTTGTCATAAATCTAGCACCTTACTTTGATCTGTGTTTATCAAGAGACTTCACAGCCAAGATAGATGGATATTTCTCATCAAATTGGTCTCACCTATATTTCAGAACTAGATATGGCGCTAAGGTGACCATAAAGTCAGAGTTATGGGCCAAAGACCATATAGAGCCTTATAATCCTAGCCCCATAAATGCAAGTTGTGTGATCATGGATCCAGATGAAATCAATGAGAGTTCATCTTATAACACACAAACTGAAGAATATCCTGATATTGTTCTAGATGAATGGGCAGCTAGAAATGATCAAGATATTGATGTGTTTGATGCTGGTTTTGGTAATTATGTAATGTTAGAATCTGATTCAGTTGTGCCTAATCTAATTAAATATCAATGTCCTGAATCTGAATTATCTAACCAGCTATGGGATTTATATTTTTATGGATCTAAGAACAAAGATGGTATTGGTGCAGGAGTTATGTTGGTTTCACCTCATGGTGATAAATTTTATGCTGCTTACAAGTCATCTTTTCCATGTTCTAACAATATAGCAGAATATGAGAGCTTGATCCAGGGCTTGGAGTGGGATAGGAAAAGGGGAATCAAATGTTTAAGGGCATTTGGGGACAGTGAGTTGATAGTAAGACAGGTGAGAGGTATTAATGCTGTAAAAAATGATCTCTTAAAGCTATATAAATCTAGAGTTTCTGATATTTTGAAGGATTTTGATGCTTTTAATCTCATTTCCATACCTAGAAGGAAAAATATGCATGCTGATAGATTGGCTGGTATTGGTGCACATGCTTCAATTATAGAAAACAAAGGACTGATTTCAGACCAGTCACATGTTAAAATTGTTGTAAAGCCATCTATCCTAGACAATGATATTAATTGGCAGGTTTTTAAAACTGATGAACATATCTTGAGTTTTATGATAGAAACTGAAGGGTTTTTAGCCCCTAAAAGTGACAAGTATGATCAGCAAATGAAGAATCAAGTTATTCAGCTAAAGACTAATAAGCTTCCAAGGGGATTGGTCAACCTAGAATCAACCTTTAATTTTGATGATCAATTCAGAAAGAATAAAACTAGTTTACTGGTTAAAGAAGATCATTATGAGGAAGTGGAGATTTTCAGAGACAAGTATCTAAAGGTTGGTAAAATAAACTCTCCCAAAGAAAAAGAATTATTTATTGATCTTTTCAAAGAATATAGTGATGTATTTGCTTGGGATTATGCTAATTTAAAAGGATTTGATCATCAA
Organism: Thuja plicata; assembly: GCA_018584345.1. Lineage (NCBI taxonomy): Eukaryota > Viridiplantae > Streptophyta > Pinopsida > Cupressales > Cupressaceae > Thuja > Thuja plicata. The sequence continues at coordinate 1,713,633 of MU224579.1, forward strand.
CTAACTCAGCACACCATAGAGTTAGAACCAAATGCAAGACCAATCAGGCAATGACAAAGGCCCATAAATCCCAAATTAGAGCCTTTAATGCTGAAAGAGCTAAGAAAACTCTTAGATGGAGGCATAATATTCCCAATAAAACATACATCATGGGTTTCTAACTTAGTTCCAGTAAGGAAGAAAAATGGAGAGATAAGACTCTGTGTAGATTTTAGAGACCTTAATAGGGCATCTCTGAAAGATAGGCATCCTCTCCCTTATATGGAACAGATCCTTCAATATGTTTCAGGTTCTGAAAGATTCTCACTCTTGGATGAATATTCTGGTTATAACCAGATTTTAGTTAAAGAATCCGATCAATTCAAAACAACCTTTACCACTAAGTGGGGTACAATGGCTTACCGAAGGATGCCATTTGGGCTATCAAATGCAGGGGCCAATTTCCAGAAAGAAATGGACGTGGCTTTCAAAAACTTAATGTATAATTTTGTTCTAGTATATCTAGATGATGTTACCATTTACAACAAAATTGCAGACGAACACATTGACCATTTGAAACAAATTTTGCAGAGATGTAGGGAGTTTGGAATCTCTCTTAATCCAAAGAAATCTATTTTTGCAGTACATGAAGGAAAAATTTTGGGATATCAAGTGTCTAAAGAGGGTACAACTATTGATCCCAAGAGGATTCATGCAACTCTTGATCTATCACTGCCAAAACATAAGAAAGGATCGCAAAGTTTTATTGGAAGAATAAATTTTGTTAGGTGCTTTATTCCTAATATTGCAAATTTATTGAAACCTTTGACCTCTTTGTTAAAAAAGGATGTTCCTTTCAGCTAGACTGCTGAAGGAAAGGAGAGTTTTGAACAAATTAAGCATGCCTTATCTTCAGCTCCTACTTTGGCTAATCCTGATTTCTCTAAGGATTTTGTCTTATATGCTTATGGGGGTATTGACACTGTTTCAACAATGCTGGTGCAAAAGAATGAGGTAGGACAGGAGCAACCAGTTGTTTTTTTTAGCAAAGGTATGAATGATTATGAGGAAAAATACAGCTTTGTAGAAAAACATGTACTAGCTGTTATAAAATCCTTAAAGAAGTTTAAGCATCTAGTTGCTAGGAACATAATACATCTAATGATTGCACACCCTAGCATTAAAGAATTTCTATTGAATAAGGATGTTAGTGAAAAAAGGGCAGGGTGGATAACTAAAGTCATGGAGTATGATGTGCAAATCCATGTGACCAAGCTAGTTAGAGGGAAAGGCTTATGTGCTCAGATGGCAGAAGGAGAAGATCAAGTTAAAACCACTAAAGAGGCCGTCTTGCCCCAAGGTAATTCTATACTTATTAATGATGCAGCATCCTGGTTATCAAATATGACCGGATTTCTTCATACTGGTCAATATCCAATGCATCTTGACAGAGCCAAGAGAAGGTACTGTAGATTACAATCTATTCCTTATGTTCTAATTAATGATACTCTTTATATGAAAGATTTTTCTGGTATGCTTCTCAAATGCATAGATTATATGGATCAAAGCAAGATTCTATCTGAATTCCATGATGGATCTTGTGGAGGGAATTTCAGCCCCAAAACTACATCATGGAAAATTTTAAGAGCTGGCTATTATTGGCCAGATTTATTCAAAGATGCTCATTCATGGGCAAGAAGATGCCAAAATTGTGCTATGTTTGTAGGAAAACAAAGGTTAGCAGCATTACCATTGAAACTAGTTATTGTTGATCAACCATTCAACAAGTGGGGAGTGGACTTTATAGGCCCAATAAACCCTAATTCTAGTGCAAGGCATAAATGGATTTTGACTGCCACAGATTATTTTACTAGGTGGAATGAGGCCATTGCACTAAAGGAATCTTCTAGAAATGTTGTTTTGAGTTTCTATGATGATATCATTACAAGGTTTGGAGTTCCTTAGTCAATAGTATCAGATAATGCCTTAGTTTTTATTGGATCATCTATAACAAAATGGGCTGTAAAGAATGGTATTTGTTTAAGTGCTTCTTCTAATTACTATCCATAGGGTAATGGTCTTGCAGAGTCTATAAATAAAAACCTGATCAGGATTATCAAGAAGACTTTGCAAGGAAATAAGAGGGATTGACACTCTAAGTTGAAGGCATCTTTATGGATAGACATAATTACATCGAAGAAGGTTATTGGAAATTCACCCTATGTCCTGGTTTATGGAAAAGAGGCCAGATTGCCCATATCTACAAAATTTTGAGCATTGCAGCTAGCTGATCAAATGTTGCTTTTTGAAGAAGGAGATCCCCTTGCCTTGAGGTATGCTGGTTTATTACAGCTTGAGGAAGAAAGGGAAAAAGCATTTGAAACTATGGAATTGATGTAAGCTCAAAATAAAAGGTCTTTTGACAAGAGGATTACATCTAAGGATTACAAAGAAGGTGATCTAGTACTTAAGTGGGATGTGCTAAAGAGCAGGCCAGGGAAGCATGAAAAATTTGATAATTTTGGTTAGGCCCTTTTGTTATTACAGCTTGTAGGGAAAACAGTGCCTATCAGTTGTCCACAACTGATGGAGAAGTTCTTCAAATTCCAGTTAATGGAATACACCTCAAGCTTTGCTTTGAGGGTTAGGTTTAGTCTAGATTTTCATTTTCAATAAGTGTTGTCCAAGCACATAGGTCTTTAGGTTGCATAAGTTTAGAATAGTTGCATTTTCATTTCAATAATGGTTGCATTCATGGTTTTTGGTTTCTTAACTCTGTTGCCCTAAGGATAAAGGTCTAAGGTCATGTCTAGCAGGCAGACATCCAGCAGAAGTCACCAAAATTGTTACCATAATTTACAACATGCATCAAAATAACCACAAATAGGAAAAAAATGCAATTTTAGAAGAGTCCAATTAATACTATCCTTCAGATATTATTAATCAACATTTTGTCATTACATTCATTGTCAAAAGTTATCATTTGCACTCTAAGAGTTGATCACATTCCATAATTTCTAATTTATAATTGATCAATTACATTGTGCATTCAAACTGAATGTAATGTACAAGTATCATTTAGTCTTCCTTTTCATGTCAAATAAATAGTACATTGTATAATATAAAGCATGATAGAAAGTATGGAGTAGGGGTCCCATGCATTGCCTTGTGGTTGGTTGGTTGCTGGTTGACTGTCAGCTTCTAGGTCTTCATAGTCCATGTCTCCATCTGCATTTAGGTCTTTTAGGATTCAACTTGCATCATGAGAGAAAGTGGGGTGTTAGATCTAGTTGGATCTAAGCAATAC
>MU224579.1:1718088-1737398 GCA_018584345.1 Thuja plicata
GGGTTTTCAGTTTGAGTATGACCCATGGGAGTCATGAGCCCGTGCTCGAACCCCATGGGTAAGATCTTATATGCATTTAAAGGAAACAGTGTGTTTTTACACTAATTGCATTAACATTTTCATAAATTTAAACATGCTTTGGTTTCATTTTCTGCTCATATTATTACCAGGTGAAAATAAATATTTTGTTTTTACAAGCATACTGGAAAGAGAGATTTTTTTTTTTTTTTTTTGTGTTTTTCAGACAAAACAGAGTAAAAGAATATTCGGCTTGAACAAGGAAGCATGTTTTATAATGTTGTATTCAAAGACAATAAAAGGAGTGCTTTTAAAAGCATTTAGTAGAGTAGTCATAAAACCTGTGTTTCATTACAAGTCCATACAAGCATTAAGATAGACAACTGCAAGTGCATATTCAAAGACCAATTCAAAAGCCATGTGGGTGTTTTAGCTATTGTCGACATCAAGAAAAGCCTAAGTAATGATTATAATGGTGGATTTGACAGAAAACAAAGAAACAAAAAGACCCCATTATTATCAACATTCCTATAACAGCATAACAAGAAGTGTGAAAGACTGCAGTAAACAAATATGAAAATATCACTTATTTGAAGAAGTTTAAGTTCTTTAAAGACAAGCAGTGGTGACCATGCGCCATGAGGGAATTAGAAACTTTTAGAGGTCAAGCGGTGGTGGTCTATCAAGCTGGAGTTAACCACTGTCAAAGACAAGATGAAACAGTGGAGGCCACGCTCAATAATGCATTTGCTGTCAACTCATGGGTAGCTCGACACCTCTCCAACATAGTTTAAGTTCATTCTAAACTTGCAGTGATTGTTCCAAACCATTAAATCCAAAACCCCAAGTTACAAGCATGAATGCAGCGCCATTTGTCATGGCTTTGAAACACTTCACCTCCAAGTTGTGCCAACATTTATCTAAAGCTGAAGGTAACTTACTATAAAACCCAAGTTCAACCAAACAAAAGACCAAAAGCCTCGGTATTTTGAGGAGGAGAAACAAAAAAAGATGCCATGTGTTATGGAAAGTTAGAAACTATATCTCTCTTCCTCATTAAGCTTAAGAATCCTGAAGTTTCTTCACAGATTGAAGCCAATACATTGCAGAAAATCTTGGTTTCCAAATTCAACATGGCGGCGCCACAAAGGAAAACCCTAAGATGTAGAATGAAACTGATAAAGCAAATGCATTATGTTTTACCCAAGACTGGAGTTCGCTGACAAGTGAAGTAAATGCTATGTTAGTTTCCAGTCTATCAATATCTCCTCCACAATGCCATGATGGTACTATTGGTGCCACGAAGTATAACAACTATCTTTTCCATGGAGATGGTCATGTTGACAACAAACTATGGTGATCAAACAAACTGTAGTTACATCCAGTGCTCTAGTATGGTGTCGGCAGAGTTATGATTGGCTATGATGCCGAGTTGCTAGGGGTTGTATCCCTTTTGAGTTATGTATTCAATTTTTAGGGTTTTTATAATTCGAATGTCATGTATTCGAATAAGGTTGATAAAGTTATAATGATATATATTTTATTTATGAACATTAGGGGTGCTAGACTTAAGGATGGATTTAGGGGATTTGTTAAGCCACATAGTTTATTATCTTGCTATTATGGAGGTCTTTTGGGGGGAAACATTTTTGAAATAAGCCATGCTGGCTATTTAGTAGATCCTTGAGCTTCATTTAAAGAGGGGGTCAAGAGTGTGGAGAGAGGAGCTTTAGTGAATTTCTTATTCCTATAAGCTATCTGTTTATGCTTTGTATCTATTGGTAATTCATGCTTGTGATATCAATTTTGTACAAGAGGATGCTTGTATTCCTTGCCATCATTTTGAGATTCATTCATGTAATTGTATACAGATTTTGAGAAGAATACAGTCGACCCATTTTTTATATATATTTTGGTGATGATTTGTATAAATCCTATTCAATTTTCTACAATTCAAGTGTAATACATTTGTAGTATGGATTAGTGGATTGTATCCTTTTCCTATTCTAGATTACATAATATAATCCTTTTGCAGAATATGCATGTTGTTGATAGTAGGATTGCTATTTGTGGTTAAACCCTAGTAGTGACCTTCTAATTAGCCTATGTATTGGATAGTGAGTGATATTGCAGAGATCATTAGGGTATGTTAAGTGAGTGTTAGTTTTAAGCTTTGAGAGATTTGAATCTATTTGGTGTATCACCTTTTCAAGTTTTATTCATGCAATTTTAGTTAGAGTTTCTCCCTTTCCCTTTTTCAAAATCAGGAGAAGATAGTATAAAATTGATACCCAAATTCAATAGGCAGCGGCCTAGAATCCAGAGACTCTTCCTCATCCATAGTTTACCCACAGCTAGAGGAAGTTTCCATTGTTAGATAGAATTGTCATGAAGCCCTAATGCCTGATTTAGGGTGACAATTCTAAGCCTGAACAGTATCATTTCTCAAAATCATTCTAGAACTTCCACTATTCTGCGCATTCCTCTTTGAGGTTGCATCTTTATTTCCTTTCCAATCAACGATTTCAAGCTACTATTGTTTAGGACTTCTTGTTGTCACCCACAATAGCCTACACAAGCATCTTTGCAATTTCTTCACTTGTAGGCCTTGGTGGATCCTATCCACTCTTAGGGTCTTCTAGCTCTGATACCAATTGATACAAGACAAAAATATAAACTACCTTGAAACCTCATAACTCAAACATAAAACAATCAGAGACCCTCTATTGTAAAATTGAACACTTAGATTGTAACAAATCTACAAACATAAAAAACACAATTAGGGCCTCCCATTGGCCTTTCTCTAACAATCAAATAAAACCATCTCTCCTAATTCTCCCCACGATTACATAACATTGTAATTTTCAACTCTCTTCTTTATCTCCTTTCTCATGCACTACCCTTCGCCACTTCTTAGTTGCAACCTTTTACTACACAACCTCTTCCTTGGGCCTCTATTCTTTACTAACTGATATTGTATTTAATAATTTTCATCTCTTCCCATTTCCTTTGTTCATTGAGGGTTCTCTACAATTTGTGTCTTCATGTTCTTTTCCAAATTTAGTTCTAGTGATTCCTCTTCTAATTTAAACTGCATTTTTTCCCTCAATTCAATTTTACGAGTCAATAGCTCCATCAATTCTTGATTGGCTAGCTTATCATTTTTATTTTATTTATCAATGGTTAGTCCTTTTCATTTTCCAAACTTCTTATCTACATCAACCTTTTTCCTTCACTCTATGTTATTCATACAAACCTTGCTTAATTAAAATGGGGGCTATCATTTTTATTTCAAAATTATTGGAAATGAAAAATGAGAACCGATCCATTACATCTATTTGACAATTGCTAAGCCTTTAAAATACCAAATATCTATTTCCAGGTATCTTGCTCAAACCGTGTGGTGCTGAGATAGGTTGTGTAATTTGGCTATAAGTATGCCAATTTATTTTCTTGAAAGTGTTGAATCCTTTTGTGCAAATCCATTTTGTGCATAGCTTTCAATCAAGTAGCTTATGTGCCTTGTGTATTACATATGTGACTGTAGCATACTTTCACACCATTATACTAGATCCAACTTAATGGATGGTTATACCATGACTCCAAGAATCATTGATATCATAAAAATTTAAGAGGTCTAGGTACTAATTGAAAAGGTGAAAGGGACAAACAAAAATATAATAAACCAAAATAGATTGAAAATATTTTTAGGTGGTGTTGATTTCCCATATGCTAGGGTGCTCCTGCACAACACACACGGGGTAGGTGAAATGTTCCTTGAGTTGGTTAACTTAGGAACATTCATGAATGCATGGGATGGTAATCCCATGTTAATTTTTAATCCACTTTTTCTCCTTATATACATGGGATCTTCCCTTTCAATTTTTCTATTCCACCTCAACACACAAGCCACCTCCATTAGTGTGATTTTGTAATTTTGAACAAATCCATGTCACAATTCCACACTTATGACCACCACTTCTTTTTGAGCCTCTATTCTTTTTTCCTTTACCATGTTGCAACAATAAAGTAGACTAATATTCCCTTTCCTTTTAAAATATACCTCTTGAATGGAGGCAAATTGTGATTTTTCAGATTGTCCCTCTTCCTCTATTTGTTTCTTTTCTACACTACAACAAATTATAGAGTTGGATACTTTCACTGGCTTCACCTTCTCCTTCAGGGAGCTCAATAAATACCTTTTTCCACCTTTCTAGATGGTGTACATATTCTTCATACCATCATAGATGGCCAACATATTATATCACCATGGCCTACCATCAACACATGATACACACTCACATGCATGACATCACATAACACTTCAGCTTTAAAAGACCCAATATGAAAACTAACCAAATACTTTTCCTCCACATTCATCACATGCTCCTTTTGTAAACAATAAACTTTATATTTTTCTTTGGGAAAGTTTCTTTTGTGTTCTCGATGGTGAGTGTTCCTCTTAGGCTTTGGCTAATCTATTTTGTTTTGGGATCTATCACCTCTCTACCTTAAGATCCTACTATGTACATGGTTTCAAAGACCCTTCAAAACCTATTGTTACCTTAATAAAAAACAATAAAATTTATATGTATAAGGATTCTTACTCCTCTTTAAAACTATCTTGTTTACCACCTCCTCATAAACTAGGTTATTTGTAATACCACTATTCATAATAACCTTGCAACACTTACCTCCATCCTTACACACAGTATGAAAGAGACACCTTCTTTGGGATGGTTCCTCCTCAACTACCCTAAGATTCACCAACTCTCTACTCATCATGAGATATTTTCCTTCTTTAGGGTCTTCACATTTCGCAAATGCATCACTCTCTTCATCCTCACTTACCAAGTGGTTTCCTTTTGCACTCTTTTTTCTACATCCTAAATTTGGGAACACTCAAATGAATGATGACCAACCTCTCCATATTGGAAGAACTTGCTGAGAAATCCTCTTCTCCTGCCACTACTTTCTCTTGTCAAAATATGCTTCTCTTTTGTGGCTTGGCCCACTTATTTTCTCGCTTGCCCCTTCTCAATTGAAATTTTTTCTTTGCTTTTTGAATTTCTTATTTTATTTTCATTAGCTTCTCCTCCATATTTAACACATATAGGTATGATTCTTCCACCAAGGTGATCATTATCATTCTCATCTCATCTTGAATATTAAACTACAAATCATTCACATATCAAGATACCTTTTCTCTATAAATTTCACGTCTCCTTGACTAGATGGCCAACTTGTAGAACTCCACCTAGTAATCCTTTACACTCATGGGCTTTTGTTTTAAGTTTTTGTGCAACTCTATTTCATAGTCTCAAGGAATGAATTTTTGCTTCAACCTCGCCATCACTTGGTTCCACCTTGTTATATAGGGGTCTCAATTCCCAACCTATTCTCTTTGCAATCCTTTTCACCCTACTGCAACATGTGTTGAATATTAAAGAAAAATGAGAGGGGGGGGGGGGGGGGGGGGGGGGAANGGGAGGGGGTGAATCAATTGTCCACAAACTTTTAGACTTTATAACATTGTTAATCATTTCCACCAAACTTACTTTAATCCTTAATTGTAGAAAGATAAAAACATGAAAGCACAAAAACCATGAAATGCATGAAAACACCAGATTTACATAGAAAATCCTATTAAGGGAAAAACCACAGAGAAGATTATTATTAAATATAAGAACATCATTTAAGGTGATTTTTATAGAGAAAGACTCACTATCAAGGGCTCACTGCCAAAGGAATCACTATCCGAAGAGAGACAACTCACTGCAAAAGAAGAAAGATAAAAGAGAATAAATCCACCACTTCAATAAGAAGTACCAACTCAGCCAATAATCTTCACTAAACTGATAGATAACACATGATTTTCCACACTATTCGTAAATACTCTTCACAACAACGCAACCAATCAGGGAGATAGATCCTCTTCCAAATGTCATGTTTGCATAAGTATGCACTTTTACATAATTTCACATAAGTCTACAAATGAAACTCTCCACTTTCTCAACCATACACAATCCATACTATTTTTTCCTTTATTTATATCAGTTTGTAACTTGCAAAGTATCCCATAGTAGGCCAAGCAACTAGCCGAATATGATTTGAAATAGGTCAACACTAAACATTTCCACAATGGTGAGGAATGAGAAGTGGACCACAACACATTATGTTTGGGACCAAAAAATATCATCATACACATTACATTCCATCTTTCATTAGCCAAGACAAAATAATGAAGTGTAAACACCTGAGGTCACCCAAACCTAGAGTAGAAACACCATCAAAATTTGAAACTGAGTCTCTAAAATAAAATAAAAAATCTTGCCAATTGAAATTAATGAAGATAAGGATATTAATATCTCATTTCTAGAAGTGCACCATCAGAAATAATCATGTGGAGAAACGCAAAGCATGCATTTTACATAGGGACTATAGTCAGTCACAGCTAAACATAAACAAACACCAAATTCATTGTACTACATTCCAAACCTTAAAAAATTGAAATATATATTTCCAAAGAGTTTTCAACAGAATGCAAAAATATCATCAACATATTCTCAACATAAAAGCTATGCAAATAAATATACTCAACACTGATTATACAAAACCAGTCACAAATGACAACCATACCAACACATTCATACTTATTGCTGAATCACTCACTTTGCTCAACTCTGTAAAAATATCCCCGTTTTTCATTGATGGAAACACGCCAACAACAAAACCAAAAAAAAAATTCTACAACCCAAAAACCTTCCAAAAAGAATCCAAAAACTCTCCTCCTTTGACATCAATGGAAAAGGCCAAAGATGCAAACAATCTATTCATTCTACTCACCTCCCCCTGATATATAAAAATAAACTCATAAAAAAACATAGCTCCCCCTAAGAGGCAACCACCATCATTAATCCAGACAGAAGATGTGCATAAGGCTCACTAGACTAATGCACATTCATATGTATTTAGTTCTGATAAGGAGGGGAAATCACCCCCAATTAGTCTTTTAGGCACTCAGAAGTATCTTTAGGTAATGCCTTAGTAAAAATGTCAGAAATCTATTCCTTTTTAGGCACATAGTCAAGCTTCACCTATTTCTCTAAAAAAAATCTCTCAAGAAGTGATAATGAATAGAAATATGCATTGTTCTTGAGTGCAGTATCGGGTTCTTTGAAATGTTTATAGCACTGATATTATCACAAAAAATAGAAATAGGTTCATTAAACATTATTCCAATATCCTTTAATGTCTATTTCATCCACAATATCTAAGTGCAACATGAATCAACAAAAATATCCTTTAATTGTCCTTTGTTGTCCATCTTTTGGTGCTTTGTAAAGGGTTTTGGGGCCCCTTCAAAACCTGTTGTTACCTTAATCAAAAACAATATTTTCTTCTTCATCTATAGACAGAAACAAAAAAAATTGTTTCTTACTTGACCAAGCAACTAATCTAGGTCTAAGAAATAAAGTGCGTCCACTAGTACCATAGTCCAAAATCTTTCATCCCTTTCAAATATTTGTAAAGTTTCTTTACAACAACAACATGAGATTCTCTGGGGTCCTGCTGAAATCTAGCAACAAGACACACAACATGCATTATGTCTGGTTTGGTAGCAGTTAGATATAATAGTCTTCCAATCATGGATCTATACTTTCCTTTATCAGGCTTAGATGATTCATGATCCTAGTAACCATGGGTGTGCATACAAGTTTAGCATTTTCCATCCACAACTTTTTTGACATTTCCTTCACATACTTTGATTGTGAAAAGAAGATACCATCACTCCTTTGATTAACTTGTAACTCCAAAAAGAAATTCATTTCCCAATCAATGAAAATTTCAAATTCCATTTTTTATTTCCTCATAAAATTTCTTACACATATCATCATTACCTCCAAAAATTATATCATCAACATAATCCATCACAATCAAGATATCATTTTATTCAACTTTAAAGTAGAGATTACTGTCATGAGTATTATTTTAAAATCCTTGCATCAATCAATAACTTTCAAGCCTTGCATACCAAGCTTTGGGAGCTTGCATCATTCTATATAGTGCCTTCTTCAATTTCTAGACAATGTTTGGATCGTATGATAGCTTGAATCCTTCTAGTTGTTCTATGTACACTTCTTCCTTTAGTTGTCCATTTAGGAAAGAATATTTTGTACATCCATCTGATATACCTTGAAGTCCTTGTGTGCCGCAAAAGCTAAAAACATTTTGATAGCCTCGATTCTTGTCACAAGAGCATAAGTCTCCTCAAAATAAATACCTTCAACTTGTGTGTATCCCTTGCATAATAGTCTTTCTATGTTCCTATAATGGGTGAGAAAGAGGAAGAAACATATATAGGTAGATAAATCACCTCCTCTTTCTGCAATCACACATTTGGAAGGAAGTTGTCCTAATAGGTTCAACAGGAGACTCAGGTGATAATTGAGGGCAATGGTCCTTATCTAAATTGAAGTGATTGGATAAATGGAAATGATAAAATGAATGCAATTAAAGTATTTTATATGCCAATTAGGTGAAGGTATAGAAAATTGTAAATAACATATAGAAATAGACTTAGAGTGAGCAGAAAGTTGTAGATCTAGAAAGTAGACGAGAGAACTGGCCTATAGGTAAAATAAGAAAAAAATAGTAGGGACAAGTTGAAAGTTGTCCTATAGCCTCCAATGACATTTTGTACCTAGAAAATTTGGATGAAATTTTTGAAGAGTTCTAATTGTCTCTGATCTTCCCAATCTTGATCCGGTGGCTCTGCAACTTGTTCTTACGCATAGAAAAAGTGGGGAAAAATGTTGTGGAAAGGGGTTTTACTTGGTCAAACCCTTGTATGGGAATCAACCTTTAAATATAAAATAAATTGCATAAAGGAATGCATGTAAAAAAGGAAAATTGTTGATTTACCTTGCATAAACCCTCATGAATGGATGCATAAATAGCTCAAATCTATGAAGAGGCTTGAATGTTATTGGAATCCAAAAGTTGACCTTGTAATGTGATGTAAAATAAATTATTCCTTCACAAATGCATAGATCTATGATTTCCACTCCTAGATTTTAAATGCAGATATGCTTGATAACACTTGTAGAGAATGAGAGAGAGGAAATTATATGAATGATGAATCTTCTTGCTTGATTGAGAATTTTTGTACTTAGCCATCATGGGAGAGAAAATTCTTCAATTGGAGAATATTTTATTGAAATTGAATGATCTTGAAGAAATAGAGGCTTGAAGACCTTGAACAAGGATGCTTGCCTTCAAATCTTTAATCCAAAATGTTCTTGCTTGATTGAAAACTTGATAGCTTGGTTGCCAAAATTGCTTGCATATAGTTGTTGGATCTTATCGTGCATATGATTATGGATATCAAAATTAGGAGAGAAGAGTTCCTTTTGTAATTTTAACCCTCATTTCAAGATTTAAAATTGATCTAGGAAAACCATAAATAAAGAAATCCCGCTAATGCCCTTACATCGGGTCCTGGGTAAATTTTGGGCCCAAAATGCCTAGAACATAATGTCATTGGTGTTCTGTCCCAAGGATAGGTCACCAATGGCAGCTTATACCCTAGGAGATGAGTCTAGAATTATAGGAGATGCTAAGAAGGAAGAAAAAGAGAAGAGGGAGAAAATATAGGTTGCTAGGATCAAGCTTAATGGGAATTTCAATCTCAAAATTGCCAAAATAGGGGTTAATAGGTCTTATTAAGTATCCCATAATGAGTGCTAACTTTTTAGGACTATAAATATAGCACCCATTTTAGTGGGAGTATGAGATAAGATCATGCTCATGGTAAATTAGATCAATGCATAAGAATGATCTTATCAAATTCAAGGAGACAAAGAAACATCAAGCCCCCAAGTGACTCGAGCCTTAATAAAATATGAAACCAAGATAAGAGAGGTATCACTCGAAAGAGAGAAAGAAGAAAAGAAGAGAGAGAAGAATGATAACCAGCCTAGTAAGGGACTTCCTTAGTATGGGTCACACAAAGGGAAAGGTGTTGTAAGAGATTACATTAAAGGTCTAGAAAGATGTGTTATGCTAGTTAATCCATCAAGAATGATCAAACATTAAGGAAAGCATTGTCTTAGTTAAGGGATCTTACAAAGGGGTGATTAGGCCTAAGGAAAGAATTTTCTCCTTAGGGATAGAAAAGAGTGATCAAAATTAAGTAAAGTATTATCTTTTTAGGGATCAATGGAGGAGGATCATTCCTTAAGTAAATACTTATCTTCATTAAGGGATTTGATGAAAATGATAAACAAAATGAAAGCATTATCTCCTTGGTCATCCGCAAGAGAATTTGCATTGAATCATTGTGTACATGTGTGAAAAATGTTAAACACAGAGTCAAGTGTATTCCCTAATGTTAAAGAAATTGTAAATGACTTATTGGGAGCAATGGCTTTAACAAAGCATACATGCATCCTCAAGAAACATTTCCGCTATGAGATGCCCCCAAGAAAGGACAAGTCAAGGGAAATGAACACATGAAAAAAAAGAGCACGAAAGGTATGTACTAACTCTAGGGTTAGTATGATAATATGATGATAGATTAGATATTATATCAAAATAAATTGTCATCACCTCCCAAAGATAGTATAACTACAAACACAATGGAAGAATGCCATGTAAGAGTTACGAAGAAGAATATTTTTGGGTCGGTATCACATAGACCAAAAATAGTAAGTAGCTACCATTTTGCATCATCCCCAATCAAACAGCACAAATAAACATTTACAAATAGTGGTACATGCACAAAACAACATGTAACAACATAAATGAAAAGTGAAATACAAAGAGAATAATGTTTACAAAATTTTGATTGATTTATCAACTTGTGCCAACAGAGAAACAAAAATATTTAAAATAAATCTGAAAAAAACATATAACAAACAACACATCACAAGGGAAGCATATTAAAACAAACAAACATATAAAATCCACTATACCAGATGAGTTATTCAAGAATATTTCCTTCCTCCCCATCTTGATCTGTTGTTTAGGGAAGGTGGAAAACACACAAGATGAGAAACATAAAGAATGGTAGATGGAAAAATGGCCATCTCCAAACAAGGACCATGCTACGAAGATAGGTCACTTTGATCGTTACTAGGATTAAGGGATAATTGTTGTGAAAATAGAGCTGGAAAATTATGATTACCATCCATATGCTCAAACATATCATCATAATTAGTAGCATGAATACCATTGTTAGTTGCATTATGATCAGAAAAAGCATCATCATCAAGATAATCTTCTTCATCCAAATTAATTGTAATAGAATCTTTAAGATACAAATAAAATTAACATGTTTGTTTAATTTGATCCTTTTCAAGTTAAATTCCTCCTTTGGATCAAGCATAGGTTGATCAAAAGGAATCAAAGAATCAATAATTTTTTGGTTGAAGCAATGTTTTGGGAAGCACACTGATGGGTTCTAGCAAGGCATTTATGACTGTGATCACGAGCATCACAGTTACATTTGATTTTGTTGGAAATTGGGTTTAGTTTAGGAACAATGAACATAGGGTCCTTTCATTCTTTAGGGGGAAGAATGGGAGGAACCACACTAGGATGAGAGATAACATTGATAAAAAAATTATAAGGTATAGGAGGTGGAACTGAAGCATATATAAGAGGTGCCGGTGGTGTAGGAAGAAGGCTACATGCAGGACAAGGAAATGGAATGTCCTTAGGTTTTCTAAGCTCACAAATATTTTGGATATTGAAGGTTTGACATGATCAGAAGAGATTATCTCTATGGGGTTGAGTTGGTTGAAGAATGGAATGCCAAAAGAAGTCAAGGTCAACAGACTCTCGAGGCATTGAAGGCTGATAAAGGCTATGGTTAATAGTCATGATTTGTCCATTGTGAGGAAATTTAAAATATTTATGAATAGGAGAGGCTATAGCTTTCATGGAGGTAAGAAAGGGAAGACCAAGTTTGACTTAAAATTGATCAGAAGTTGGAATCATAGAAAAGGTAGCATCTAAATTTTCTCCACCAACTTTAATGGGGAATAAAATGGAACCATGGGAAGGATAAAGGAAACCATTGCAAGTTTGGATCCTAGCATCTTATTTATAATAAAAATCACATTTCAATTGTTTAGTGAATACATTTTCTTCAATTATCACATTCACCATGCAGGTAGGGTCAATTAGGACACTACGAGAATGAAGGTCATTAAACTTTTCCACAATATTAAGTGGACCATCAGGTGCGTTAATCGTTTTAGCAGGCTCAAAGGTAATGCAAAGCCCAGGTTTTGATCTAGGTTTAGGTTCAGTTTGATGAATGAGGTTGACAATGTTATTGGATTTATTACACTTATAATCATACGTGTTAATGTTTGTAGCTTCAGTCGTATGATCATTTAGAATACATATAATACTTAGATATTGATTAATAATAATATATTGTAATTGTATATATATATGATATATATACATATGTTATATTATATATATTATTAATTATGCAAACTTATATTATTCTATTAAATGATTGATTAATGAATAGACATGTCCCATGAAGGAACATGTCTCTCCAAGCCTCATCCTCAATATAGATGCAAGAAAGATTGATGCATTTGAAACACACAAAAAAATATTAGAGAGTGTTATTACATTTGCAGCGATCCTAAGAACTTTAACATGGTATTAGAGCCAGACTGCAAATGTAAGAAAGTGTTTAAAGGCATGGTAGTTAGATTCATTTCACAAATATTTTAATAAAGAATAGGTGGAGAATAGAGAAAATTAGAGACGAACATGAAGGAAGACATAATCATCGATTGGGATAATTGAGAAATGGATCCAACCCAAGGGAAGAGTTAATATTAAATATAGAGTATATATATGCATCTAGAGTCTATAGCTCAGGCCACCACAACAAGACTCTCAGTGACTCAGTAATGTCAAAAGGACTATCATGGGGTCTATGACCAAACCATGTACACATAGTTCATGATCTCTGCTATGAAAATCCTGATGCTTCAAGAGGCAATATAAATGGAGTGAACCAGTCGACAGTCTCTGATCTATTTGAATGCAAAATTATTTATTGTGGTAGCATCTTGAGATCGTATATAACCTCATCATTTTGTGTGACAGTCATCCCACTAATTTGTAATCATTAGAATGCACAACCTAGTGTCCAACAAGACTCATGGTTATCCCTTGGAACCAATCAGTAATTTGATGATTATCGACATTGAGGAAGTTAGAAATTGCTTCTAACTGGTTGGAAATGAATATCTATATTGAAGCATGCTATCGGTTGATCTTCAATAGAAAGTCTCTCTTCATAAGCTTGTTGATCCAAGTGAAATGGTGGAGTAGTTGCATGCAATGAATCAAGTTTTTAGTAGGTGGTGACATATTTGGATTTAGACAAGGACAAGGAGTCGATTTGGAATGTTTTGGAATGGTCAATAGTGGTGGACATTTAGAAGATATTAACCTTTTCACCGTCTCCCCACCTTGTCAGTGGGAGAATAATATCTACACAGCTAATGCAATAGATATATTCGCACAAAGGAATAAACTTGTATCAACACACATATTTATTATATTTGCACCATGTTGATCAGTATAGAACCAAGCTTTGTGTTCAATAGCACTGACGCTTTGAGTCTTGAAATTTGATGTTGGAAGAAAATAGTACTTGTATCTGCATGATCTACAAATTGCAATAGAAGTGATAGATATGAAATAATGAGGAAAGCACATATGCCTTATTATCAATCATTGGTTATGAACTTTATTATCTTGGAGGAGATGTCATGTTGTTCTAAGCAAAAGTTTCATTATGAGAAATTTTGATGCTACGTAACCAGTTATGAATGACATTACTCGACATATATAATGAGGAATATTGGAGTGGCAATCATCCTATAACATAAAAAAATAATCTATGAATTTATTTAAATACAATAAGGAGAGAGAAAAGTATTTTTTGATTATTTAAATATCTGGACATGCATTTTACATTTGAATGCCATCATTCATTATTGTAACGAAACTAAGGAATGAAAAGTGAAGAAGTCACGAGGGCTTTCTCATGGGCTTGGAAGTCACTGGGGCTTTCTTATGGATGCCATGGACACTTGAAATCGACACCAGTATTGTTATGTCTCTAGAAAAGAAGATTGTGTATCAATATTGTTTGTGTTTAGCATTTGGAATGACTTTAAGGGAGTATGTATGATATAAATATTAGAAACTATTGGCATCATTCGTTGCATATGATGAATCACTGACATAATGTTCAGTAGTGATCTCCTAATAAATTTATTGAGGTGATGAATTAATAAGTGATTCCTTAATCATATTCATGGTTACTGACCATCAATCGTATTGGGAATGGCCTGGAAGAGTGGTAATATAAATTTTCATTATCAGTCAGTATGTTGTCAGTTGATAATTTAGCGATGAGACGAGAGTCAGTGTGGAGATTCTATCTTGGACCATACTTTTTAGTGGCTAATCATGCACACCATAAAAATAGCTTGAGTTGGACTTGATTAACCTTGCAGAGGACTCTCTTTTGTTGTGTGAACTCCATGTTGGTAAGGGTTCCAAGTTTTGGTACAACTATATAAGGTGAAGTGTCAACTGAATTGAGATCAGCATAATCAATTCATTGGTGGCAGCTCTTGGCTAGATAATTTGCATAAATATTTTCCTTGTTGTGCACGGAGTCTCTTGGTTTCCTGTTTGGGGATTAGTTGAATAGAATTCCAATACATTTCAACTCATATATGATTCAATATATGTCTACTTAAAATTATGGAGATGATTGAAGATCCTAGTTGATGTTCTGGCCAACGTGACTGTCTGGGAAGAGTCTATGATCTTGGCTGCTAATGTGGTTGGCATCAGTGCAGTTCAGAAGAGATCCACATTAATCATGAATGTTAGATGTTGCAAATTCTTGAGATAAATCCATAGTTTATTACATTCACTTATGTTAATATGGAATCAGACAAGTACATTTGTGTACAAGAAACTACTCCTACGAATAAAGTTATGATCAAAATTTTAATCATGTACGAGATGATGAGAGTATCTTGGAGCAAGATATTTTCATGATTAGTGTCATGAATGTTTCCATAATAGAGGGAGATACTAGAGGATCTCCCAAAAGTGATTTTCAAGGATCTTATTTAGAAGGGTGGGCCATATCAAGATGGCTTCCCTAGTGACCAGGAAACTATAAAAATCCAAAGGATTAAAATTATAAAGATGTAGTTCCATGTATGTTGGCTAGAATGCTTTTATGCATATATCTAGGTCATGATATTCCTATATTAATGGATAAGTTGTTGGATCAAAGGCTATTCAAGAAAAGATATTGATGCAGACTAAAGAACAAACACAGGACTTGCTGGCAGAAGGTTGATATTAGATTCAGAGGGAGTCTGATAGTTCATCTAAAAACAAACTTGGACGAGGAGGTCAGGAGGTTGTTGCAAGACCTTTAAATTTAAAGGGAGCATCTAGAGGATCTGAGTCATATTGGTTTAGAGGGACTCAAAAATAAAGATGGTTTTTGTAGTCAGAGTACTATGATCATGAGATTGAGTCTCATGTATGCTAGCTAAAATGCCTTTATGCTAACTCCCACATAACGTGGGGTTCACCAAGAATGATGAAAACTATATAAGATATATAGTGCATAAGTATGCCATTCAAGGTACATTATCACTATAGAACATATGGTTGATATTCTCACCAAGTCTCTTGCCAGAGATAAGGTTGTATACTTTTGAGATAAAATTGGTATGTTGGAGAATGAAGCCTTAGATAAAAATGAGTTTCAACATCTTTGATCTATTATTTTGTATGTTATTGCATTCTTCTCTTTGAGAGAGAAGTCTAAGGTGAAAGCTCTTTTTTCCACACTCTGGGATGAGCCATGGCAGATCCACTCTCTGAGATGATTCAAGGTGGATGTCACATGTGTGACTCCATGATTTTATGGGCCCACTCATCCTATGGTCATTTCTGAGAGGTGATGACTTCTTAGACAATGAACACTTGTATTTGATGTTACAAGGTGACGACTTGTAATGGAGATTCGTTATGGTAGAAATTTTAATATGCTAGTGAACATACCATAATAGGGTTATATTTAAGGGGAATGTAATGTTCTCTAGTTACTATATCCTTGTATCACAATCTAAGGTGATATGTGATGACATGTAAATGACTAAATGTTTGACTATATTAAGTTGAAAATGATGCAAGACATTAAATTAGTTAATGGTTTGTATTGTCATTGATGTCAACTTGATATCATCTATATGGTCGTATACATAATGCCAAAGACTTAAGAGAATCAATGTAATAGAGGTTATGCTTTCAGCAATGCATAAAATTCAATTATTCACCAAGTGATAGACTACATCGGCGGAGTGCACACCACTGGTAAAGACAGAGATAAAGTCACAGTGATACTCGACGAGTAGAAGATAGTGTTGCCTGATGAAGCAGAATCACAGGATGCCCGATGAGCTAAAAACAATGTTGCCTGATGAGCAAGATCCAATGATGCCCAACAGATGGAGATCTCAAAGCTAACTAAAGTTGTACCGACGGAACTGGCAGTTGTCACCAGCGACGAACTATAGAATTGACCGACAGAACAGAGAGATCAAAAAATGAAAAAATATCTAGCTGGCAGAGCTTAAAGATAGAATTAACTGGTTGTTTGATTTGTTTTCTTTGACCATAGTTAAGTAAGAGATTTAAAGATGATATATACAGCTGGCAAGAAGATAACTATGAGATAAATCAGGAGTTAAAGTCGTAAATCAATTTGGCTGGATTATTTTTCACGCCAAGAATCAAGAACCAAGAATTAAGGAATATCATGTCTATATAAGAGACAAGAATAATTCATTCCCGCAAGCAATCAGATACACGGGGGAGTGAACTGATAGAAGATGCTGAAGAGAAACTGATGAAGGATAAAATTCATGCAGTCTTGGTCAATCAAGCTAAGGGAGAGCTAAAGAATTCTGTAGACACTGAAGAACAGAAAAGCATAGCATCACAGAGAAAAAAAAGTTAAGTACAAAGGAATTGAATTGATACATAGATTAGAAAGATATTGTAAGTAAATAGATCTAAAAATCTGTAATTTAGTTGCAATAGAAATAGGTCATTTTGTTTCAGTTTAACCATTGAAGCATTAAGTCTCTTAATAGAGTAGGACTTAACAGTCTTTTGTGATTGAGGTATATCCTAACAGATTACTAGAAGGTTGACTCATGATAGTAGCATCGGTCTTACCTAAAGCCTATTGACAGTATAAGAAGGAGGCTAATTCAAGGATGGTAGTAAGATTAGCATAAAGCCTATTGACAGTCATGAGACTGATTCAAGGATGGTAGCATAGATGCCAGATACTAAGTGACAACCTATGTATAAAAATCCTCTAACAAGGTCACACTCAACAGTGTGTCTGTAACCTTTAACAGGGTTGGCTCCTAACAGGGCTCACTTCAGAAGAGTGAAAATTTGGAGTACCGGTCCCAATGGTTTTTCCCTTAACAGGGTTTCCACATTAAAATCCTTGTGTTATATGTGTATGGTTCTTTACTTTATTATTTTACATTCTACATATGCATTTATGGATTGATTGGTATACTTTACATATTTACTGAGTATCGGTAAATATAGTTTACTACTTATCGGTTATCAAGGTGAATAAGAACAGACAAGGTAAACCGTCAGACAGTTATTTGTTTCAAGTATTTCAAATGCATACATCTTGTAGGGACTTAATAATTGGAGAAGTATTGATTGGTGGATTAAAGTTTAAATTGGATAAATTTTTGAGGCCACTGATTCACCCCCCCTCTCAATTATTACTAACAATTGGTATCAGAGCTTGTGTGCTTAGAAGGAAGGTTTCAAGACCTAAGTAAAGATGACAAGATGAACAGATGAGATGCGCCCAAGTTGAACAAGGACAACTTTGCTTCATGGAAAAGAAGGATAAAGCTTCACTTATCAGGTATTGGAAATGATATTACTCAATACTTAGATATTGAATATGTGTTTCCTACAGGACCATTGGCAGTAGATCAATTAAGAGTAAAGCATGAACATAACTGCATGGTTATAGAGCTTTCAGCCTCACTCTCTGATGCTGAATTTGAGGATGTCAAAGATTGCAAAAATGCAAAGACAATGTGGGACAAGTTGAAACTTGTACATGGAGGTGATGCAAATGTTCTGAGAGCCAAGGCAGAAAGCCTTAGTGGAAATTTTGATGATCTTAGAATGAAAGGAGGTGAAAACATCACACAGTACAACACAAGAATAAAAGAAGTAGTCAATTCTATACGAGGCGTTGGAGGTACACTTGAAGAGGAGACAGTGGTAAGTAAAATCCTAAGGACCCTATTGCCTATATATGCTATTAGAGTCCCTGCTATTCAAGAAATGAGAGTAGTAGCAAATAATACAGTCATTCTTGATAGCCTGATTGGTAGACGGATTTCAATTGAGATGAATAACTTTGATAATAACGTCTTACCAAGCTTAGAGTCTGCATTCAAGTCTTCTATGAGAAAAATAAAATCTAGTCAGAGACACTCATCTAGAAGAGACAGTGAAAGAGAAAGTGAAGAAGAAGATCTAGATGAAATTGAAGCACTCATGGCAAGAAGAATGCTAAGAGGCAAAGGTAAATACAATGGTAAGTCTTTAAACTCAAATTGCTTAATTTGTGAGTTTGAACCAAAATTTGTCAATGCTGCACTAGATAATGAAGAATGGATAAGTGCTATGAATGATGAGATTGAACAGATTGAAAGGACAAGACATGGTCACTTGTGCCAAGACTAGATGACAAGAATGTCATCGGTACAAAATGGATATTCAGGAACAAACTGAACGAGAATGGAGAAGTCACAAGGAACAAAGCAAGACTACTATGCAAAGGGTATGCACAAGAGGAAGGTATAGACTATGGAGAAACCATTGCACTCGTTGCTAGGCTAGAAGGAGTAAGAATTCTACTTGCTTATACTACATGCAAAGGATTCAAAGTATATCAAATGGACGTCAAGTCAACATTCCTAAATGGAATACTTGAACAAGAGGTATACATTGAGAAACTAGAAGGGTTTGTAGATCCAAACAAGAGGAACATGGTATGTAGACTTCACAAAGCCTTGTATGGATTAAAACAAGCTCCCAGAGCCTGGTATGAATGACTTCATTCCTATCTAATAAGTATTGGATTC
>MU224579.1:1740098-1752900 GCA_018584345.1 Thuja plicata
CTAAAGCCTATTGACAGTCTAAGAAGGAGGCTGATTCAAGGATGGTAGTAAGATTAGCATAAAGCCTATTGACAATCATGAGACTGATTCAAGGATGGTAGCATAGATGCCAGATACTAAGTGACAATCTATGTATAAAAATTCTCTAACAAGGTCGCACTTAACAGTGTGTTTGTAACCTTTAACAGGGTTGGCTCCTAACAGGGCTCATTTCAAAAGAGTGAAAATTTGGGGTACTGGTCCCATTGGTTTTTCCCTTAACAGAGTTTCCACGTTAAAATCCTTGTGTTATATGTGTATGGTTCATTAATTTATTGTTTTACATTCTACATATGCATTTATGGATTGATTGGTATACTCTGCATATTTACTGAGCATTAGTAAATACAGTTTACTACTTATCGGTTATCAAGGTGAATAAGGACAGACAAGGTAAACCGACAGACAGTTATTTGTTTCAAGTATTTCAAAGGCATACATCTTGTAGGGACTTAATAATTGGAGAAGTATTGATTGGTGGATTAAAGTTTAAATTGGATAAATCTTTGAGGCCACTGATTCACCCCCCCCCTCTTAGTTATTACTAACAAAAATCAGGTATCACGATCTAAGTTGATTCCTCATTTAGAGATTTGTTATGGTAGACATTTTTATATGTACGTGCACATACCATAATAGGGTTATATGTAAGGGGAATGTAATTTTCTCTAATTACTATATCCTTTTATCATAATTTGAGGTGATATGAAAATCAGGTATGACATTCTAAGGTGATTCCTCATATCACGATCTAAGTTGATGTGAAAAATAGGTATCACGATCTAATGTGATTCCTTATATTATGATATAAGGTAATATATAAAATTAGGTATCACATGTTAGGTGATTCCTCATATCACATGTTAGGTGATATGTAAAAATTGGTATCACGTGTTGGGAGATTTCTCATATCATGTGTTAGGTGATATGTAAAAATTGGTATCACATGTTAGGTAATCCTTCATATCACAAATTATGTAATTTCTTTGTATCCATATGGATCATATTAGGATCCTTCTGAACTTAGTATTACACATTGACTTGACCATGTATGAGAAATGTCACATAGTGGCATATCTCTACGTAAACTTAGTATCCATATGGCAGACATCATGAGATGTAATTTCATTACACTTATTATGGATATTTATGAGCTATGGTGAATATCACGTGACTTGATATTCCTGCATATACCATATCTCCTGATATCACAATGAGGTGATATCTTCTCACTTTCAAATTTAATGGATTTATTACCTTGATGGATTTTATCGTCTCTAGCTAAGAGGGAGTGTTGATGTTTTGTGTAGCTATGGTGAGGGTAATATGTGTTGATAAGGGAGACCACTACACATTCTGTTTAATCATCCTCCCTAGCTAAGAGGGAGTGTTAATATATGTAGCTTCATTCGTATGATCACTTAGAATACATATAATACTTAGATATTGATTAATAATATATTGTATTTGTATATATATGATATTTACATGTTATATTATATTAATTATGCAAACTTATATTATTCTAATAAATGATTGATTAATGAATAGACATGTCCCATGAAGGAACATGACTCTCCAAGCCTCATCCTCAATATAAATGCAAGAAATATTGCTGCATTTGAAACACTCAAAAAAATACTAGAGAGTGCTATTACATTTGCAGCGATCTTAAGAACTTTAACAATAGTCAACAACATGAGTGTAAGAAGAAGGTAAAGGTTGGGTAGACTAAATGTTATTGATTGAATGAGATGGAAAAGGATTGGTATAGATTTGAAAATTTTGGTTGGGAGGTGCTACATATTTGATTCCTTGATCATTAACACCTTGAATAGATATAACATTAGAATCAATGAGGTCTTGGATAAAAAATTTAAAATGGAAACACTTTTCAATATCATGATCGGGTTGACGATGGTATTGGAAGAAAGCTTTGTGATTCAAATGTTTTGGTAAATGTTTAGATATGTAAATTGGATTAATAGGAGGAAGAGCTAACACTTTAGCATTAATCAACTTCAACATCACATTATGGAAAGATTCAGAAAGATGAGTAAAATTGAGAAGGTCTAAAATAGATGACAAAGAAGCCACACCTTTGGATGCTGCTACCACTTGCTCATAAACATTTTTTGTTGAATGATTGACTTTGATGAAGTTTTTTCAATTTTAAAACTTGTTGAAATTGTTAGATGTGGAATCACTCTTATCAACCAGATACATTGGAGTGGTGCTCTCAAATTGACTCACCTGAAGCTGATAATTATGAAGCATTGTACACAATTGAGTAAAAGATGAAAATTCAGAAAGTAGAAACTTATCTCTAATGTCTTTCTGTAAATTAGAAATGAAAATATGTTGCACATCAATATGAGGCACAGGATGATAAATCTAATCGTACAAATTTTTAAATCTACCAATGAAATCAGTCACTTTTTCTCAAACACCTTGTTTACAATGCATTAAATCAATCAAAGAAATCCTAGGACCAATGTTATTTTTAAATTGTTGGATGAAGACATTAGCAATTTTTTGGAAAGAATCGATAGAATAGAGAGGAAAAGATTAATACCATTTCAATGCTTTATCTCGAAAGGTTCTAGTAAATAATATAGCCATGAACCTATGATCATGAGAGAAATCACTGCACAATATTTAAAAGGTTTTGACATGGATTAAAGGATCACCTTTACCATTATAAGTCTCAAGATGTAGAATCTCCATGTATTGTGGAAAAATGACATAGATGATAACCAAAGACAAAGGACTAGAAATATCACAAGTACAAATGTTGAGCTTGGATTGAGTCATTCAAGTGATTTTTTGTTCCAAACAAGATATATTTTGGGCCGAACTATTGATGGTAGAATCATTAGAAAGAATGGTAGGAGGAGATATGTTTGAAATATTTGGAGCTTTGTGATAAATGGAAGGAATGGTTGAATATGAAAATGGAACACTATTGTAAGTGTGCATTGATGAATGTAAAGAAACATATGACAAACTTATTGGAATAGTAGAAACAATAGGGTTAGGAATTTTAACATGTACAGGATTGGGGTTTTGAATATAAGTTGTTATTTTAGGTGGACAAACTAGGAATAAAAGTAGAAATAAGCATAGAGGTCTTAAAACTAGTAGTAGGTGGATTGAAACCTAGTTCTTGGGCACAATCCATAAGAGGCTTGAAATTTTTATATATGAGATGAGATATACTACGCAAGATAGTAACACCATGTTCAACATTATGAATTAAATTCATTAAGCCTTATACAATGGAAATGAATTCGGGATTAGAATTTTCTCATCCTAACCATTGTTCAAATTTCTCAAAGTAAATAAAAAAATTTTGGACTTGCATAGAAGGGACTCCTAAAGCCTCATCTTCATCACGATAAGAAAGGGAAGAGTTGTTTTCAATGATGGGATTGATGTCACTAGTATGCATGTTGGTCTCATCAAGATTCCTAGGGAAGAGAGAATTCTCGTGATCAAAGGAACCCGTAAGTCTATAGATTCTCCTAATAAAAATTCTATATGGAGGTCTCAAATTGATAACACTCATACAAAAATGAAGATGGAAGTAATGCAATTAGAATATTTGAAAGAGATGAAAATCAACCAAATAAGATCTTTTAAGGAAGACACGTCTAACTATCAAATTGAAGGATATAATTTAAAGCATGCACACGTAGATCTAGATCTAACTATGGAAAAGAAGAAGCATGTAATGTATATAATGATAAGAATATGTTCTAATGCAATTTGAAAAAGTAAATATAGATACTAAATCAGATTTATATAGAGATAAACCTATAGATGTAGATGCATAGAATGTGATAAAGATGGGATCTAATATCATATATAGAAGGAGATCATACAAATGAAATATAACTACCAAATCTAAGATGAAGTGTTATGAGTCGAGTTCACCAAATATGCAATGGGTGAGAAAGAGGAAGCAATGTAGATAGGTAGATAAATCACCTCCTCTTTCTACAATCATACATTTTGAAGGAAGATGCCCTCAATAGGATCATGAGGAGACTCAAGTGCTAATTGTAGGAAATGTTCCTTCACTAAATTCAAAGAGATTGGAGAAATTGAAATTACAAAATGAATGAAATTAAAGTATTTTATATGCCAATTAGGTGAAGGTACAGAAAATTATAAATAACAAACAGAAATAAACTCAGGTTGAGTTGAAAGTTGTAGATCTAGAAAGTAGAGCAGAGAATTGACCTGTAGGTAAAATCCGAGTAGAAAACGGCATGGACAGGCTGAAATTTATGTTTTACCCAAGGAAAGGATTCCAATGGTGTTCCGTAGTTGGCAAATCTAGCTGAAATTTTTTGAAGAGTTTAGACTATGTCCGATCTTCCCGATCTTGATCCGGTGGCTTTGAATCTTGTTCCTACGTACATAAAAAATGGGGAAAAAGGTGTCAGAAAGGGATTTGACTACATCAAACCCCTGTATAGGAATAAACCTTGATATATGAAATAAATTGCATAAATTAATGTATGTAAAAGGAAAATATCTGATTTACCTTTCATAAACCCTCAGGAACGGATGTAGAAATCACTCAAATCCATGAAGAGGATTGAATGGTCTTGGAATAAAAAGAGTTGACATTGGAATGTGATGTATGATTCCTTCAAAAATGCATAGATCTATGATTTTAACTCCTATATTTTGAATGTAGATATGCTTGATAACACTTGTAGAGAAGGAGAGAGAGAGGAAAGAGTTGAAGATGAATCTTCTCGCTTAATTTAGAATACCTCTACTTGGCCATCATGGGAGATAAAATTGATTCAAATGGATAATATTTCCTTGAACTTGAATCATCTTGAAGAAATGAAGGCTTGAAGATCTTGAACTAGGATTCTTGCCTTCAAATCGTGAATCCAAAATGCTCTTGCTTTCTTGAAAACTTGATAGCTGAGTTGCCAAAATTAATTGCATATAGATGTTAGATATTAGCTTTAATATGATTGTGGATATAAAAATGAGGAGAGAAGAGGTCCTTTTATACTTTACACCCTCATTTTTGGATTCAAATTTGATCAAAGATGACCATAAGTCAATAAATCCCGCTAATACCCCGACATCGAGCCTCAGGAAAATTTTGGGCCCAAAATGCATGGTACACAATGCAATTTGCATTCTATCCCAAGGAAAGGTTGATAATGATAGTCTATACTGTGGTAAATGATCCCAAAATTATAGGGGATTCCAAGAAGGAAGAAGCAATAGAGGGAGAAAATATAGGTTTCTAGGATCAAGCATAGCATACATTACTTTATTGGGAGTGTGAGATAAGCTCACGCTCATGGTAAAGTATATCAATGCATAAGAATGATCTTATCAAATTCAAGGAGATAAAGAAACATAAAACACCCAAGTGACTCAAGTATTAATCAAATCTAAAACCAAGATAAGAGAGGTATCGCTTAGAAGAGAGAAAGAAGAAAAGAAGAGAGAGAAGCATGCTCACCATCCTAGTAAGGGAATTCCTTACTATGGATCACATAGTGGGAAAGGTTCTACAAGAGTTTGAATTTAAGGTTTAGAAGGCTATTTTATGTTATTAAATCCATAAAAATTGATTAGTCCTTAAGGAAATAATTGTCTCTATTAAGGGATCTGACAAAGGGGTGATCAGGCCTAAGGAACAAATTGTCTCCTTAAGGATCAAGAGGAGTGATCAAGCCTAAGTAAAGTGTTGTATCCTTAGAGATCAAAGAAGGAGGACTAGTCCTTAAGGAATTCCTTATCACAATTAAGGGATCCGATGAAAAGGGTAAACACAAGGAAAACATTGTCTCCTTGGCCATTTGCAAGAGAATTTGCATTGAATCATTGTGTACGTGTGTGAAAATTTGAAACAAAGAGTTGATTGTATGCCCCCATGTCAAAGCAATTGCAAACGCCTTAACAAGAGAAATGGATTTAATGGAGCATACATGCATCCTCAAGAAATATTTCCACTATGAGATTCCCCCAAGATAGAACAAGTAAAGGGAAATGAATACATGAAAAAGAGAGCACGAAATTGATTTACTAACTCTGGGATCAGTATGATCATATGATAATACATGAGATATTATATCAAAATGAATTTTCATCATCCCCCAAAGGTAGTAGAACTACAAACACAATGGAATAATATAACATAAGAGTTACAAAGAAGAGTCTTTTTGGGTTGGCGTCACGAAGAATAAAAAAATAGGTAGCTACCATTTTGCATCATCCATAATCAGACAACACAAAGGCACATTTCCAAACAATGGTAAATGTACGACATAAAATGTAACAACATATAGAAGAAGTGAGATACAAACATAATAATCTTTATAGCACATCACAGGGGAAGCACATTACACCAGGAAAGCACATAAAATCCACCATACCAAAAGAGCTAGTCAAGCATATCGTTTGTCTCCCCATCTTGGTTTGTAGTCTTTAGGGAAGGTGGGAAACACACAAGAGGAGAAACATCAAGAATGACATATGGAAAAATAGCTAACTCCAAACAAGTATCATGTTGTGAAAATGGGTCACTTTGATTGTCACTAGGATTAAGAGATAATTGTGTTAAAAACATAGCTGGTAAATCATGACTAACATTAATATGTTCTTAAGTTATCACATTCACCATGTAGGTAGGGTTAATTAGGGCACCACTAGAACAAAGTCCATTAAACTTTTCCATAATATAAAGAGGACCATCACATGCTTTGATTGCTTGAGTAGGGTCAAAGGTAGTGCAAAGCTCATGTTCAGGTTTAGCTGTAGATTTGGTTTGATGAATGAGGTTAACAATGTTAGTTTCTTTATTACAGTTATCATCATAGTCAACAATAGATGAAAAAGGAGCCACACCTTTGGATGTTGTTGCCACTTTCTCATCAATATTTTTTGTTGAATGATTGAGTTTGAAGAAGTTTTTTGGTTTTTGAAACTTTTTAAAATTATTGGATGTGACATTAGTCTTATCAACCAGAGACATTGGAGTGGTGCTCTCAAACTGAGTCACTTGAAGCTAATAATTATGAGGCACTGTATATAATTGAGTAAAAGAGGAAAATTTAGAATGTAGAATCTTACCTCTAATGTTTTTTCGTAAATTAGCAATGAAAATATGTTGCACATCAATATTAGAAATAGGATAAGAAATATGAGCATTCAAATGTTTAAATCTACCAATGAAATCAGTCACTTTTTCTCTAACACCTTTTTACAATGCATTAAATTAGTCAAAGAAATATTAGGAGCAATGTTAACGAAATTTTTTATGAAGGAATTATCAAGTTTTTGGAAAGAATCGATAGAATAAGGAGGCAAAGAACAATACCATTGCAAGGCTTTATCTTGAAAGGTTCTAGTAAGAAATTTAGCCATGGACCTATGATCATGTGAGAAATCATTACACAATGTGTGAAAGGTTTTGACATGGTTTAAAGGATCACGTTTTCCATTATAAGTCTCAAGATGAGGAATCTCCATGTATTGTTGAATAACGACACAGATTATATCCAAAGAAAAAGGATTATCTATGTCACAAGTAGGAATGTTGAACTTGGATTGAGTCATTGAAGTGGTTTTTTGTTGCAAACAAGACACATTTTTAGCCAAACTATTGGTGGTAGAATTGGTATAAATAATTGTAGGAGGATATATGTTTGAAATGTTTGGAGCATTGTGAGAAATGGAAGGAATGTTGAATATGAAGAGGGAACACTATTGTAAGTGGGAATTGATGAAGGTAAAGAAATACATGGCACACATTTTGGAATAGTAGAAATAATAGGGTTAGAAATTCTAACATGTGAAGGATTGATATTTTTAATAGAATTTGTTATGATAGGTGGATCATAGGTGGACACAATGGGAATATAATCAGAAATAGGCATAGATGTTTCAACACTCGTAGTAGGTGGAGTGAAAACTAGTTCTTAAGAAAAATCTCTAAGAGGCTTGACATTGTTATAAATGAGACGAGAGATTCTACACAAGCTATTAACAACATTTTCATCATTATGAATTAACTTCCTTAAGCCTTCTAAAATGAAAATGACTTTGTGATTAGAATTTTCATGTCCTAACTATTGTTCAGATTTCTAAAAGTCATTGGAAAGTTGTTGGACTTGCATAGGAGGGACTCTTAAAGCCTCATCTTCATCATGAGAAGAATGGAAAGATTTTTTTTGAATGATGGGATTGATGTCACTAGTATGCATGTTGGTCTCATCAAGATTCCTAGGGAAGAGAGCAGGCTTGGGATCAAAGGAACCCATAAGTCTACATTGTCTCCTAACCAAAATTCTATAAGTAGGACTCAAAGTGATAAAAATCATGCACAAAGGAAGATGAATGTAATGAGATTAGAAGATTTTAAAGAGATATTCAAATCAACCAAAGAATATATTTTAAGGAAGACATATATAAATATGAAATTGAAGGATGTAATGTAAAGCATGCACAAGTAGATCTAGATCTAACTATGGAAATGAAGAATCATGTAATGGATATAATTATAAGAATATGATCTAATGCAATTTGAATTAGTAAATCTAGATACTAAATAAAATTTATAAAGAGATAAAACTATAGATCTAGATGCATAGAATGTGGTATGATGTGAAAAACCAAATCAATGCACAAAGAAACCATATCAATAGTACTACCAACAATATCCACAATATATCTTTCAGAGTCTCTCTAAAAATCTCTCCCTCTTAGTCTTATACTTTTTTTTGACATAACTCTCTCTCTCCCTTTGACATCAATGAGAAAGGAACATATATGCACTAAGAAATAGAAGCCAAAAATTTAAACACCTGACTCATCAAGTTGACTACTCCCCCTAAGTAGTAGCCACCAAAAAATCAATCCAGAATAATGATGATCTATGTAAGTACACTGGACTGATGTAAATCAATGCATCTCTAGCTCTGATCAGGACAGGTGATTACCCCAAGATTACCTTGGAGATAATCAAAAGTATCCTTTTTCAAGGGCTTTGTGAATATATCTGCAATCTACTCTTTAGTAAACACATACTCCAATTTGACTTCTTTTTCACTAACCTTGTCTCTCAAGAAATGAAATTTGATAGATATATGCTTTGTCTTTGAATGAAACATAGGATTCTTTGAAATATTGATAGCACTTGAATTGTCACAAGAGATAGTAATAGGATCATCAATACCTATTCTTATATCTTTCAAATTTTTCTTCATTCATATCACTTGTGTACAATTAATAACGGAAACAACATATTCAGCTTCAACAATAGATTGTGAAATGCTATTTTTCTTTTTACTTTCCCATGAAACTAACATTTTTCCCAAAAATAATTCTCCACCACTTGTACTCTTCCTGTCATCCATATTACCTATCCAATCCACATCAATAAAAGAAATCAATGTAAAATAATCATCCTTACCATACCATAGTCCATAAGAAATTGTTCCTTTACAATATTTGAATATCCTTTTAACAACATGTGATTCCTTAAATTATGCTTGAAATCTTGCAACAATGCAACAAAATTCATAATATCAGGTTTGGTTTGTGTCAATTATAATAATACATTGATCATTGATATGTATCTTATTTTATATTCTTTAGGTGAATCATCATTCTTTGTCAATTTGAAACCAGTAACCATAGAGGTAAAAATAGGTTTTGAATCATCCATACCAAATATCTTCAGCAATTCTTTCACATACTTGGAATCATTATTGAAGTATGCAAGGTTGAATAAGTACTTATTGAAAATGCTTTCAATAAGTACTTCCTCTTCCAATTCTCCATTCAAAAATGTAGACTTAACATCCATTTAATATATCTTAAAATCTTTGTAAGTAGCATATGCAAGAAACATCCTAACAACTTCAATCCTAGCAACAAGAGAAAAGGTCTCCTCAAAATCAATACCTTCCATTTGTGAGTATCCCTTGAATTTGTTTCTGAACCACTTCACCTTATTCATTCAATTTGTTTCTGAATACCCATTTAGTATCATTCGCATTTTTTTTCATAGGTCTGGGAACAAGAATCCATGTCTTATTTTTCTCAATCTATTGCAAATCTTCTTCCATATCTTTAACCCAACTTTCATCTTTTCATGCTTCATCAACATCCTTAGGCTCAATCTTAGAAATCAAACAAATTTCATTTCTAGAAATTATTCCTCTAGTCTGAAAACCATGATTTCTATCACCAATAATCTAATTTTCCAAATGATTTAACCTTACATACCTTGGATTCTTTGAATATGCATTAGTAGCATACTCTTATTTTTTCACCTCTTCCTCATTTGCAACTTCTCCATCTTGTTCTGATTCTAATTCCGGTTATTATTATGTACTTTCATTTCCTAATTGTCTTCTTCATCATCTGATTCATATATACAAGATCTAATTTGTTTCTGATAACTTTCATCCACTTTGATATTTTTACTTTCAATTATCTTTCTCAATCTTTTTTTATAAAATTTGCATGCTTTTTTTGTAGAATAACCAAGAAATAATCCTTCATCACATCTAGGATCAAACTTCCTATATCTTCATCTCTTCTGTTATAACATTGGCTTCCAAAAAGTCTAAAGTATTTCACTGTAGGAACATGACCATACCAAAGTCCATAAGGTGTCTTACTGGTGCCTTGCTTGATTTGAACTCAATTCAATGTGTAAACTGCAGTGCTAACTACTTCTATCCAAAATATTTGTGGTATGTCTCCTTCAATCATTATAGTCCTCGCAGTGTCTAGGATAGTTCTATTTCTTCTCTCTATATACCATTTTATTGTGGGGTTCATGGAGCAGACTTTGCCTCTTTATTCCATGTTCTTCACAAAAAGTGTTAAACTTAGTAGATGTAAATTCTCCACCTTTCTCCGATCTCAAATATTTCAACTTCATACGTGTCTCAGTTTGAACCATAACCATAGATTTGAAAATATTGAATTTATCAAAGGCTTCGTATTTCTCTTTCAAAAATGCAACCCACATCATTCTACATTAATTATCAATAAATAAAATTAAATACGTGTCCCCATAGTAGCTTCTAGTTCTTGCAAGGCCACACAAGTCAGTATGAAACAAATATAGCAATCCACTTGAAGAAAACTTCTTTCTCTTTAAAGTAGATTTAGTTAGTTTACCCAATTGACATTCCTTACACATCTCATTAGCAGGCTTCAACAATTTAGGTAGATCTCTAACTGCCCTTGTAGTGCTTATTTTTATAATGTTATCAAAGTTTACATGAAAAAATCTCTTGTGCCACAACCAACTATCAAAGATATGCCTAGAATAGACCCTGGTCTAGTTGTTCACCACCTTGTAGTAGACCCTAAAACCAAGCCTATCAAACAGAAGTTACACAATATGCATCCACAAATAGCACTATTAGTAAAAGTAGAGTTACAGAAGATGCTCGATGCTGAATTTATGAGACTTATAAACTATCCTAAATGGGTCTCCAATATTGTACAAGTAGGTAAGGTCACTGGGGGCATCCACATATGTTAATATTTTAGAGACTTAAACCTAGCATGTTCCAAGGATGATTTTTTGCTACCCAACATAAACATCATAGTGGATTTGACAGGACATGAAATGATATCTCTTATGGATGGCTTCTCTAGATACAACCATATCATAATTGTAGTATAATATCACACAAGAATGCATTCACCACACCTTGGGGTAATTTTTGTTACCAAGTCATGCCATTTAGACTTAAGAATGTTGGAGCCACCTATCAGTGCGCTATGATGACTATATTTCTTGACCTCCTACATTATATCATGGAATACTATGTGGAAGGCATATTAGGTAAATCTAAGACAAGAGAATCACACATTGTCATCCTCACAACAATCTTTGATAGGTTAGAAATATACAAATTTTGACTAAATCCCAAGAAGTGTGTCTTCGGTGTAAAATCACAAAATTTGTTAGGCTACATTGTATCCCACAGAGAAATTGAGGTGCACCCAAAGAAAGTAAAATCCATCCTAGAGATGTCACCTCCCAAGACACTAAAACAGCTCCACGGCCTACAAGGAAGACTTCAGTCCATCCATAGATTTGTGTTGCAACTAGCAGATAAAGTTCATCCTTTCTCACACCTCTTATAGAAAGATATCAAGTTCACATGGGATTTCTTATGTCATAAATCCTTTGAATAGATCAAAAAGTATTTAGTTAATCCACAAGTGTCAGTCCTATCTATTCCAAGCTGACCTTTGATTCTATACATCTCTATCATTGCTATTGCATTGGGTGCTCTCTTAGCATAGCTAGATGATAAAGGAAAAGAATGATAAATTTACTAATTGAGCATAACACTAGTCAGATATGAGTTGAACTACATGACTATTGAACAAGCATGTCTAGCGATTATCTTTTGTACCTAGTGTAACTACCTAAATTTGGTTTGTTCCAACTATGGACCCTATTTTCCCTAAGTGTGATCATACCCTCGATTATGTCCAAATGACCTTGTTACTTCTTGGCATAGTTCTTCAAATCAATTTAATGTCCTAGGTGATTTTTATCACTGAATTATATTAACTTTTATAGCCATAGGATTTAAATCAATTCAAACCAATTAAATCAAATCAAATTCAAACATGGCTATAGTATTTAATTATAAAGGAATTAAATAAATCTCTAAATCAATTACCCACTTGCAAATAACTCATTCCCCTAGCCTATTTAATTTAATTAAAATGGCTA